>ML779575.1:1134735-1147069 GCA_009831015.1 Picea engelmannii | reverse complement strand
CCCCCCTCAAAGTACAATGCATCAAAAATGAAGAAGGAAAGAAAGACAACTGCTAAGAAAATGTGCAAGGTTATGCTCGGTGAAGATTCTATTGAAGATGTAGAAATATGTATGGATATGTTAAAGTCCCTTGGAAACTTGTCTTGCCTTGTACTTGCTAACATATATGTCTAATTCCCTCTTGGCCCTGTGGACCCATCAACAATTGACAAGCTTCTTGTCTGAAGGAAGCAGAAGAGTTTGGTTCTTGAGGAGATTCCCTACATCCTTTGCCTAAGGTTGAGGGTTTGAAGCTTGAACCATGTAGAAATGCATGTGCATCACTGGTTTAGTAGCTACAAGTGAATGAGGAGGCTCCTCAAACTAGGATCTCGTCCTCCTCTAATTCAGTGGATCTCCCACAAGGTCACCTACTCCCTGTAGGGTGGAATGCACCCACTTGGGCATCTATTGTGGCTTATCATATTTATGTACATCACCTTCTGAATATAATGTAAGAGGATGTGCATGTATCTCATGAGATGCATTCCTTTGACCATTCCCTGAGAATCCTTCGACCATTCCCTGTTTGCCGAGTTGGTACATGTACCTGAAATTTACATTGCCAAATCTCTCGCGCCCAAATCTTGGAGTTTTCATGCATGTCATATATGGTCACAAAATCCTTTGTGAATTCCACCCTTTTTTTATGTGCCTGATTGCGCTATCTGATAGAGAGAGAGAGAGAGAGAGAGTAGATTCATGGAGAGTTTCAGAACATGCAATAAATTCTCAAAGATTCCATGTTAGAGCTCTACTCTCCCCTATCCAATGACCTCTACAGGAGTATCATCACCCATGAGGATGGGAGGACCCATGCTAGCAGTTAAAGATGAAAAGACATATTTTGTGGCTCCCATGTGATGGGATGTTCCTAAATCCAAAATCCATGCATTGGTATAAGAATGAATGGAAATAAAAGCATGATAATTACCTTGTTTTGTTCACACTTGATCTTTTGGCTTCTTCTTGGCATTCTCAAAAATGCAATCCTCAAGATTGTTCTATTGAAGTGTCTGCACCATGAGGTCTATTATCACACAATCTATACTTTCCCAAAGCCTAAAGGCAAGTAGGCCTAGATTGACGTAACACGGAGGTAACCCTATCACTTTCACCCCAATAGGGTACCTCTTTCTCTTTAGGAGGAGGAAAACCTCACTCCAAGGTAGACGTCCCAGAACCTAGCTGGTTGATGAAGGGAAAAAGATATGGTGAAAACCCACCCCTCTCTCTAGGTCACTCAGCAAAAGAAGTCACTTTGGTGAAGTTTAAAAGTACAAGGGAAAATGAGAATGGTTTGTACCTTCCCTTTACCATTGAAACATCAAACGTTAGTATAAACAATTATAATCAATGACTTCTTAAACAAATGATGTGTTGCCTAAGCAAATTACTATACAATGGAAGTGAGATTACAGTAGCAACAATATATCTTGAAAGGTGCAAGTTATGATGACAAGGAAGAGATACAATAGTCTTGCAAACTTGATAATGGTTTGTCACTCACACTTTTCAAGATAATTACAAGCCAATGAATGACTTAAATGGTTGTCCAAACATTTACAACAACATTAATTAACGATGATGACAACAATGGAAACCACTTCAGAAAAACACTATAATAAAGCAATAAGACACTACTTCAATATCCTTGATGATTATGGTTTGCTTAGTACAAGTTCCCAATGGTTTTATGGATGAATTTAGGGTTGGTAAGGGCTGCAACAATGGTTGTAACAACAACTATGACAACGGTAACACCTTCAAAATTTGTACTCTAAAAGAGGCAATTAAACATACACTTTAACACTTATTGATAGTACCTTTCGTTATACAAATTCTGGGATGAATTAGATGGTTAGTAGGCTAATATAAGCTTCAAAATAATAGTTGTAGTAGTGATTATGACAACAACGAATTAGATGTTAGTATTTCTAGACTAGGTTAGCAAATTAGTAGAATATAAAGTGAAAGAGTTTAAGTATGAAGTGAAGGAGTTTGAGTTGAGTCTTGTCAAGAAGTGAGAGAGAAGGACTAGTGCCTTCAAGGGTAATGGATTCAAGGTGGATGGATTATTCTAAGGCTATAAATCAATGATGATGATGCACAAAATTCTAAGAGGGAAAAGGCATAGGAGAAGTAGTAACTTAAGTCCCCCTATGCTTTGAGCTCAAGAGACAAGATGTTAGGGTGTAGGAAATTCTAGGCCCCAAAACCTTTCTCTCCTTATCCTTCTTACGAAGTAAAACTTATGCAACAATAACTAAGTCCAAACCCTTAGAGTGCTAGTAATTTAGGGCTTTAGGGTTTCACTAGTTACTAGATCAATTAATGAAAATCTTGGCAAATAAAAAGTAAGGAAGTAGCAAGTTAAGTGTCTTACTTCAAGCATTAAATACACCATGCAATTTCATAATCTTGTATGAGCAAATAAAACCATACAATAAACCATTCAATAGATGACAAAATGCATATTTCACTTACTTGCACCAAGAATAATCATGAGAATACCATGCAAGATCACCATAAAACTTCCAAAATTGATCCAAGTTGCAAAAATCAGCCTTAAACAAGAGTGGCACCTCACAATTTCAGCCAATAACCCTAATAGGGCACAAATTTCAGACCTGTTGTCTCAAATGACAAGTTCTTATGTGAAAATGAGAGTACTTTGTGCTTATTTATACAAAATTTTGACCTTTTAGGGCAAAAACAAGGCCGACCTAGCCAATTTACAACAAAATTCAATTTTGACATAATTAAAATTAATTGGCATCTAGAAAGACCTCCAAGGATGATGTCGTTCCCCTCTAGGGTGACATCATGCCCCTCTAGGGTGACGTTGAGCTAGAAAAGTGGGGCACTTGGCCTCTAGAAGCCCTGAATGATGCCCACACATGCCACCAGGTTCACAAATGCCTCCAAAAATGAAACCCTAGCTCTGGATGACGTATAGGGATATGACGGTGACTTCTATGGCCCTCAAGGGCTAATGTCCATGTGGGAAGAGCAAGGTCCCTCTGGGTCTAGGTTTGCTAAGGTGCCTCCAAAGGCCACGTCCTTATTTCTCCTAGTACGAGTCTTCAATTTATTCTTACCCCTTGCTGGGGTTTTAGCATCCATCTATGGGCTTTAATCCCCATGAAGGTCCAAGCTAATCATTCCCTCATGTGTACGTGTCAAGGTCCTACAACAACAAAAAGTACGCCCTCCAGGGTTCATAAGTCACAGGGATCATAGCATGTGAATCACATCCAATAATTAAATTACCCAAACATGTGCATCAAACCCCCCATAACCAAGACAAATGCTCAAAGACGTTATGCAATTTGACAAGTTAGGTTTAAAGAAGGTCTCAGGCTGTCCTATTGGGATAACCTCTCTTAAGTTTGGGATGTTTCCCAGGTGGGATCTAGTCCAAGTCATGTAAGTGTATGATGTGGCATGCGGTAAGTATTTGGGCATGGGGTGCATGTAATAACATGGAAATTTAAAGTCTTACCTATGGGTGCCTTTGTAGAGGGAAAGTTGCACCTTGTCATAAATGTAATTGTTTTGTAGCCCATTCATTGCCTTTTACTATTAACTTTATTTATTTCAATCTTTTTCTATTGTGCTTCAAGGGAATAGTTGAGGGACACTGTCATGGTTTGATGACCAGAGGTGACATTGTTATCCACAAACATTTCATGGAAATGAGAAGGTTGGCTCATGATGAGACCCCCTTTCTCTTGGCCATGCCACCAAGAGCCACTACCCTAGTTTGGTGACCATATAGGTGGTAATGTCATATCGCTACATGCCCATGGTCATAATAGGCCATCTCATGATGAGACATCTTATCCATCAACTAGTACCTTGAGTGTTTATGTATCGTATGGGTCCCCTTTTCTTACTTAGAATATTTTCACTGCTTTCTCGGGGATCCCTAGGTGAAGCATCTCAAAGGTTTCAACACTGGATTTTAACTCTTGCCAACTACTTTTACCCTCTAGGCCTTTATCCCCTTCTTCCCACTAGGTAAGGTACAACCCTTCATAGTGTATCCAATCCCAATGCCCAAACAAGGATAGGGGAGATGAGAGGGATAAAGATGGAAAGTGGTAAGTATGGAGGGAACATATGATGACTTTTCACAGATCCACCCAGTGGCAACCCATCCTAAAGGGAAATCAACTTACTAGGGCACCATTTCACCCTTCCAGGTATGAATGAGGGAAAGAGAATAATTTCCAAGAAAACATCATGAAATGAAGAAGGATCCAATACAACATATTCAAGTGCTTCAAAAATCAGAGTGATACATAACATGATACCTAGACTCATTACCTCATGGAGAAAGACTCACTGCTACTTCAGGACCAGGCTGGTGGGATGGATATTGCTGGTGGTGATAAATGGACTACACTGAATAAAAGAGGGGCCCTTCGGGGCCATGCTCAAGTCGTCCAGATTTCGGTACTCCATGTCTAGGTCCCATGGGCCTCGAGACATGATCTCCTTAGTTATCCCTAGGCTAGGCTATAACAAGGTATATTGTCTTCTTCATGCATGTTGATTCATGATGAGATTCGTGGTTGCAATAACCTCTTTTTGGATTCTCGTTCTATCCCTTTCCGCCTTTGGAACCTGAGGATCCATCGAAGGAATTTCCTTTCTCCTACTTCTCATATTGTGTCTTTCCCTTTCCTTTCTACTTGAATTTCGGATAAGATTTGTTGTTTCTCTCATGCACATCAAGTGCATGCACCTTGGAATCCTTGACTATCCCCATCTTGATGAGCTTACCTTGCTCATGTATTAGGGACTCAATGAACTGATCCAATGATGGCATGGTCCAAGTTTCTCGCAATGTGATCCTTATTGTATGGAATGTTGAGACAAACACTATTTTGGACCTAGTTTTCACAAAATTGAAAGAACTAACTATGTTTCTTACTTGTATTTGTCAATACCAAATCCCTTTAGCTCAATAAGAAGCGACTTGAACTTCGTGAAGAAGTCCTAGATATTATCAAAGCTTCTTGGATCCAATAAATTCAATTCTACCTCAAGCATATGGCTTCTCATCTCGTCTTTTTTCCAAAGAGACCTTCTAGTGTGGTCCAGATCCCGTTTGGAGTAGTACAAGCATCAATATGAAATAATAACACATGATAAATTGACAAACTAATAAGACCATAAGCTTCATCTGAGTAGTTAAAATACATATTTTTTTCAATTAATCTTGTTGGCTCAACCTCTGTAGCCATTTTTATTCGAAATAAGCCTCTACCTAGAAGGAGTTGTAGAATCTTTGGCTTCCACTCAAAATAATTATATGGTACGAGAAAAGTTGCCAATGTAAATTCTATTATTTCTATCTATATCTTCCTCCTAAACCTGCAAATAAAGTTCCTATGTGCTTTCTCCTAGCAACAAAGCTCTGATACCATATGAAATTCAAAAAGAACCTAGCTAGAGAAATTCACAAAAATCTTATAAAAATAACCAGAGATAATGAAGAAAGAATTGAGAATGAATGTGCAAATTGTATTACATGAGTGAGCAATAAATACATGAATAATCCCTAATAATATGTCAATGCGCCATAAATAGTTGCATGACCAAGAGAATTCAACTTAAAAGTGATCTAGAGTGAAGTAGACACTCACTAACAAAAACCATAGTTTAATTGCCACCTAGTATGAGTCAAATGTCAAAGTAATCAACAGTTAACTGAGTCCACACATGTGGAGGAGAGAGAAGAGCATGCATGCATGAGATATGAGCTCTCCTTCTCTTAAGAATGAAAAAAACAATTGTTGCATGAGAACAAAAAATTGTTGCATGCATGAGATGTCCTCCATTAGTTTAACTCAACCCACCAATAGTATAAATGAAATCCTAACTTAAGTCAAAATGATGAGGGAGGCACCCTATTTTTTAGGAAATAGGCTTTGGAGAGAATATTCAATCTCTGGATAACGCCCTCAGCCTTATGTTGATTTTTCAATAAGCTAGGTTAAGCATGAAGTTCATTCCATTTTTGGCATTTAACCATAACCATAAATGTTGCAGCAACCAAGATCACAAGAAGAAGCACCATGCACAAGAACATAAGAAGTATCATGGGAAACCCTTCTCAACAAGGGAAGAAAACCCAGCCAAATCTTTTTCTATATTCCTCAAGAGAAAGACCTTCACCACCAAGATAAACCCTAGCATACAAGAGGGTGCTCAAATCCTAGAACTCTAGCACCCAAGAGAGGTGCAGGCTTTTCCTAAAGAAGTGTACTTGCTGAAATTTCCAAACTCACATGAAAGATATGTTTCCTCAGAGGGGAATTTACCTTTACTTACACTAACCTAAACCTGTCAACAAAAGTGTATATTGGCACAACAGGTCCGACCTCACTTAGCTAATAATATAATTAATATTAACCAGATTAATTATCTTTTACATTAATTACCAGTCACATTAAGTTAGGGCTGACCTATACCCTTTATATTACAATTAGGGTTACAGGAAGGTCTGACTCTTGAACAATACAGCAAGGGATCGTGTACACCCACTAGTGCTCATCCACTAGGGGCACATCCATATGGATGTCCATATATCTGGCTCACTGCATTACACAGAAGAACAAGATCTTCACATGTTCACATGTGCTCGTCCACAAGCACTTCCACTCTATAGATCTTCTTTCCCACTGCCTCACACAGGAGAATCATCTAGAGTTTATCATCAACTTTGTTGCACAGAGGAGGCTAATACATCATCTTCATTCATGTTCACATGAAGATGCACCCATCACTTTGGGATTTCACACGTTCACCTTGTGCTCAACCACAGACACGTCTAACTCAACAGATTTCCTTTCCCATTGTCATCTGGAGTTCTTCTCAACTCTCTGAATGGAGGAGGTCATCTCTACTTTTTAGCTCTATCTCAGGTAGGAACCATGTACCCTTCTTAGAGGATTTCTCTTAGGTTTGTAAGCTAGAGAAAGACTCACATAGTTGCAATGATCCACATCTCACAGGTTTGTAAGTTGGAGAATGTCTCACATAGCTGTAATCATCAACACTCCCTCTCAACTAGTGAGGCATTCTTCATCATGCCAAGTCTCACACGGATGTATTTTGAATTTTGTCTTGGATGTAGTCATCAATACGCCCTCTCAACTAGGAAGGCGTTCTTCATCAAATTTTTTTGATGAAGATGTCTGCAATCTTCTCAGGTGTAGGAAGGTACTGCATGTGTACGATTTTCGTCTGCATCATATCTTTGATTTAAGGGTATTTCATCTCATCATGTTTTGATCCATCAAGAAACACCGGGTTCTTAAGGAGCTTTACACACGACTCTTGGTTATCATCATAGGATTCATCTTATGGTTAAGTAAGTATGTCAGAAGCTTGTGAAGCCACATTGCTTCGCACACTCAATGCTATATATCTTGTTTTGTATTTCTAAACACTTCCATTAGCTGTATGTTTGATCTTATAGATCAACTTGGAAGTTACCACAGAGTTCCTTTCTAGATTCTGAATAATATCTTATGCATCATTATTTAGGATATACTAGTATTCTTCTTGTTATGGCATCTTGCCATACATGTTCTCTTGTGGCTTCTCTAGGACAGGGAGGCTCATCATCAATAATGTGTCTCATAACTGAAGGATAGATTTGAATATCTCTTTTACTTTTCCAGGATGTGCCTTGAGAGGCTTGTATGTTTCTCTGCCTCTTGCAGAGTGAGTCTAGGTAGGTCTTTTATGTCCTACTGCAATATCTATGAACATATTAACCGAAGAAACTGGATCAACTGGAATAATGTATGTCTCCCTCTGAACTGCTGAAGGGGGAGAAGGTATCGTCTCACTGCCAATCTCCATTTGAGATTCTCTGGGTTTGTTTGAATGGGTATCTCTTCTTTAATGACAACATCTTTGATTGTCTCATAAAAAATCATTCAAATATGGTTTGGACTCTCGTACCAGGGATACTGGTCCAAGTCTTTGAGGGCTCCCATACTAAGGATTTATTGAAAAAATGCAATCAACTATAAAACTTGTTTTACCTAGTTTGTAATCATGCTTTAGTTTTAGAGGAAGTACTTCTCCTCTCTCTTTTCTTCATTCTTTTGAGATGGTTTTGGATCAATATCAGTAGTGGAAGCATATTGTCTTCCCTTCTTCCTGTTTGGACAATTTCTTGCATAGTGTCCATAATTGTCACATCTGAAGCACTAAATTTCTGAAACATCTCTTCTTTGATAACCTGGGTTTGATGAAGACTTTTCACCTTTAAATGTTTGCCTGAAATTTCTTTTGAATTTTACTCCCTTCTTTGTATGAAGTGCAAGAGCATGATTTTCTTCTGAGGAGTCTTCCACTCCTCTATTTCTAATTCTAAGTTCTTCTTGAGTATAATCTATCCATAGAAGTTCAAAGGTTGGTAGAGCTTCTCTTCCACTGATACTCTAGAGGAAAGGCTCCCAAGATTTTGGAATATTCTGGAGAGTGGTTAAGACAAGTTCTCTATCAAACATGATTTCCCCAATGTTCTCTAGTTGTTCTTTAATATCTGATAGCTTCATAAAGAAGATGTCAACTGAGTCACCCTTCTTCATCTTGGTACTTTGAAGTTGGCTCTTTAAGGTAAGAGTTGTGAGGGTGTTGTCACTTTCAAACATTCCTTTTAAATCTTCATACATATCATAGGTTGTCTTTAGGTTGGCAATCCGAGGTAAGAGGTGGTCTCTTACTGAGTAGATGATTAATTTTATTTTTTTGACATCTTCTTCCTTTCTTATCTTCTTCTCCATATCTGTAGTTGTGATTGGTAGGGTTTTAGTTACCACATCCAAGAGGTCATATTCTTCAAGAGTGACTTGAAGCCTTGATTTATAAGAGATGAAGTTGCTTGCTCCATCAAGACTATCTTCTACTAATGCTTTGTTCTTCATTTGATTGTTTCTTCAAATTCTTGCTAACTGGATTTTGAAAACCTAATGATTAGGTTGAATTAGAAACCTTAGATTATATTGGACTTATGACTTCCAAAAATCAATTTGATAGTGTCACGGAGATGCTTGTTGATTTAGGAGAATGTTTCTTCAGAAATCTAGAATTAATATTCTACAGGAAATTTTGACACCCTAGAAACCCTAGGGCCAAAAATAAAAATTTCTCGGAATTTCATTTTGAGAGATTCTAGAGATGCATTGGAATAGGTCGTACTCTTCTATGCCAAAATTATCCCCAACATCCAAGTATTAAGGGTTGAATCACCACTATAAGGAGGGTCGTACATATTTTTCTGGAAACCCTAGAAGGGTCGTACAGTTCCGCATTAAGGGACGAAACTTGGTGGATGCTTGTGCAATGGGTTCTTTCAAGACATATTCTCTGATACCATGTTGATTTTTCAATAAGATAGGTTAAGCATGAAGTTCATTCCATTTTTATCATTTAACCATAACCATAAATGTTGCAGCAACCAAGATCACAAGAAGAAGCAGCATGCACAAGAACACAAGAAGTATCCTGGGAAACCCTTCTCAACAAGGGAAGAAAACCCAGCCAAATCCTTTGATATATTCCTCAAGAGAAATACCTTCACCACCAATATAAACCCTAGCACACAAGAGGGTGCTCAAACCCTAGAAATCCAGTGCCCAAGAGAGGTGTGCACTTTTCCCAAAGAAGTGTACTTGCTGAAATTTCCAAACTCACATGAAAGATATGTTTCCTCAAAGGGGAATTTACCTTTACTTATACTAACCTAAAACTGTCAACAGAAGTGTCTATTGGCACAACAGGGCTGACCTCACTTAGCTAATAATATAATTAATATTAACCAGGTTAATTATCTTTTACATTAATTACCAGTCACATTAAGGTAGGGCCGACCTGTACCCTTTATATTACAATTAGGGTTACAGGCAGGTCTAACTCTTGAACAATATAGCAAGGGATCTTGTACACCCACTAGTGCTCATCCACTAGGAGCACGTCCATAGGGATGTCCATATCTCTGGATCACTGCATTACACAGAAGAAACAGATCTTCACATGTTCACATGTGCTCATCCACAGGCACGTCCACTCTGTAGATATTCTTTCCCACTGCCTCACACAGGAGAATCATCTGGATTATCTCATCAAATTTGTTGCACAGAGGACGCTAATACATCATCTTCATTTATGTTCACATGACGATGCACCCAACACTTTGGGATTTCAAATGTTCACCCTATGCTCAGCCACATGCACGTCTAACTCAATAGATCGCCTTTCCCAGTGGATAATCATCTGGAGTTCTTCTCAACTCTCTGAATGGAGGAGGTCATCTCTACATTCCAACTCTGTCTCAGGTAGGAACTACGTACCCTTCTTAGGGGATTTATCTCGGGTTTATAAGCTGGAGAAAGACTCACATAGCTGCAATGATCCACATCTCATAGGTTTGTAAGCTGGAGAATGTCTCACATAACTGCAATCATCAACACCTTAGACTATCAAACTTAGGAAACATAATCACTAGGTGAGTGTGTAATTACTCCAATAGGATGAGCACCCATAGTATCTCTAAATTATATGATTTAATTTGTTTTCGTGACATTATTAGAGAAATTACCAATGGGATCAGACCTTAAAGGAGATTTCTTAAACACTTTCTTATTCAACCCTCATTTCCACATGGAAGCTTCATGTCTTCAACTTCTAGTGATTAGTCTTGAGTTTCATTATTTATTATGTGGGTCATTTCCTCTAAATTAATTTTCCCATAATGAATATAGAGGAAGTCTCAAGGGAAATGCAACAACACATATCTACTCTATAGAAAGAATACCAAAGGGAGAGTATGAGTATTGGTGTTATGATCTCTTTAATGATATTGTTGTTGATAGAGATTCTCTTTTTTGAAATCATGGCCTTTCCTCCTGAATTCAAATCTTACTAGCCACTTCTTTACAAATAGAGCAAGCCTCACCTTCTCCCACTACAACAAATCCCTATGATTAGCTCCATGTTTTGCTTCCACTAGTTGTTTTAATTTATTTTTCTCGACGTTTTTGCTAAATTTGATGCTATTTATCGGGAGGGCGTTATCTATGGTGTTATTTGCGCTGAGCAGCACATGTTGGCACTAATCTAGGCATTATTAGCACATAGTTTATCACGCTATTTAATGCCCAAATTAGTGCCTAAGTTAGCTCCCTATTTAGTGCCCTAGTTAGCACCCCAAGTAGCACCTAACTTAGCTTTCAGTGTAGCTTCCAGTTTAGCTTCCATATTATCTTCCTTTTTAGCTTCTAGTTTGGCTTCCAATTTAACTCCTAATGTGCCTAAATAGTAATTTTGTTGATTTTTTGGGGGTTAAGTGAATAGGGGATTTGGGGATTAGGTGACTTAGGGATTTGGGGTCTAGGGTTAAGGGTTAAGGGATTAGGGGTTATATTTTAAGGGATTAAGGGTTAAGGGATTAGGGGTTACAATTTAAGGGATTGAGGGTTACCGTTTAAGGGATTAAGGGTTAAGGGATTAGGGGTTACAATTTAAGGGATTAAGGGTCAAGGGATAATGGATTTGGGGCTTATGGGTTAGGTAGTTTAATTTTTAATTTCTTAGGGATTATATATGGTAAAGGGATTAATGAAATCCATCTACCCTGCACATAGTCATTGAGATTGTCCACGTCTCATTGTCATCATCTTTCATTGTCATATGTATAAACTTTGTCAGAACTCTCTTGAAATGTTATGGAACTTCCAGTACACCCATCACAAATGTCTTCCACCGACCCCTCACAGTGAGCAATGAATGGGGCTAACATTGAAATTTCTTCAATTTGTGCCTGTATGCATCAAAATTTGACATGGTTAGACTAGACACATGTGTTGATAGTATGGGAGGGTTTCAAGACTCAAGGATGTCTGATGTCTACACATAATATTTGAGATCATCCATGTTTGCATCAACGTTCATAATGGACGTCTCATTGTCATAATTCGTCATTGCTATTCGACAACACAGGTATTCCAACAGAGGATGAACACCTTCAGTAACCACTCACATAACTAGATCAAAGATCAACACACCGATGTTTTCACGTGGTAAAACCCCTACGGGGAAACATCCACGGCCCCAGCCAACGAGGCCACTTGGAGCAGTTTATTAATGCAAAGAAAAATATTACAGAGAGATTTTACAAGAGAGTTTCTCACAATCGATCATCGACAAATGACCCTCCATGCTCTTTAAATAGAGATCATGGACCAATCGGGTGTTAAGCCATGGA
>ML779575.1:1087591-1129337 GCA_009831015.1 Picea engelmannii | reverse complement strand
GCGGCCACTTGGAGCAGTTTATTAATGCAAAGAAAAAGATTACAGAGAGATTTTACAAGAGAGTTTCTCACAATCGATCATCGGCAAATGACCCTCCATGCTCTTTAAATAGAGATCATGGACCAATCGGGTGTTAATACATAGATCAATGGCCGTTAAGATCGAGGAGAGTATGAACCATCGGATCACTATATGTCGGGAACACATCGTGACTGTCGGATTGTCTAACTACAAATGCATACTAATGCATACTAAAGAAACACACTTTTACCTAACGACATATTAGACCAAGTAGATCTTAACTGACTCCTAAGTGTTTAAATATCCTAACAATTGCAATTTGTAGAATGTTTGTTGGAACTCTCTTAACATGGCATGGAACCTCCAATTCACCCATCACAAATGTCATGCATTGACCCCGCATAGTGAGCAATGAATGGGGCCAAAGTTGAAATTTCTTCAATATGTGCCTGTATGCGTCAAAATTTGACATGGTTAGATCAGACACATGCCTTGATGGTATGGGAGGGTTTCAAGACTCAAGGATGTATGATGTCCCCACATAATCTTCGAGATAATCCACATTTTCATCAACATTCATCATGCACGTCACATTATAATCATTCGGCATTCCCTTCTATAGAATTGTTATCGGAAATATCTTGAAATTTGACATGGAACTTCCAATACACCCATCACAAATGTCTTCCACTGACCCCGCACAACGAGCAGTGAATGGGGCCAACGTTGAAATGTTTTCAATATGTTCACGTATGCATCAAAATTTAACATGGTTAGATTAGATAATTTTGTTGATGGTATGAGAGGGTTTCAAGACTTAAGGATGTTTGATGTCCCCACATAATATTTGATATCGTCCATTTTTGTTGCATCAACATTCAATATAATGGATGTCTCATTGTCATCATTCATCATTTCTATATATATAATCTTTGTCAGAACTCTCTTGAAATATCATGGCACTTCCAATACACCCATCACAAATGTCATCTTGCATCGACCTCACACAATGATTATCCGGATTTATGAGCGGAATGAAATGAAACCACAGATTTATAATATTAACATAGAGACACAGTGAAAAATAATAGATATACATTAAAACTTGAAATATGTTGAAAACTATAAAACTAAGAGATACAATAAGAAATACATTGAAAACTGTAAAGTGTAGACTGAAAACAAGCTTGCTAGAAAGGTGGTAGCTTATCTCTGAGAAGAGATATGATGACTACACTCATTCACAAGAAGATGAGTACAATGAGGATCTAAAGGAATTTTTACAATAAACATGAAAGCCAAAACCCTAGACATCCAAAAACCTAACCCTAAGAGATGAAGTGCAAAAAGTCATGTTGGCCCTGTTGGGGTAAGTTAGTACATCAACTTCCAGGGGTCGTAACTTTTTCATACGATCTTCGTTTAGGGTGCATGATAGCTCGTTGGAAAGGTATTGATGAAGAGATTCATTTAGGGGGGTCAATGAGAGCCTTTGGCTGTCATTGAGGTGTTTGATCAAGAAAAAACATTGTTTAGGCCCTCAAAATGGCCTCGAAAGTTCAAGAACTGAAAAAACTACTAAAAATAGTAAGTTGCCAAAAACTTGTTTTGAGCTGGTTGGACAAGGTGGGTGGCCACCGATATCCTCTTGGATCAATCCTCCCTCCTTAGGAAGCAATGGTATCCATTGCATTGAATTCCCCCATCATATGAGGAAATTTCTGCTAAATTTGACCCTGGGTGAGCCACTTTCCTTGGTGTAGGAGCTGCCCTTCTTAGACAACTTGATAAAGTTGGATCCTCTGATGGCAATTTCCCTTGACCTATGTGTCCATGATCTAGTCAGTGGATGCCTATTCCATCCAGTTAGGGTTGAGCTATGTTGGTGTCAATTGTTCTGCTATCTCCGAGGTGTCCAATAATGATGGAAAATAAGGTCGAAGGAGGTCCACGTTGAATATTGGGTGCAAGCCAAGGAATGGGGGAAGGTTGAGTTAAAAATCATTGTCACCCACAACCTTGGTTATGGTATAGGGTCCATAACGGAGTGGATGAAGCTTCCGATGAGGTCTTGTAAGGCATTCTTTCTGCAAGTGAAACCAAATTTTGTCTCCCACCCGAAACTGGTGTCGTTCCCGGTGTTGATCATGGTGTTGCTTGTACTTGGCATTGGACTTTTGTAAAATATCATGAACCTGTTGATGGATGTGTCGGATCCACCCAATGAACTAGGTGGATTTGTCATCTCTAGTTGGAGCATGCGACGAGTCTTCCTAGGTGGTCACAAGGGGTAGTGCAACATCCATGGGACCCAATGGTTGAAATCCCAACCCCACCTAAAAGGTGATGTGGTTGGTTGAGATATGTATGGTTTTGTTGTAGCTATGATGGAAATAGGGAATAATCTCATCCTAGGTGTGAGGGTTCGTGGAAGTGTACATGCACAAGATGTGCATGATCATCTGGTTGACGATCTCAGTTTGGCCATCGATCTGGGGGTGGAAGGCAATGGACTTGGTGAGCTTGGTGTCCAATAGTGACCCTAGGCTCGACCATAATGTGTTGAGGAACTAACTATACCGATATGAGATAATGGCTTATGGGATCCCAAATTATACCCACACTTGTTCAAAGAAGAGCTTGGCAATGGCCTCTATTGTGATGATCTTCTTGCAGGCAACCAGAATCGCCATCATGGGAAAGCGATCAACAACAAAAAAAACACAGTCATTTCCCTACTTGGTAGATGAAAGGACCGACAGGTAGTCCATTGATATGGTTCCTAGGGCATGTCAGGAGTAGGCAGAGGAGTGTACATGCCTTGTCTCTTAATGGCCAGTTTGGAAATAACATAGGTAGTTCCGGACCAAATATATTTGTTGACATCCTGTCAAAGTTTTGGCCAATGGAAATGTCGCTGCAAAATTACCATTGTTTTTTCCATGTCGAAGTGTCATGCCACCCAAATGTAGTGGGATTCCCAAATAAACTTCTCTCTCTCACTTGATGGAACACATAGATGGACTAGATGAAAAAATAACAAGTCCTGAAGATGGAAATTAGTGACAATTGTATTTGCACCCAACATCTGGTATTTGTTAGTGAAGTCAGGATCTTTTTCATAGAGGTGGGGCCATCCGAAGGTCTTGTGGCCACAAGAATCGAGAACTATGGTGAGTTTCGCGAATGGAGATCAACTGAGGCAATGATCAACTCGATTGGAACTTCATGTTTTATACTTGATTTTGAGGTGGAACTGTTGCAAATATGTGGACCACTTCTGATGATGATCATTCTACAATTTTCCTTTTGTTTGCATGAACTACAGTGGCTTATGATTAGTGTGGATGATTGTCTCCTTCCCAAGAATGTAATGCCTCCACTGGTGGCAGGATTGCACAATGAAGTACATTTCTTTGTCATAAGTAGGGTACTTATGGACGACATGTGATAATGTCTCACTATGATAGGCCACGAGGTGGTCATGCTAAGTGACGATTGTTCCCACAACATAGTTTGAATCATCTTTCTCGATCTCAAAGGGTTGTTGTAGGTCAAGTAATGAAATCACTGGGGTGGAGCACAAGTGTTTCTTCATATCATCGAACATTTTTTGTTGGTGCATGCCCCACACAAATTTTTCCTTACCACCACCTCTGGTTATTTGGCTAAGGGCCAATGCAATATGGGAGAATCCCAACACGAACCTTTGATAGAAATTGGAAAGGCCTAAGAAGCTCTGAAGCTCAGTGAGTGTGGTTAGGGTTGGATAGTCAGGGATGACTTGGATCTTGGTTGGATCAACATGCACACCATGTGCATCAAAAATGTATCCTAGGTATTGGACCTGGTCCATGCCGAAGGAGAATTTTTCCAAGTTGGCATATAGATTGTGTTTCCACAAAGTGTGCAGAACCTATCGAATATGCTGCAAGTATTTTACCAAAGTCTTGCTATAGACAAGGATGTCATCCAAATACACCACCACAAAATAATTAATGAAAGGCTGCAAGATATCATCCATCATCCTCATGAAAGTTGTTGGGGAATTTTTCAAACAAAAGGGCATGACCAACCATTCAAAAAGACCTTCTTTTGACTTGAAGGAAACTTTCCATGCATTTTTCGGTTCTATTGGGACCTGATAGTAGCCAGACTTCATATCAATCTTACCAAAGTATTTGTCCCCCTTGAGCTGATCAAGGAGATCATTGATTCGAGGAATTGGGTATCGGTTCCTGACTGTGATTTTATTTAGGGCCCGGTGTTACAAGGGAAAAACTCTCTATGGCCAAGGGTAAACCACAACAGATAGGTATGACTGCATAAATCAACTCAATTCCAACATATGCTATACAAACTAATGTGCAAGATAAGAAAGAGGCCTACCTCGATCCAACGTTTGATGATGTTCCACCGTTGAGCACTTTGACCCAAAGGTTTATACCTGCGACCAGTTCTCAACAAATAAGCAGAGCAAGTACATAGTGATGATATAAAAGGGGTTAGCACATCAGATAGCATAATCCATTAATAAACATTACAAACATGCCCATGGATAATAATCATATATTTGCAAGATACCAATAGGATGAGAAATGAGTATTTCTATTAACAATTGATCAGTAGAAGTGAAAACATTACAGACTTCTGTGTCGGCATGGGTCGAAACCAAGAAATCAAGTTCCTTCCAACTGGGTCTCCACCACTTCAATCCTCCACCAAAGGCAAGTTCATAGGAAATAGGCAATGAGGTCCTCTCAACAATAGGGAAAGAGCTTGGGGGTTGAACACTATGTTCAAACTTGAGGTACAAAGGGATGCAAACTCAATATGAAGTAATTTCTCCAGAGTAACTTTGCTCCCAAAGTTGAATGCTTGCTCCGTTTTTTTCATAGCTCGAAATTGTGCTCTTATAGCCTTCAGGATGGATCCGGATTATTTTTGGCATGAAATGAGAGCGGAGATATAATAAATAAATGCACAGAGATATCGTGTATATCCAGTAATATAACAAAAATATATCAGAGATGCAACCATAAACAGAGAGATACAGTAATACACGATTTCTATTAATGAAAGAAATGTACAGAGACTGTAAAAATACAGAGTGAAAGACTCGCTAGAATGGTGGTAGATTATCTCTGAGAAGAGATGTGACGGCTACTCGCATTCGCAAGAACATGGTTACAATGAGGCTCTGGAGGCATTTTTACAATAATCGGGAATGCCAAAAGTCCTAGACATCCAAAAACCTAACCCTAGGAGATGAAGCGCCAAAAGTCATGTGGGCCCCGTTTGGGTAAGTTGGTGCATCAACTTCTCGGGGTCGTAACTTTTGCATACGATCTCCGTTTTAGGCGTGTGATAGCTCATTGGAAAGGTATCATCGAGGAGATTCATTTTAGGGGCTTTGGCTATCATTGAGAACCTCAATCTCGAAAAACCTTCATTTAGGCCCTCAAAATGGCCCCAGAAGTTAAAACCTACTAAAAATAGTAAATTGCCAAAATTGCCATAAAGCTGTTTTGAGCCAGTTGGAAAAGGTGGGTGGCCACCAATATCCATCTGGATCAATCCTCCCTCCTTAGGAAGCAATGGTCTCCATTGCGTTGAGTTCCCAGGGAAGAAGGAAAAGCGTTTGTTGAATCTGCATCTTGGTGAGCTGCTTGTCTTGTTGGAGACATCGCGCTGCTTGGTTTGTTGAAGGTCATCACTAACCTGTGGCTGGAAGGGTTGGACCTTTTTAACCAGTCTGGCTACATGAGATGACTGTTGTAGAAGGAATATTTGTGCTTTGTTGCAACCTTGTCAACCTTGTTCTTTTGGATAGAAGGTGCTTGGGCCGAAGCTGTGGTGGTTGCAGTATCCTTTTGTTCCCCTTTTGAACAGATTGTGGAGAAGATGAATTTTGTAGTATGCGATACTACCTTGCGGCACTGTCTAGGTGGAGCAGTAGTTGGAACTACTTCTGGTATCCTGTAGAGATGACCCCCCAGAGTAATAATGACACTATGAGGTCGAGACTGATAGATAGCATGGCGTTTCCACATATATGGCTGACCCAAGAGAACATCACAGACATCCAATGGGGCAACATCACATAATACCTCATCCTTGAAGGGTTGGATGCCATATGACAATCGACATTGCTGGCTAACACAAAGATCTCGTCCTTGGCGAAGCCACCCGATGTTGTATGGTTGTGGGTGTGGTGTTGTCTACAATCCCAACTGTTTGACGACCTCTGCTGAGATGAGGTTCTTCTAGCTTCCGCTATCAACAATAAAATGCAGCGGGGTCCCCTTCACCCACATCTGTGAATGAAAAAAGCGCTCCCCCTCTTCTGGATTTGTTGGTTCTTCTGGTTGAATTGTTGCAGTCGTGACAATAGCAGTGGGGTCTGCGTCAATGATTTGTCTTTTACCAGTATTTTCAGAATCAGATTCTGAATCAGGGTTCGGCTCCTTATCTTTGATCTTGGCCACCAATGACTGTTTTGAGCGACATTCATCAGTGTTGTGCCAGGGGCTTTTGTGGAAATCACACCATTTTTCGGTGTCCTTCTTTGTCTTCCCGTGACCCTTCTTTTCCCGTGGCTTGGACTGGTTTTCAGAAGACTGTTTGTTGGGGCTATCTTTGTCATACTTTGGTTGTTATGGATTTGCAGACCCGAACTCCCGTTTGTTCTGGTGCTTAAATTTCTACTCGATTTTAACAGCATATCGATAAGCAACACCAAGTGATGAGATGTCTAGAAAATCCATTTCAGTTTGGATGTATCTGTGTAGAGCCCCATGGTATTTCAGAACCAAATGTTGTTTGGAGTCTTTGATACCTAGCTTGGTGCGCAGGGTATGGAAGGTATTGGTGAACTCCGGAACTGCTTGGCCCCTCTCTTGTCGCAGTGTGGTCCATCTCATGTATTGTTCCTCATAGTTTCCAACAGGGTAGTACTGTTCCTTTACCGCATCCACAAAAAAATCCCAAGTGGGCTCGGCCCCATATATTCCAGACTCCTCTATGGAACTCTGCTCCTAGTAAGTTTCCCACCAATGTTTGACATGGGGGAGAGCCTTAAGGAGTGTGAAGGCGATCTTTTCCTTGTCTGAAAAATTATGAATAGAGAAATAAACTTCTAGCAGATTTAACCATTTATCTAGGGCATCTGCATCTATTTGAACTTCAAATACGGGAATATCAAAATTAACCTGTACCTTGAAAGGTGAGGTGCCTCCAAAGTGGCTGCTTGATGAAGATGTGCCTGATGCTATCGGTAGGCGTTGAAGGATGTGGGAAAAATTCTCCATCATTTCCTCCCTCTGTCACGTGAGAGCTTGCTCAAGCAACAGATTGATAGGATCATCTGCTCCATCATTTTTCTTTTCTTCTGCCATTGAGGGTTTCTTGGGTGTGCGAGAGCGATTGTCCTCAAGAGAGACAAGCTCGAGACCCAACTTGCTATACTCGGACCTCGTCGGGGACATGCACTGAAAATGATCAAGAGTAGCCTACTCTGATACCATTGATCTGGATTTTATGAGCAAAACGAAATGAATACAGATTATTAACAGGTGCTTAACACAAAATAACATAGATACAGTAAAATTGGTTTTCTATTCAATAATGAAATAAGCTGAAACTGTAAAATGCAGCGGAAACAAGCTTGCTGGAATGGTGGCGGCTTATCTCTGAGAAGAGATGTGACAGCTACTCGCATTCGCAAGAAGATGGTTACAATGAGGCTCTGGAGGCATTTTTTCAATAATTGGGAATGCCAAAATTCCTAGACATCCAAAAACCTAACCCTAGGAGATGAAGTGCCAAAATTCATGTGGGCCCTGTTTGGGTAAGTTGGTGCATCAACTTCCCGGGGTCGTAACTTTTGCATATGATCTCCGTTTTAGGCGTGTGATAGCTCGTTGGAAAGGTATCGTCGAGGAGATTCATTTTGGGGGCTTCAGCTATAATTGAGAGCCTTGATCTCGAAAAACCTTCATTTAGGCCCTCAAAATGGCCCCAGAAGTTAAAACCTGCTAAAAATAGTAAATTGCCAAAATTTCCATAAAGTTGTTTTGAGCCAGTTGGAAAAGGTGGGTGGCCACCAATATCCACCTGGATCAAGGATGCAACTGAAGGGCCAAGTCGGAATTTTTCCAGTATGTGGAAGGCCAAGGATCAGATATCTTTTGTCGTGACATGGAAACCTGACCTCATTTTTGTATTTTTTGGCACAAATCCTGATGTACGCGGGCTATAGTGGAGTAGCCAGCGTATACACATCTTACATAACAGATAGGGAGCGTATATGTGGGAAAATGTGTATTTTTATCTCTAAATTTATCAAAAAGGGATGACAAGTCTGCATAGGGAAATGGAGAAAGGCCCTCTCTGCAAGATAGAAATGGTGAGGCAAATCTTGTTATAACATATTCCCCCTAATGTGTGAGATCAGAGTATCTATGATGGCCAAAATACATTATAAATAACCCAGAAGTAGAGTGGTAGAGAACCAGTTGGACAAACTCAATTTCTCATCACATTATGTACTGAATTTGCATACATGGCTGCCAAAAATACAATGCAGATCCATGTGGAAAATATACCCAACAAGTGTTCATGGCCATGAATAGGCAGATACAAATGTAGTTACATGCCAAAAGATGTCATAGTCACGAACAAGGCCCAGTGAAACCAGTCTCAAATTAAATCTGAAGATATATGTATACCATGAAGTACAATATGATCTCCCATGATCACTGAAAGTCAAATAGGTACTGGTTCGATGAAAAAGGAAGCAACAGCTCAGGAAAGTTGTGGCCACAGAGTGATGTCTTCAATTCTTCTACACTATCCACCAAGAGTGCAAGTCTACATCATGTGAATAAAGGAGTTGAGTTCAAAGACGATGAGACATAGTTTGATTACTGATCATTGAGGTATATTGTTAACAAACGCGAGACAACCTACCAATAATTAAAGTAGGTATCAAGGCGCTGAGTACATTTCTACAAGTGTGAGTAAAGGAGTTGATGTTGAACACTTGAGAAATCCATTGATCATGAGACATTGATGTTGTCAATGGCGAGAGAGCCTGCCACTAATGACTGCAAGCCTCAAGGTACCCATAAAACTCTAGGTCCCATATCCAGAATAAATGATCTGAAGTCAATGGAAAGAGACCCACTAAAAGGAGATCATTAAGGAATCTCTCATCAGTCAGCATGAGGAAAAAAGAAGGAGCTTCATTTTTTGGTGGATATTGGACAAAGAACATGTTCACGAACCAATGACCCTGTGCATCTCTCGCATGTGCCAAATGCAAGCGGTACACGAAAAAGACCCTCTGAATAGTAGCCAATGATGAAAAACTGCTGACAAAGGTGAGGAAACCACCAATAAGGCTAATGGCATCCAAGACACTGCACAAATCCCAAAGTGTGAATAGATGTCTTGCCATCGAATACAAGGGAAACCACCTAGTCAACAACCAATGATGAAGTGTCAATTGTTGGGTTCAAGGTGACCTACCGATGATGAAAGTAGGGACAGGGTGCATGATAAGACCATAATATCATGTGATTCTGAGATAAACTGAGGGTATGGCCAACATGCAAAGTCAAGATTTCTGAGGAGTGGCTGACATAGGTTGATAGAATTCCTTTGAACAAGAGCATGAGACATATGGTGGACTCTAGTAGCATAGACTTAATGATGTGACTATTAGATGCAGAAGGCATCGATAATGTTCTCTATAGGGACTGGAAGAGTAACCAGTCGGTAGAGAAAACTTTGTAACGTTTTCAGCTTCCTAAGGCCATGCTAAACCCAAAATTATGATGGCATAAGGACTCAATAACTTTGTTCTTTGTTCAAAGGTAACACGACTGGTGCCAATTATAATATAGTACTCCCTTCCCGCCCATCTTTTTTTGTTTTTTCATGACAAATGAATGCTATGATACAGAGGAGGGAACGAGTGTCACAAGTAAGAAAAACTAGCTCCAGCAGTGGAATGTACCTTTGCTCAATGCAAGGAAATGCATGAGGGAGATGGACACTTGGGGTGATGTTCCCTCCAGGGTATAGGGTGTCAAATTGTGAAGGATATAAACAAGGCTCTGCTTGGTTGAGGATGCAAAAACTGCTTAGGCAACGGTTTATAACGCAAAGCGAGAACTGGCTAAAGGCTCAATACTGCAAGCAAGGGCATGAGATGCAATCACAACTTAATGCCAAAAAATATCCTTTTTTATGTCTTTTAGTCTACTTGGTGTGAAAAAGGGGTAAACTTGTGCCAAATAGATGTCTTTTCAAATCCCATTTACGAGTGTGAAAAAGACAGGTTCACTCGACAATCTTTTCTATTTTTGATAACGAGTCGGAAAAGAGCTTATCTAAGACTCATAACCTTTCAAATCCAATTTTAACGAGTGTGAAAGGGACAAATCACTCGACAATCCTTTCGGTTTTTAGACGAGTCGGAAAAGAGCTTAACTAAGACTTGTTAGGAAGATTCTAGGTGGCAATCCATGGTGGAGGCCAAGGCTCACGTGCAGACCTTCTGTGGAATGTCGGTATCTTATGAAGAACTGACACAAGTTTGGGAAGACCCAAAGCTCTCCAAGTCGAGGAGGACAAAGTGCTAATGGAGGTTATCGTCTCCGTGTTATATTGTATAATGTCTCTTCCTAGAAAATAGATAGGCGGAGGCATTGGATACCCCACAAGACAATCGCAATCAAAGGGAACCTCATCAAGACTTGGAGGGAGAGAACTTGGGAAGAGTAAAACTCTCTCTTGTTCAAAAGGTAAAGTACTAGAAATGCTAAGGACATGGCATAGAAGGTATAAAACCAGAACCAGAAGAGAGAGATCGGCCAAAAATTGCATTGGCACAACCGCTTCCTTAGACTTGCCACTTTCCAAGAGAAGAGTGGGGTCAATCGAATATTGCATTGATATGACCACTTCCTCAACCATTGGTTGAATAGGATGCGAGACAACAAGGTCAAGAGGTGCATCACCCCCCAAAAAAGGAATGTTGTCGGTCGAATATTGCATCGACACAACCGCTAGTTGAACAAGATGTGAGACAACAAGGTCAAGAGACACATCACCCCCGAACATAGGAGATATTTCGGTCGAATATTGCATCAACGTGGCCACAAGTTGAACAGGATGTGAGACAACAAGGTCAAAGGATGCATCAACCCCTAAAGGAAAATGGGTGTCAGCTGAAGATTGAATCGGTGTGACTATTGTATCAACCAAATAAGGAACAGAGTGTTGTGAAACCATATATAGCTCAGAACCTGAAGGGCCCTTAGGTGAGCCCCACGCTTCTGGTATCCCAACAGTAATAGGACACAAACGAGTAAGGTGACTTCCTTCACAAGTCCTGCAAATGAATCTAGGATTACGTCTGAGACTTCTAGGCTTCTCAATCATATAAATGCCCCCAGCATGAATTGCAGTGGTTGGTGACATGCTCCTAGCATGACTTGCAGAGGCTAGTAGAAAATCTCCAACATGACTAGAAGAGGTTGGTGATGGATCCCCAATATGACTAGCAGAGGTTGGCGATGGATGTGCAGTGTGACTAGCAGTGACTAAACATGTGCCCCCAACATGACTTGCAGTAGATGGTTGCAGGTCTTCAACATGAATCGCAGAGGTTGTCGACCAATCTCCAACATGATTAGCAAAGGTTGGTGATGTAATGCTAGTATGACACGCAGTGGTTGGACTTGTGCCCCCAGCATGACTTGCAGCGGCTGCTTGCAGGTCTTCAACATGATTCGCAGAGGTTGTCGACCAATCTCCAACATGACTAGCAGAGGTTGGTGATGTAATGCCAGTATGACACATAGTGAATGGACTTGTAGCAGTGATTGATTGTGGCATTTGAGACCAAGGTCTAAGGAAAGATTGATTCTGAGAAATTGTAGGCCATGAAGGATCCTGGTTTACACCCTATCTCGTAGGATAGTATCCTCCTCCATATTGATTCATAAAGGGTTGTAAGAGCATCGACACTGAGGAAGCCGCTTGCGAAGAGAAAGAGACATGACAAGGGTTACTCATGTGAGGACATATGTTACCCCTAGATGAAGGAACTTCGTGAAGGGGGTTTCCCATACTACAAAAATAACTTCCCCCGGATGAAACACTAGAGGACAAGTGGAGTTCAGCCATGGGAAAAGTGTTCGTAGGAACAAACATGGTGTAAGAAGGATAAGTGGATGGAGTGTAACAAGTAGAATGATTTCTTAATTGGGCACTTACTTCTCGCATAGTGGACTCGTAGGAAGGAAGATTCCAACCTCCTACCATAAGAGGTGTTTGAAGGATATGACTCCCACCAAACAGAGAGGGATAAGAAGGAGGCATCATGACCCCAAACCCAAAACTTGTATTCGCATAAGGAGGTGAGACAGAGGATGGAAAGTGTGAAGACATATAAGACATACCATGAGAAAAATGATTAGAGACCCAAGGCGTTGACTGAGTATTATAATTATGCATACCATAATGCGAAGCGGAAGGATCCATCCCCATGAAATGAGTGGACATCATGGGGGGGGGGGGTAGTAGTAAATGAGGGAGAAAAAGGAACTCCATTGTTCATGATGATGAAGACTCAGTATAGACTCCTAACTCTGACTAGTAGTCAAAGAGCATACCAAAAAGTCAAACGGCCGATATGCATGCAAACAGGATAAAGTGGCTGAGTGGCCTCCCTCGCTAAAGAAGGTGTTCCTCATCCAAGAGGGACATGAGGCTCCTCGCTAAAGTTTGGAGGTAACTGAATCAGTTATAAGGGTCCTCGTAGGCTTAACAACCAGTCGGTCAGATCCCTCCGGAGAGGTAATCCTTCATAAAGGTTGTGTGTTGTCCGACCCCTATTTGACTCAGGGTACAAGCAGAATAACCCCTGCAAGTAACATATGAGATACCTAAGTTAATCAACTAATAAACCACTATATAACCGATGCACAGGCGAGCAGTCGTAAGTTCGGATCACCATATGGGAAGGGTAGCAAACCCCGAAACCTTGAAAGAACTACCTCTCACAGAGGTATGGGCACTAGCAAGATCCCCAAATACGAATAAATCCACAGAAATATCTCTGATGCTAGGTGAGTATCTAGGGGTTATCCCTTCAACTAACTTTGCATGACCTCATGATTAACTTCGGTGTGAGCGGAGCCTTCTGATCTTACCATTTATACAATGGACTTCTCAATTCCCTATCTCAGACACATATGTTGATTTAATTGCCTTGGATAAGTTTACTCACAAAATCCTATTCCAAGGCACTAAATCCTAGGCTAGTTTGTACACCCTAAAAATAAAATCGTGACTAATCAATTTTAGTTTAAAGCATAAATTTTATTGGCCGTGATTACTCAAAAATGTATGGAAGTGAACCTCATGATGTTATGACTCTGCAAGAAAATAAATATGAATATAATGCAAAGTCTGTCTTTAACTTTTCAATGAATGATATGCTAATAAAAACAATGCAGTCTTCAATTTCAATTCTACAATTCAGAAGTAAAATGCAATCTTTTGCTAAATGCACTAAGCTAATGATAAAGGTTCAAAGACAAAAATACCAACCAATACAAAATGCCTATTTTTTTGTATTTTCAAAAATAAAATGCATGGATTGATAAGCAACTTGATATATAAATCTACTATGTATAAAAGCAATAACTCAAGCACAATATCAAGCAGCCAAGCAAACACCCTCGGGATACAAGGACAAATAAAAAATGAAAAACAATGAGAAATACTACGCCCAAAAATTCAACTCCAAATAGGTTTCCTGTCCTCCCAATGAATCTCAATAGGCACTACAGATTCTTAAGAAGGCTCATCAATCTTCAAATCCTACCCAACAACCACCAAACCAAGAAACCAAGCAAGGAAACAAGGTATACGCGACTGTTCAGGAGAAGAAAGCATATATACGCATCTTACAGTGAGACAGCAAGCGTGTATACATGACTGTCAAGGCAAAAGGAGCGTATAGGCTTCAAAACAAGGCTAGGCAAGGGAAAAAAAGGATGAAACTCAAACCCAGAGTGAACATAATCTGTCAGGCAGTGATATGACAAGAAACACAAAGAAAACATAGCAATGTAAGAAGAAAAAGTACTTCAACCCTTAGAAGGAAGATCTCTCCCTAGTGGAGTCGCCATTTCTATTACAAGGGAAAAACTCTCTATGGCCAAGGGTAAACCACAACAGACATGTATGATTGTAGAAATCAATTCAATTCCAACATATGTTATACAAACTAATGTGCAAGATAAGAAAGAGGCCTACCTTGATCCAACGTTTGATGATGTTCCACCGTTGAGCACTTTGACCCAAAGCTTTATACCTGAGACCAATTCTCAATAAACAAGCAGAGCAAGTACATAGAGATGATATAAAAGGGGTTAGCACATCAGATAGCATAATCCATTAATAAACATTACAAACATGCCCATGGATAATAATCATATATTTTCAAGATACCAATAGGATGGGAAAGGAGCATTTCTATTAACAATTGATCAGCAAAAGTGGCAACATTATAGACTTCTGTGTCGGCACGGTTCGAAACCAAGAAACCAAGTTCCTTCCAACTAGGTCTCCGCCACTTCAATCCTCCACCAAAGGCAAGCTCATAGAAAAGAGGCAATGAGGTCCTCTCAACAATAGGGAAAGATCTTGGGGGTTGAACACTGTGTTCAGACTTGAGGGACAAAGGGATGCATACTCAATATGAAGTAATTTCTCCAGAGTAACTTTCCTCTAAAAGTTGAATGCTTTCTCCTTTTTTTTCATAGCTCGAAATTGTGCTCTTATAGCCTTCAGGATGCAACTGAAGGGTCAAGTCAGAATGTTTCCAGTATGTGGAAGGCCAAGGATCAAAGATCTTATGTTGTGACATGGAAACCCGACCTCATTTTTGTATTTTCTGTCATAAATCCTTATGTATGTGAGCTATAGTGGAGCAGCCAACGTATATGCATCTTGCATAACAGATAGGGAGCATATATGTGGAAAGATGTATATTTTTAGCTCTGAATTTATCAAAAAGGGATGACAAGTCTGCATAGGAAAATGGAAAAAGGCCCTCTGTGCAAGATAGCAATGGTGAGGCAAATCTTGCTATAACACCTGGTAATCATTGCAGAGTCGCCAAGTCTCATCTTTATTATGCACCAACACGATTAGGCTTCCACAAGGTGATGAGTTGGTTCGTATGTGCCCCTTGTGGAGCAGTTCTTAGATATGACACTTGATCTCCTCATTTTCTAATAGAGAGTGATGATAGACTAGCCCATTAGGTAGTGGTGTGTCGGGGGTCAGATCAATGGGATGCTTGACCTGATAGTGCAGAGGTACCCCAGTAGGTGATGAGAAGATGCCTTTTTATTCTTCCATGACCTTATCCACTTTCTTTCGTTGCATGGAGAGGTCGGTCGCAGAGGCCATGGATGTGGCTGCAACCTTTCTCTCACTCTGAGAGCGAATCATGAAGAAGACAAACTTCATGGTCTAAGAAATGACCTTCCTGCATTGCTTGGCAGAGATCAAGGAAATAGCACTAGGTGGGACTACCTCGGGTACCTTGTACAATTTCCTGTTCAAAGTAATAATAAGACTGCAAGGCCTAGACTGATATACAACATGATGTTTCCATAAATAAGGTTGGCCCAAAAGAACATCACAAACTTCAAGAGAAGAAACATCATACAATACCTCATATTTGAATGGTTTGATGTCGTACGACATGTGACACTATTGGCTGACACAAAAATTGCTTCCTTAATAGAGTGATATGATGGTGTAGGGTTGTGGGTGTGGCATTGTCGACAAGGATAGCCACTTGACGACCTCTGCTGAGATGAGGTTCTTCTAGATACCACTATCAACAATGAAGTGAAACATAATGCCTTTTACTCACATCTGTGAATGAAAGAGGCACTCTCCTTCCTCTGGCTCATCAGGTTCACTAGGATGGATCTTGGTGGTAGCAACAGTGGCACTAGGTTCCATGTTAATGATCTGTCTCCCCTTTTTTGGTTTTGACTCAGATTCAGAACCACATTTGATTCATAAGATTTTACCTTAGCCACCAATGACTGCTTTGAGTGGAAATCAACAATGTTATGTCAGGGGATCTTATGGAAGTCGCACCACTTCCCAGTATCTTTCTTTGACTTTCCATTGTCCTTCTTTTCTTGCGGCTTGGACTATTTTTCATGAAGTTTCCCATCTTTTTTCTGTTCTTTGTTTTGTGAGTTGGGGTTGCCCTTTCCTTGCTTCTTCTATGAGGGGTTCCTAGACCTAAACTACCGCGTCTTTTGTTTCAAATTTTTCTCGATTTTGACGACATATCGATAGGCCGCGCCCAAGGATGAGATGTTCAAAAACTCCATGGTACTTGAGCAACATATGTCTCTTAGAATCTTTGATACCCAACTTGGTTTCCAAGGTATGGAAGACATTAGTGAACTCTGGCATTGTTTGGTCTCTTTTTTTCCGCAGTGTGGTCCATCTTGTATACAAGTCGTCATAACTTCCAAACGGGTAGTATTGTTCCTTAATAACATCCCTGAAGGAACCTCAAGTGGGTGAAACTACAAATAATGTGGATCCCTCTATTTCCTTTTTCTCACAAAAAGTATCCCACCAATCTTTGACATGGGGGACAGCCTTGAGGAGCGTAATTGTAATATTTTATCTATCGAAAAAGTTGTGGATAGAAAAATACTCTTCTAGAAGGGGGTGGCACCTCCATTTGAGGTGGATACATCGCTTATCGACAGTCATCGAAGGATTTGTGCAAAGTTTTCCATCATCTTGTTCCTCTGTCACTCAAGGGCTTCCTTGAGCAACATTTTGAAAGGATCTTATGTCCCATAGTTTTTATTTTCACCCACCATGGACGGTTTCTTGGGTGTGTGAGAGTATTTCTCCTCAAGATAAATAAGCTCAAGACCCAACTCTCTATATCATGATTGCGACAGGGGCATGCATTAAAAAAAACAAGGAGCAGACCGCTTTGATACCACTGATTTGGATTTATGAGCGGAACAAAATGAAACCACAGTTTTATAATATTAACACTGAAACATAATGAACAATAACAAAGATATAGTAACACTTGACTTCTATTAAATAAGAAATATTTTGAAAACTGTAAAGTGCAGACTGAAAACAAGCTTTGCTAGAATGGTGGCAGCTTATCTCTGAGAAGAGATGTGACGCCTATGCTCATTCACAAGAATATGAGTACAATGTGGCTTTAAAGAAATTTTTACAATAAACATGAATTTAAAAACCCTAGACATCCAAAAACCTAACCCTAGGAGATGAAGCGCCAAAAGTCATATGGGCCCCATTGGGGTAAGTTAGTACATCAACTTCCTGGGGTCATAACTTTTTCATATGATCTACATTTAGGGCGCACGATAGTTCGTTGGAAAGGTATTGACGGGGAGCTTAATTTATTGGGCTCAATTAGATCCTTTCATTATTGTTGAGGTGTCTGATTGCAAATAAGCATCGTTTAGGCCCTTAAAATGGCCCTGGAAGTTCAGGAACCAAAAAACTGTTAAAAATAGTAAGTTACCAAAAAAATGTTTTGAGCTGGTTGGACAAGATGGGTGGCCACCGAGATCATCTGGATCAAGTAAGCAGTGAATGGGGCCAACATTGAAATTTCTTCAAATTGTGCTTGTATGCCCCGAAATTTGACATGGTTAGACTAGACACATGCCTTGACAGTATGGGAGGGTTTCAAGACTCAAGGATGTCTGATGTCCCCACATAATCTTTGATATCATCCATCTTTGCATCAATGCTCATCATGCATGTCTCATTGTCATCATTTTTCATTTCCATATATAGAATCTTTTTCAAAACTCTCTTCAAATGTCATGGAACTTCCAATACATCCATCACAAATGTCATCTACCAACCCCGCACAGTGAGCACTGAATGGGGCCAATGTAGAAATTTCTTCAAATTGTTCATGTATGCATAGAAATTTGATGTAGTTAGACAAGACATTATGGGAGGGTTTAAGGACTCAAGGATGTCTGATGTTCCCATATAATATTTGAGATCGTCTGTGTTTACATCAACGTTCATAATGGACATATCAATTCCATCACTCATCATTTTCATCTATAGAATCCTTGTTGGAGCTCTCTTGAAATGTCAAGGAACTTCCAATACACCCATCACAAATGTCATGCATCGACCCCACATAATGAGCAATGAATGGGGCCAACAATGAAATTTCTTCAATCTGTTCGTGTATGTGTCAAAATTTGACATGGTTAGAGTATACACATGCCTTGACGATATGGAAGGGTTTCAAGACTCAAGTATGTATGATGTACCCACATAATATTTGAGATCTTCCATGTTTTCATCAATGTTCATCATGCACGTCGATCTCATCATCATCATTCATCATTCCCTTCTATAGAATCTTTGTCGAAACTCTCTTGAAATGTCTTGGAAATTCCAACATTCTTATCACCAATGTCATCCATCGACCCCACACAATGAGCAGTGAATGGGGCCAATGTTGAAATTTCTTCAAAATGTGACTGTATGTGTTGAAATTTTACATATTTAGAATAGGTACATGCCTTGACGGTATGGGAGATTTTTAAGACTGGGGGACATCATTCTCTTCATCATTACCATCATCATGGTTTTCATTTCCATCATCATCATCATCATCATCATATTCATCATGGCCCAATTTCTCCATCCATGCCAACAAAGATCAAACCCGACATACCCATCTTTAAAATGAAACCTAATGAAGATGCCAATTTCCATGTATTTGTATTTTTCTTATGGCATTCTTCGATATGATTAAACAATGATTCTATTAAGTTGAGACGACCCAAAAGAATTTTATAGGGTCCAAAATGCAATTGGTTTAATTTTTAATGGGTTAGGGATTATATCGGGTGAAGGGCTTCATGACATCCATCAAACCTACATGGTTAGCAGTGAATGGGGCCAATGTTGAAATTTATCCACATTGTGCATGCATGCATCGAAATTTGACATGGTTAGACTAGATATTTGTCTTGATGGTATGGGAGGGTTTCAATACTTAAGGATGTTTTATGTCCCCACATAATATTTGAGATTGCCCATGTTTGTTGCATCAACGTTCAATATAATGGATGTCTCATTGTCATTATTCCTCATTCCCATCTATAGAATCTTTGTCAGAAATCTCTTGAAATGTCACAGAACTTCCAATACACCCATCACAAATGTCATCTTGCATCGACCTCACACAGTGAGCAGTGAATGGGGCCAACGTTGAAATTTCTTCAAACTATGCATGTATGCATCAAAATTTGACATGGTTAGAATAGACACTTGTATTAATGACATGGGAGGGTTTCAAGACTCAAGGATGTCTTATTTCCCCACATAATATTTAATATCGTCCATATTTGCGTCAACATTCATCATGCACGTCTCATTGTCATCATTCATCATTTCCATCTATAGAATCTTTGTTGAAACTCTCTTGAAATGTCATGGAACTTCCAATACACCCATCACAAATTTCATCCACCAACTCGGCACAATGAGCAGTGAATGGGGCCAACATAGACGTTTCTTCAAATATTTCTTGTATGCATCAAAATTTGATGTAGTTAGACAAGACACATGCCTTGACGTTATGGGAGGGTTTAAGGGCTCAAGGATGTATGATGTTCCCACATAATATTTGAGATCGTCTGTGTTTATATCAACGTTCATAATGGACGTATCATTGTCATCATTCATCATTTCCATCTATAGAATCCTTGTTGGAAATCTCTTGAAATTTCAACGAACTTCCAATACACCCATCACAAATGTCATGCACCGACCCCACATAGTGAGCAGTGAATGAGGCCAATGTTGAAATTTATTCAATATGTGCTTGTATGCATCAAAATTTGACATGGTTAGAGTAGACACATGCCTTGACGGTATGGGAGGGTTTCAAGACTCAATTATGTATGATGTCCCCAAATAATCTTTGAGATTGTCCATGTTTTCATCAATGTTCATCATGCACGTCAATATCATTGTCATCATTCGTCATTACCTTCTATAGAATATTTTTCGGAACTCTTGTGAAATGTCTTGAAACTTCAACATGCCCATCACAAATTTCATCCACCAAACCCACATAGTGAGCAGTGAACGGGGACAATGTTGAAATTTCTTCAAAATGTGATTGTATGCGTTGAAATTTTACATGTTTAGACTAGGCGCATGCCTTGACAATATGGGAGGTTTTTAAGTATCAGAGAAATCATTCTCTTCATCATTTCCATCATCATGGTTGTCATTTCCATCATCATCATCATCATAATATTCATCATGACCCAATTTCTCCATCCATTCCAACAAAGATCAAACCCAACATACCCATCTTTACAACGAAACCTAATGAAGATGCCAATTTCCATGTATTTGTGTTTTTCTTGTGGCATTCTTCGAGATGATTAAACCATGTTTCTATTAAGTTGAGATAGGCCAACATAATTTTATAGGGTCCAACATGCAATTGGTTTAATTTTTAATGGGTTAGGAATTATATTGAGTGAAGGGCTTAATGACATCCATCGACCCTACATGGTTAGCCATGAATGAGGCCAACGTTGAAATTTCTCCAATATGTGCCTGTATGCGTAGAAATTTGACATGGTTAGACTAGATAGTTGCTTTCATGGTATGGGAGGGTTTCAAGACTTAAGTATGTTTGATGTACCCACATAATATTCAAGATTGTCCATGTTTCAAGGGGATAGGGGTTATATGGTACAAAGGTTAAGGTCTTAGGTTTAGGCTTAGTGAAATATTTCAATTTTTTTTAAAATATAAATTAATGAATAAATTTTGGATACATTAATTAGCGTAATCTTATGGATTTACATTGATTTACATATATGCTATATTTAATTATATTTTTTATCATTTTCCAATACATGACCACTAACCATGCTAACTCTGATATAAGTAATCCTAATTTTTTTTGCCAATAATTCATAGTAAAGATTGAACACTTTAAGGATATTGCAAAAGGTAATTTGTATCGTTGGAAATAATAATGAAGCATTTCATTAAAGTTTGGGCCATAAGAATCAATATTTTAAAAACTAGATTACAAATAATTCTGAAAATTTAGAAGTCTTGGTCATTAACATTATTGTCTGCAACAATGTCATCCAGTTTATCATTGTTAGTGTTCATATGTTCTTTCAAGTATTTAATATTATCATCATCCTCATCTTGATCTGCATCATCTTCATCATCATTGAAATTTCACTGTAGACCATCTATATTGTTACCAGATGTATTTGGATCATCATTTTCTATACCATCCATATTGTTGTCTTCCATAGCATCATCTAACTTTAGATTGTTGTCTTCTTTTTCCTGAACATAACCATCTTCAGCATCATCATGGATGTTAATTTCTTCGATGTTCTCTAATCCCTCTCTCTCATTTTTTTGGACATCATTGTTTTGCTCATTATCTACTAATGCATCATCAAATGCATGCCTTAATCTTGGATAATAATGTATGACAAATATCCATTTCAGGTCCAAAATATCTTCATAGAAAAATACCTGCACATGAATGGCATACATATATTAGACATATCTTATAACACTTTTATTGATTAATAAACACATATATATTATCACAATAAACTATGAATCAATAGATTAATGATCCCTATTGCTTCTTATTTGAGTTAAAGAAATACCCAATGACAATGAACTGGTAGAACATAAGGCTCCTTATCCTCCGGTAGGAACCTCGAGGAATATATAGAAAACAATCCACTATGGGTATCATGTCTTCGTGTCCTCTCAATGCTTCATACCATCTACACTTAAAAAAACAACATTTAAAAGAGCAGTAAAAGATAAGAATATTATTGAAGGGAATCTACAATATGTTGGAAAAATACAAGAAATTATTGAATTATGTTACTTGTTTTCATTGTATGCTAATCTCATCATCTCTTCAAATTTATTAGCTGGTAATATTCTCTTCAATGTTTCTCTTTTCCTCCTGATATGGTTTAAAGGATGGTTTGGATCATCCTGTCCATATCTTAATAACCCAGTTTGATCTTGGGTATTAGTAGGTGTATCATCAATGTCTTCTACCTATCAACAAACACAAGCATTATTTAATGTTTGGAAAGAATTGGATAAATCATAATTGTATCAATTTCAAATAAATATAATCAAATATATTGTCTTAACTAATAAGAATATAGAATGTATGAACATATATACATCAATTGAATAGTGGACTATTATTTTATATACTACTTCTTTTATACAAAAATTTAAAATAAAACACAATTTTGACAACATAATGTATAAAATGTCAATCCACACTCATTGATTATTCTTTGGTTTTCTGCCCTTATGAACATCCTTAGGGAGACCTTGTTCTTCCCTTTTCTTTCATGCAAGAGTCTGTTTTAAGATGGGGTAATTAATAAATTTCACATCTCCAATGCTAAGGTCCATAATAGCCTCAACCATTATCAATCTATCAACATCTCTTTCCATATCTCCATCTTTATCATTTATAACTTCAACAAATTGACAATTCAGTCTTACATTAAGGTCCCTTCCCTTACTACTATTTATAAAACCTGCAATATTTTTGTGTGTGTATTCATATCCATCTATATACATAAGATGACCTCTGTTAATTTATTTTCCACTTTCCAATTGGAGACATTTTGTATACATATTCGAATTTAGACCATATGCTGACATGATGGGCTTATATTCTACTAGCCTTCTCCATTCACCACTGTAATATGATGGACCATAATATGGCATTAATCTCCTAGCAGTTTGTTGTGAATTGTTTCTATTTTTAGATCCCACATGGACATTTTGGACAATAAATAGGCCTAGATTTTATCCATGAATATTGGAGGGTCATATCATGTAGTTGTATCCCCAAAATTAAAACACCTCATACACTCTAGGTAGTTGTTGATCACTAGGCCAAGCACAATATAGTCAATGATCAAATGTATCTTTGTAAATTGATCTCAAAATCAAGGGAAAGTCATCATATCCATCACATTCATTCTCATAGGGTATGTAGTCCACCTTCCCCTTGTCTTTAAGCAAATTACACATCTTTAAAACGGTACTTGTTATGTTACTTGTTTTCATCAAATCCTCATCTTCGGAGTTGGTATATGTGTACATATTTTTGTTAGATGTATCAACTGATAAATGATCATCGCCCTCTATTCTAGAAGTCAGTGATCCAGGAAACTTTAAACCAAGAACTTTATCCTACAAGTATTCATTAAGAAAAAAAATAATTATTTAAATAATATAAAACAATGTTTAAAATAATTATACATATTATTTATATCAAATTGGAAAATTTCTAACCACAATTCCAATTGGACTTGAATCAATTGTAGGAGGCATACTACCCACTGGAAGCTCATCATCTATGTAATGTCTTTGTACAATCGCTCGTTTCAATTGTTTCTTTCCATGACATACAAAACATCCACAAACAACAACTTTATCAAAGTATTCATCCCATGTACTATAGTCTAGACCAACCTCTTGTTCAATGCAATCATTTGTTGTGTCTACAGGATCCATTGTCATATCCTCTTCCACCCACTGTCCTATATGTGATTTAACAGTTTTAGGTCCACATCCACGTACATATATTTTTCTTGTGCTAGTTGAATGCTCAAGCTCTACATTTGCTCCAATATCCATAAAATAATCAACACCATGCATTACTTTATGACAAGATTGGATAATACACTATAAAATTTAATAATTTCATGAAAAAGATGGATGCTTCACAAAATGCATCAGATTAATTTTTCCTAAGTTAAGTTAAAATTAAAGTACCTGATGTCCTGCATCATCCGTTGTGTCCTCATTTGATATGACACAATCTATTTCCATGGCCTCATACGGCTCCTGTAATACACAACATAGTCAATAATGTTTAGTACACCAATTATATCATTTCAACGAATATGTTATGCAACAAAAAACCTCACACATTTTTGACATATTAATATCATGTTTTGGAGTTGAATTTTTTTTACGACCCTAGGTATTTACATCGAGCCAAAATTTCAAAAAGAAAAGTATCCAACATCCCTGTCCCACATGGCCATCCTAATTTTCAAACTTTTCCCTTGATCGTAGAATCACATTTAACCACCATTCTTGTTCATTTTCAACCAATAAGTTTGAGCTCAAAGGCCACATGGAAAAAAATGGCTTTATCTCCTCTATGTTGTAGCATTTGTGAATTCATAAAGACCTCCCTCCTTTGGTTGAGGTTAATTTTTATTCTTACCTTTATTGTATCTGCAGATTTCATTGTCATATCCTCTTCCACCCACTTTCCTCTCTGCGATGTAGTAGGTATACGCCGTCCATGTCCTCTTTCCATGGTCTCCTCTGGATCCTGTTACACAACAATGCCAATAATTTTTAGAATACCAACCAAATCCATTATCATCTAATAAGTTAGGGAAAATAGGACCAAAATTCAAAATTAGCTTGGGATCAAACACCACATTATGTAGTTGGTACCTTCAAACATCCAATCTATCACCTCCAAGACTCCCTACCTTGCTCACTAAGTCGAGTCTACACCACATGTATTCCTCTACTAGTTTCCTTCATTTCGAAATTTCATAACATGATAGAGAAAATATGCCATAACTTCTATGGCATACACATAATTGCACCTAAGAAGAAGGTCGAAATCAATAGGGGTGATAAAAATTGCTACATCTACTAAGACAATCTTATCACATAATTGAATGGGAATATTAGGTACAATTTCTATTGACTCACATGGTCGATCATCAAAGGTTTGCAAATAGGATGTCATTGTAACATAGATGGGAGACCCCAAGAACTACCAAACAACCATCATAATATAGGGATAGACTCTCTCATTAACTATACATTGATGAACACCAATACCAATACCATACCATTCCAATACCAATACCATACCATACCAATGACATACCATACCAATACCATACCATTGCATACCAATACCAATACCTATACCAATACCATACCATTGCATACCAATACCAATACCATACCATACCATACCAATACCATTGCATTGCCAATACCAATACCAATATGCATTGCCAATACCAATACCAATACCAATATGCATTTCCAATACCCTTATGCATTGCAAATACCAATACCAATACCATTGCATACCAATACCAATACCATACCAATACCAATACCAATACCATACCATACCATACCAAAACCAATATCAATACAATTTCATACCATTTCATGGCAATGATAAGCATACCAATACCATACCAATACCAAAATGCATTGCCAATACCAATACCAATACCATTGCATGGAAATGGCATGCATTGGCAGTGATATGCATACCAACACCATACCAATACCATTGCATAGAAATGATATGAATTGGCAATGATATGCATACCAATACCATACCATACCACACCAATACCAATACCATTGCACACCGATACCAATACCATTGCATACCAATACCATACCATACCATACCAATATCAATGCCATTGCATACCAATACCATTGCATATCATTGCATGACAATGGTATGCATTGGCAATGATATGCATATCAATACCATACTATACCATATCAATACCAATACCATACCATACCATACCAATACCAATACCAATACCATACCAATACCATATCATTGCACACCAATACCAATACCATTGCATGGCAATGGTATGCATTGGCAATGATATGCATACCAATAACATAACATACCATACCAACACCAATACCATGACAATACCAATAACATTGCATTGCCAATACCAATATACATTACCAATACCAATACAAATACCAATATGCATTTCCAATAACCTTATGCATTTCCAATACCAATACCAATACCAATACCATACCATTGCATACCAATAAAAATACCATACCATTACATACCAATACCATTGGATACTATTGCATGGAAATGATATGCATACCAATACCATACCATTGCATACCAATACCAATACCAATATGCATTGCCAATACCCTTATGCATTGCCAATACCAATACCAATACCATTCCCAATACCATTGCATACCAATACCAATACCATTGCATACCAATACTATATCAATACCATGCCATACCATACCAATACCCATACCAATACCATACAATTGCATACCAATAACAATACCAATACCAATACCATACCATTGCATACCATTGCATGGCAATGATATGCATACCAATACCATACTATACCATATCAATACCAATACCAATACCATACCAAAACCATACCAATACCAATACCATACCAATACCATACCATACATAATTGCACCTAAAAAGAAGGTTGAAGTCAATAGAGGTGATAAAAATTGTTACATCTTTGCTACATTTTTTATAAGCCAACCATGGATAACTGTATGATGCAAAGGTACCAAAATATCAATATCTAGTTCAAATCCATGCATCTATGAAAATGCCAATACCATACTATACCATACCAATACCATATCATACCATACCATACCAATACCATACCATACCATACCAATACCATACCATACCATTGCATACCAATACCATTACATGGAAATGGTATGAATTGGCAATGATATGCATACCAATACCAATACCATACCATACCATACCATACCAATACCAATACCAAAACCATTGCCAATACCAATACCGATACCATACCAATACCATACCATTTCATACCAACACCAATACCATTGCATGGAAATGGCACACATTGGAAATGATATGCATACCAATACCATACCAATACCAATATTATACCATACCAATACCAATACCATACTATACCATATCATACCAATACCAATACCAATAGCAATACCATACCATATCAATACCAATACCATACCATTGCATACCAATAACAATACCATCGCATACAATTGCATGACAATTGTATGCATTGTCAATGATATGCATACCAATACCATACCAATATCATACCATACCATACCATACCAATACCAATACCAATACCATTGCCATTACTAATACCAATACCATTGCATTGCCAATACCAATACCAATATGCATTACCAATACCAATACCAATACCAATATGCATTACAAATCCCAATCCCAATATCAATATGCATTGTCAATACCCTTATGCATTGCCAATACCAATACCATTGCATACCAATACCATACCATACCATACAAATACTAATAGCATACCATTGCATACCAATAACAATACCAATACCAATACCATACCATTTGCATACCAATACCAATACCATTACATACCATTGCATAGCAATGATATGCATACCAATACCATACCACTATCAATACCATACTATACCATACCAATACCAATACCATACCATACATAATTGCACCTAAAAATAAGGTTGAAGTCAATAGTGGTGATAAAAATTGCTACATCTTTGCTACATTTTTGCTAAGACAACCATGGATAATTGAATGATGCAAAGGTACCAAAATATCAATATCTAGTTCAAATCCACGCATCTATGAAACAACGATTCAAAAATCTTATTATATTTATCAAGAGTAATTAAAATCATGGAAGTGTTTGTGTCCTCAAAATATTAGACAACAATCCATGTGGTTGAAAAATCAATGATCATAAGAGCGGTCCAAGGTATCATTGTCAAGTGCGATATGTGGTGCTAGTAGGAAAGAATCAAAGATATTTCTAGAGGAGATGGAGTCTAAGAGCATGCTAGTGGAGTGGGTAGATTAGGTAGGAAGTCAATAGGAGAACTAAAGTGGAGGTTATCCCAAGGAGCATCAAAATAAAGTATAACATCAAATAATTTTTCATCATCATCGAAATTCACGGTTAATGAGAAAAGAGAACTTTCACACATGGGCAAAGAGAGTGGATTGGTGGCTCCCAAGTGTGAAGCTACAATATCAATTTGAAAGTCTAAGTTGTTCAAAGGATCCAAATACTCATACTCTATCAGAGTGGAGGTTGTGCAAATGGTGGTAGTGGTCACATAAGGAATTTGTGATTTAGGTCATGATCCAACCAAACAATAGGGATAGATTGTGAATGAGCTACTAAATGTGAGACATTGTCTTGAGTAACATGTAGTTGAGAACTACAACATGTGAGTTGATCAAAGGTGATAATGCATCCTTCATGTAGAAAATTCATCACATGATAGAGAAAATATGCCATAACTTCCGTTGCATACACATAATTGCACCTAAGAAGAAAGTTGAAGTCAATAGGAGTGATAAAAATTTCTACATCTACTAAGACAATCTTATCACCTAATTGAATGGGAAGATTAGGTACAACTCCTATTGACTCACATGGTCGATCATCAAAGATTTTCAAATAGGGTTTCATTGTAACATGGATGAGAGACCCCAAGCACTACCAAACAACCATCATAGTATAAGGATCGACTCTCTCATTAACTATACATTGATGAACACAAAGGTTCTTAACAATGACCCCAATTAGAAAGGGTTGGAGGAAGGAAAACATGGTGAAAAAAGGTTGTCCAAGTTGAAGGTCATGGTCTTATAATTTGAAGTAGGTATACTTCTAGTCTCTTTAGAGTGTATAGGTATAGTAGGAAATGGTCCATTAGAAGTGAAATGGGTGTCTCCTCGTCTAGATGATTCCAAGCTAGTAGTGAAGTAGACAGGTTGGAAGGACTGGCCACCTGAATGGTCGAAAATCGAAGAGGTCAAAGGAGAGGAAGCCTTGAGGTTAGAAGGAATGGGTTCATAATGAGGGATGGGTTGTTGCAAGGTAGAATAAGGGGTTTACTAGGTTGACTACAGTGACTCTACAATGTACAAAGTCTTGGTAGCTCTGGACAATGGTGAGTACAATGACCAACAAATCTATTAAAGGTGCAAGGGTGTTTAGTATTAACTCATACAAAACAATTATTATTTGGTTGAATTTTACCTTAGTTTGCATTGTCATTGCCCCCAACATCATATGAACAAATGTTCTACCTCATGTAAATACAACCATCATTTTAGACCACCGTTTAGGCGCAAATGGACGTGTTTTGGCCATAGTTTAGGCACAATTCCTGGAATTGTTTGTGCCCACTAACATGCCCATAAAATATTACATTTAGGACTTAAATCAGCGCTAAATTCGGCGTAGATGGCATCGACTGATATCTCAAACAAAAAATTCTAAAAAACCCATGGGCAAGGGGACAAACTACTCATTTAGGAGGGGAAAAATTACAAAAACATGAATTGGGTGTTTGCTAGGGCGAATAGAAATATCGTGCGACCAGTCCAACTGAATTTCCTACTACGTTTCGAATCCAACACGATTTGGGTGTTTCCTAGGGAGAAAGGAGATAGGCTATGACCAGACCAACTCAATTTCAAACTACATTTGGACTCCAACATGATTTGGATGTTTCCTAGGGTGAAGGGTGATAGGGTGTGACCATACCAACTCATTTTCAAACTATATTTGGAATCCAACACGATTTGGGTGTTTCCTAGGGAGAACAGAGATAGGGTGCGACCAAAGCATGATTTGGGGGTTTCCTAAGGGAGAACTAAGATTTTCAGGTAACCAAATTATCAAATTTCACAACTGTTAGATTTGGACTTCTTGATCTATAAATTTCCTCATGTTTTATGGTCTAATATATTGCAAGATTAGGAGAAAGAAATCATGAGAGATTTATCTTAACATTTTTTATTTGAAACAACACTATATATAATTTTTGTAAGTGAGTGTGAATTCTTGTATTACTGAAAGAAGTTATAATACAAAAAGGAAAAGGGGAATCTCCGGATCTGCCAAAGAGGAAACCGGATCAGGGTTTCTGGAGTTGCATTGTCTAAGATAGTAGGGGGGAAGTCCAGGTTGCCACCTTGGGAAACCGACCCAGTGCTCCATAAACCAGTTTGAAAAACTAAACCAAAACATATACATAAAAGACATAACCATAAAAAAGGGGTAGCTCCTACACTGAACACAAATTGACCAGGGGATGAACCTACGCTAGTCCAAGATGATGGGATGTCGTTTGTCTCCATCCTTTCTTGCCTCGTTCTCCTTCCTGTGGTCCACCATGCGTTTATTTCTGATACAAGATGGTGTTCCATTCCGGTCTACTGGAGTGATTTCCATGTGGTGGACATAGCGTAGGTAAAGGTGGAATTGGACTACCATTTGTTCCATTTTTTCCTTCTGGCTCCTCCGGTCCTCGGCTATTCTTTTTGCATTGGCCTCCAAGTTGCTGAGGTGATTCAGAATTTCTGTGAGAACCTTCTTGTGGTCCCTGATAGCCTCCCTGCTAGTCTCTTTCTGGTCAACGCTCATCTTTCCTATCAACATTTTTGTTCGCCAGGCCTCCTCCATCGTTTTGTGGTAGAGGGTTGTTCTAGGCTGTGTAGCCCCTAGGTCCCTTATCCGGTCATCTTCCTGAATTATTTCCTTCCAGGATTTTCCCTTGCATGTGGTGTTGATTTCTCTCTCCCACCTGTTGATGATCGCTTTTCCTTTTGGATCAACCTGTGTGAGAAAGGTACCCTTGGCCTCTATGGTCACTTTCTCTATACTTGTAATCCTTTAGACACTTGTCGGAGGTTCTTTCCCCTAGGGGCCTCTCTTACTATGGGTTTTCTTCATTCGCACCATCTCGACTTGTTTGTGGTGGTTTTTGCCTTAGGTTCTTCTCCTGTTCCTATTTTTCCCTTCCTTGTATGTAAGATGGCCTATGTAATTGCTTCTCCCTGGTCTGTGGCCCTTCCTGGTGTTTCTCCTCTTATGGGATTTCCCCGGCTATAGGTGCGTCCTGGAAATCATGGGTCGCTCATAAAGGTGTACCTTCTGGTTCTTTTTCACTGTTTCGGTATGTGTGCTCTTGGGAGCCCTGCTGTAATCCCTACACCAATCCTTTGCTTTGCTTGGTGTACGAAGATCATTTCTATTCCACGTATCTGTACTTGGGTGGGGTGTACCCATACTTGACCATGGAAAACCATTTTGTCCTTTGTCCTTTTCCTCTTGCTGATTAGCTTTTCTGCTTTCCCACGAGCAACCCCTATACTTCTTCCTATTGACAGGACCGTGGTGTCGTACCGGCTCTTGTTGTATGACTTGGATCTGCATTGTAACTAGTGTTTGAGTGGTGGGTGATCATATTCTGCCTGGATCCTTCATGGCCTTCAGTTATTTCTGTGCCTCCATCCTCGATGTGGTCATCCGTACTTTGGCTGTCGTAATGGTATTTTGTCGCCAGTTGGATGCAGTCTGTTTGGAACTAACCATTCGGGATGTTACTCTAGATAGTGTCCAGTTCTGGTCCTTCCTTGTCGACCCCCTCATTAGCAATTATGTCCGCCAGTCCATTTGTTGACCTATCTACCCAGCGCAACTCCACTGTGATCCCCTTCTGCCAGTGCTCCTGAATTTTTTGCAAGGAATGTGCCAAGCGCCAATGCCTCTGAATTTTTCCCACTCTGGTACCATTTTGGAGTCTCCTTACTGTGTTGATAACCAACATGGAATCTCCTTCCACTATGGCGTTTGTCATCCTATCCCAGATTAGAATCTTGAGGCTAGTCTCTAGGGCTCCGAATTCCGCGGTGTTGTTGGTTGAGTTTCCCAGACTCCCAGCGTACATTTGGATGATATTTCCTTCATTGTTCCTAATTACTCCTCCCATTCATGTCTGTCCCGGGTTACCTTTTGACATCCCATCGAAATTCATCTTGAGGGAGCCTACTGGTGGTGGTTTCCAGTTGTGCTCACCTACTTGAAGTTGCGGTGGCCATCTTACCTGATTGGGGTTGCATCCATCTTTCAGGTGGAAGGATTCTAGGATTCAGGAGTCCTGGTCTATGAATTGTGCTCTTCTTATCTAGTAGTTGCGTCTCTACACTATTTCCCTTGTCATGGAGATTATTGTTTTCTTGATCTTCCCTTCTGACCAGCTTTCATTCCTGAAGATGCGTCGGTCCCTTTCATTCCATATTGCCCATATGATCATTCTCGGGATGAGGGTCCAACAGAGATTCACCTCTTCATTTTCATTGTAGTTCTCTTTCCAGGTATTGATAGTTGTGAAAATGTTACCTCAGATCCTATTGGACTGTCAGAAGATACATGTTGCCCAGTCCCAAATTTATGTTGTGTAGGTGCTTTCGTCGAGGAGATGGTTTGTTGTTTCTTCCTTGGCTTAATAGAGGTGACATATGGATGGACCTATGAATCCCCTTTTCATTTTCCCAAGTTATAATTCGGTTGTGGAGTATTAACCATTCGAAATTTTTTATTTTTGGCCAATGGGGGTTGTTCCAGAGCTTATCCCATTATTGCATTGGGTCTTCTTGGTCTTGGTCTACGATATAGTGTCGGACTTCTTTTAGGTTGAATTCCCTGTTGTCTTTTTGTCCTCATATCAACTGGTCATTTCCTTGACTGCTATTTTTTGTCTCCCCAATTCCTCCCCCACCTCTTTTACTGGTGTTGTTCTTTGGTCTCTATTTTGTGGAGTGAGAGTGTCCCAGATTCTCCATTTGTTGCGATCTATTTCTTGTTTCCAGTAATGGTAGACTATGGTTTTACCTTGCATGATCATCTCTTGTTGGAGTTCCTCCCTGTCTGGTTTCTCCATTATAGGTTCCTGTTGCAAGGCGTCCTCCCAGAATCTGGTTGTTCTTCCATTCCTTACTTCCCAAAAGCTATGTGTCTAAATCCATGCTTTGTTGCACCGGGCTAGGTTCCATATGGTTGAACCTTCCCTGGTGCCTCTGAAGCGGATTATGTCCTGGTCGCGTATGTCCTGGGCATACTTTTCCTTCCACAATTTTACGCATGGTGTAGTAGTTTCTTTGACCCAGCGCCACCAGAGTTTCTCCCCGTAGGCGTCATTGGTCACCTGCGGGTCTTGTAGCCTTAGGCCTCCTTTGCATTTTGGTTTATAGACCTTCTCCTAGACCACCAGGGCCCATTTTTTATTTGTTTCTACTCCTCCCCATAGGAAGTTCCTTTGGACAGTTCTTATTTTTCATAGAATCCCCTTGGGGGTTGGGAAGACAGACATCATAATGGTTGGAATTGCTTGCAAAACAAACTTGGTCAGAATAAGTCTTCCGGCTAGGTTGAGGGACCTGTACGTCTGATTTTTCTCCTGCTCCTGTAACTTGTTGATTATTCCTTCCCAAGTTGACAATTTGTAAGCTTTGTGTGTCAGGGGAATGCCCAAGTATTTGGTTGGGAGTGTTTTGTGTTCAAAACCCAAAATGTTGGCCATATTTCGTTGGATTGCGAGGTTGGTATTGAAGAAGAAGATCATAGATTTGGAATGGTTGATCTCTGCACCAGAGGCTTCCCGAAACTCTTCTAGGATTCGTTTGTAGGCTTTTGCTTCCTTGACCATGGGTAGTCCATGAAGTAAAGTTTCATCCATGAACTTTTGGTGTGTGTAAGTGGGGAAATTTTTGAAAGGTTTGATACCTGTTAATTCACCTGTTGCAGTTGCATTTTTTATTCTTCGACTGAGACCTTCCATCATCAAGATGAATAGGAAGGGGGACAGTGGGTCTCCTTGTCGGATGCCTCTCGTGGGCCAGAAAGTTTTGGTAGAGGCTCCATTTATTAGTAGTGAGTAGCTTGTATTGGATACAAGGCTGGCAATCTAGTTGATCTAGTGTTGGTTGAATCCAAAGGCTTCCAAAGTCTTGACCATATAGTGTCAGCTAATTTTTTCATAATATTTTGCTAGGTCCAGTTTTATTATCATTCCCCCTCTCTTCTAAAGCTTCAGGGTGTGGATAAGCTTGTGGGCATGGATGATATTGTCCATTATTTGTCTTCCTTCCACGAAGCCTGCCTGTTCTTGTGAGACCGGTGTGGGTAGGAGGGGCTTCAATCTATTTGCTATAACTTTGGATATTATCGTATATACCACATTGCACAACGCTATAGGTCTGTAATGATCAGGGGTTTTGGCTTCATTTTCTTTGGGGATTAGTGTAATCATTGTAGCATTTAGCACTTTTAGAATAGAGGCTGACCTTCTAGAGTCTTCCACTACCCTATAAACGTAATGTTTTACAATTTCCTAGCAGGCTTTGAAGAAATCCATTGTGATTCCATCTGGACCTGGGGCTTTCCCATTGGGTATTTCTTGGAGTACTTGGTCAATTTCCTCCTCAGCAATGGGTTTGTTTAGGTTGTTATTTTGTTCCTCGGTGACTAGGCGTGGGATATGTTGGGTTATCCTTTGTATGGCCTTCGTTATGTCTTGGTTGGGTTCCTGGGCTATCCCGTGGAAGTGGTTTACCAGAGTAGTTTCGATCTCCTTATGTGATTCTCGCTCTATTCCATCCTGGTCCTTGATCTTCAAGATTTTGTTATAGGCTCTTCTGGCCATAGCTTCTCTAGGAAAAAACTTAGTGTTCCTCTCTCCTTCCCTTAGCCATATGATATGAGACTTTTTTCGCCAAAGTGTTTCTTCCTGCTGGCATCAAGATTCCCATTCCTGGGTCATCTGGATCTCTTCCTTTTTCCGATCCTTCGTATAGCCCTTCAATATGCAGGTTTCCTGGAGTTTTTTCATTTTGTTTTCTATGTTATTTTTCTCTTGGTTTATATTCCCAAAATTATCCTTGTTCCACTCCTTGAGCTTATATTTGATGTACTTTAGTTTCTTATAGATTTTGAACATCCTTGTCCCTTGCTCTGGTTTCTCCTCCCACCACCATTGTTTGATTCTTTCCTTAAAACTCGGGTGTTCGATCCAAAATTTCTCAAATCTGAAGGGTCTATTCTTTGGTGTGGTTTGGAAGCCTGCTTCCAGTTGCACTGGCGAGTGATCAGATCCCCCCAGGGAAGGATGTTTCAATCTAAAGTTAGCCCCTGCATAATGATTGACTCTGATACTAGGAATCTGTCGAGTCTTGTTGCTACATGATACTGGTTCATCCGTTTATTGTTCCAAGTGAACTGGCCATTATTAGTTTCGAGTTCTACCATCTCCGTTGTGTCTATGAACTTTGAGAATTCTTCCGCATCCCTATCCAATCTTCTTGTACCTCCTTTTTTCTTTGCAAGTGACGTGATGATGTTGAAGTCCCCTACCAGGATCCATTGGAGGTTGTTGGATCGGGTTTTAAGGTCTTCTAGGTCTCATATCATTCCTCTCTTTTCCTCTGACACCTGGGACCCATACACATTAGTGCATAGAATCACCTCTGTGTTTCCAATGATTTGCATACGAACTATAAGGGTGTGCCTGGTCACTTCGATTGCTATTAGTCTTAGTACTTGTGGGTTCCACAAGGTGAGAATAATGCTATCCATTTGGTGGCCTCCGATAGCCATCATATTGTACTTGTGCCAATGTTGTTTACTGATTGCCTCCATTATGTCTATAGTGCATTTTGTCTCTTGAATGAAACAAAGATCTGGTTGTTTCTTCTTTAATATATTTCTAAGGATTCTTTGCTTTCTCAGGATGTTTAGGCCTCTTATATTCCAATTTATAACCTTCATTTAAACATGTGGGGGGGAATTGGGGAAGAGTTTCTTCATCTTACCCGAGTTTATCAGTAGCGCTCCAAGCTCCTGTAGGGCCACGCTGTTTGATTTCTGGCCTATTTTCCTCCTCGTCTTCTTGGATGAGAGTTGTGGTTGTCCCTTGTCAGTTTTGCCTCCTAGGTGTCCTATCTCCTCGTGTGTGCACTTTAGTCCTCTGGCTTTGGCTTCCTCCCTTAGGAGAAACAAGTACTGAATGAGGTCAAGTTGCTCTATTGGTACGTTGTCTACTCCCTGTCTTTTCCATTGCTCCAATATGTTCGGGAGATCTATCCTTTCCCTTTCCACGAGGTCTCTGAGATCAAGATCCTATGTGACTACTTCGCTTGGGGTCATTTCCACATCTCCCTCTGCTTCTTGTATGGGGGTGTTGTCATCTCTGGTTTCTCCATCCATCGGGGTTGCACTACTCCCCTGTTCCTTCTTATTACTTGGCTGATCGGTGGGCTCGTTTGTTGCTTGGTCTCTGATTTCTTGAGTTTTGATCAAATCCTTTTTGTCTTCCGCCCATTTATTGGTTTTGTCCTGTCCTTCCGTTTTATTCTGGGTATTTGAGTTATTTCCTACTGGGGTTTTACTCTGCTTTTTGTTTGTTCTACTTCTAGGGTTCAGTTTTATAAACCCATCCTCATCCAGCTATGGTTTGGGGTTTTTCACTTTTTTTTTTTTATTAATAGGGAATTCTCTTATCAGGTGTCCATGTTCATGGAATCTTCTGCATCTGAAGGGGATCTGTTTGTAATCTATGTTTTGGATCCATTCCTCATCCCTGAATTCCAGACTTATGGCTTCTAGGAATGCTCCCAACACATCCATATCTATGTAAATTCTTTCGTAAGATGTATATATCTCTTTTAGGGTGGCTTCTAAGGTCTTCACATATTTCCCCAATTTGTTTCCTATTGCTTCGAAAGTAGAGGGCAACCAGTAGTCTAATGGTAAGGAATAAAATCTCAGCCAAACCGAAACCTTTTTAAAAGTCTCTTTTTCTGGGGAGAAATTTTCCTTCCATGGTCGCATGTACAATCATGTTGAGGCGTGGAAGTATGTCCCTCCCTCAAAGACTCTATTCCTGTCCTCTAGGTTCATGAATACTACTATGAAGGAGCCTTTCGAGCCCAGGTGGAGCTCCACTTCTCTGCTTGGCTTCCAATGATATTTAATCCAATTGCTCAACGTTCTTTCTGTGGGCCACAAACCCATGAACTTGTAGATTACCACATGTGTCTTCATCTGGTCCTTGTAGATTTGCATTTGTGGATCCTCCAATATCACCTTGGGTATCATTTTTGTTTTGGTTTTGCACGGGTTGCGCCCTTATGTCCCATTGGGCTCCGCTGTGTCTTGCACCTCACTCTGAGTTTCTCTAGCTTCTTCTCCCATGCACTCGTTTTTTCCCTTGTTCCTTTCCTGACCTTTTCCTTGGTCTGATCCTGAGGTGCCTGTCATTGGTGTCTTGAAAACTATGCCTCTTGGCCCTTTCCCCCTGTCCACCACTACCTGTTTGTATGAGGGGGTTCCCTTACCCCCCCCTTTGGTGCTCATGTTGTCCTCTGTTGTGGCTGTGACTACCAAACCATAGCTTGCAGTTGCTCCAAACCCTAGAAGTTCCTTAATAGAGTGTGTTTTTTAATTTGAAACAACACTATAATATAAATTAGAGTTTGACATTTACTTATCCTTGTTAGAAGAGGAAAAAAAAACAGGAAGAAGGGAGAAGAAATAAGCACCTTCAAAAATTATGGCCAAGTCCACTTGCCCAAATCGTGACAGAAGGAATTTTCCTTAGCTTGCTTAAAATGTCAAGTAGAAGGAAGGAAGAGAATTCTAGCCATAATGAGGTAAGTCATTGTCAATTTATATATTTTTAATTGTCTCAATTTTTATTTTTTTTAGTTATTTATTTTTTATTGAAAATGTTAACACAAAAAAATTATTTTATATATCTAGGGACATGAGACTGACCATGATAAATATGTATTGGCTTCGATATTGGGACTAGAGGCCATTAAAAAACTTGACGGTGTAGACTTGAAAATGCTTGCAAAATACATAGAAAAATGATCCACTAAAACCCTTGAAACATTGCAAGCAAATCAACCCTATGAAAGGGAATCAATTGATTCCCCAACCACTCCTAGATCGAGCAGAAAATCAAGGAGGAAATCATTGATGATGACCTATAAGAATATGGAACAAAGAGAGGAGACCTCCAATGTTGAAGCCACTCATGAAACCCAAACTTCTTCCACCACGCCATGTTTTGGAACTTGCATTGAGAACTATGGTACAAGGATAGAATATGACATTGTTTCAGGCAAAATCAAAATGTTTGATGCTGGGAAGGTTTTTGTGAACAGGTTGAAGGAATCATGCCTTCAATGGTTCAAAGACCATATCCATTTGTCATTCTCAAAGATACCAATGCACCCGCATAAAGTTGTAATTCATGACATGGAGTCTGAATTTGGCGTGGTTTGGTCAGTAAAAAAGGTGAAAAGACAAATGTCTCAAAATAGCAATAGGTTTAGGTGCAACCAAACAAAGAAGATAACAAAACTCCCACCCGAGCTAAGGCTAAAAAAAAGGCCAATTGATGTTAGTATAAAAGTATGGAAAGAACTTGTAAAATCATATGAGAAGTCAGATGCACTGAGGAAGTTCGGTGAGGAGAGTATCCAGGTCTTTCAATTTGCTCATAATATTATATCAAATTTCTCAAATGATTTTTATATTTTATTTGTGTATAGTTAAATTGACTTAGTGTATGTTTCAGGACAAGGCCTCCAAAGCTAGGCTTGAAAAACTCCAAGCCACGCATCAAAGTGGCCAAAAAGGTCTACAAGCCTTGATCTGCAAATTTGTAAGTATATTTATTATGTGAAATGTTTTTTTTTTTTATTTTATTTTATTTATTTCCTAGAAAAAAGTAAATGATTTCATATTTATTACTTTAACTAGTCCATGTGCCATGTTTTGACAGGAGGACAAATATGGTTGTCATCCAATACATTTTGAAAAAGAAATGTTACAAAATAAAAAGTGGACCGACTTTGTAATATAGATGGAGAACGAGGTATCAATAGTATTGAAGGATCCCTTGCCATTTTTTTCTCTAGTTTTTGTCAATGGCTCCCCTTTTGGGAATCCTTGTACTTTATTTCCTTTGAATATTATGAACTTGTGGAATGTTCCTTGCAATTTATGGATTTTGCAAATACTAGCATTTGTTTTATGTCTCTTGATAACAAACATAGTTTGCCTAGCAAGGATTTTCCTCTTTCGTTTAATTTATTTATATTTTCCTACTATTTGGATAAGTTGGATTCTCATCCAACATTCATAGGGCCTTCTCTCCCTTGGACCTTCTCTAACATAGGTGCATTTCACTAATAGATGGGTATTCACTTCTTCATCCATCTTACAAAGTGAACACATGCCAGGCCCTTACTTACTTCTCCTTTGCAAATGATCTCAAAGAAGTAACTTGTCTCTCAACACCAGCCACATATAAACATGTGTCTTCATAGGAGATCTAATATTCCAAAGGGGCTTCCACCACCATGATTTTTGTCTTGTTCTTCATTACATAACATAGTTTTGTACCATAGCTTTGCAATCTATTATCTTAGAATATGATTCCTAGACCAAACCAAACTATATTCCTCATCCCTAATCCTTACATGAATATGAGATAAAGTTCCACATAACATTGTCATTGTGCTACATTCTCTCTTGCAAATCCCAAGAATTTTTCCAATGCATAATATACCATTTCCAATCCATACCATACAATGGAAAGGCAATTCATACCATTGACAATGCATACCATTGCCATTGCCAATGCATATAATACCATACCATTTTCATTTGACAGTGCATACCATTGCCAATGCATAACATACAATGGAAAGGCAATGCACACCATTTCCATTGTCTTTGCATACCATACCATACAATTCATACCATACCATACCATACCATACCATTTCCAATTCATACCATACAATGGAAAGATAATGCATGGTATACCATGCATAAGACGAATGGTATACCATACCATACAAGGCAATACCAATACCAAAACCAATACCATACCATACCAATAACAATAACAATCCCATACCATACCAATACCATACCATACCATTGCATACCAATACCAATGCCATTACATAACATTGCATGGCAATGATATGCATACCAATACAATACCATACCGATACCAATACCATTGCATTGTCAATACCAATACCAATACCAATATGCATTGCCAATACCAATATGCAATACCAATACCAATACCAATATGCATTGCCAATACCCTTATGCATTGCCAATAACAATACCAATACCAATACCATACCATACCATACCATACCAATGCCAATATCATACCAATACCATACCAATATCATACCAATAACAATACCAATACCAATACCATTGCATGGAAATGGTATGCATTGGAAATGCTATGCATACCACTATCAATATTGTTAGCACCATTTTTTTGTAATTAGAGTCAGATGGTTTGTCCAAAAAAATTTAGAGCCATGTCTTGGTTTTTTATAAAATTCAAAGCTTTCATGAATAAGTCGTAGTTGGTGTGTCAAACTTATGAGGCCAGTGACAAAATTAAGGAATGGTTTGAAAATTCGAGTAAGGAGTTTGGCTAAAAATCAGTAAAAGGGTGTAAGGTTCATCATGTTTAAATTGTAAGGGTCTACTTTCCTAAGTCTCAAGTCATGTCAAAAAAGTGGAATTTAGGTACCAAGGTCGAGTCAAGTGGTTAGGATAAAGGTCATGTCAAAAGATATTATGGGGCATTGTTACCTAATCATGAAGTCAAAAAAGTGAAAAATCATAGCACTCCATATCATTTGTACTATTGCACACTTCAAAGGAGTACCCACTACATGAGTTCACTGCGCAAATCTTTAACCTGCTTTCAAACTTCTCATCGATATATGGATTTTCCATTCCTTTCCATAATTTCATTCCTTATCCGTTCAAGCATAAATATTGGTCACCCTTCATGTTTCTCCATCATTTTAAAAATTGGTGCATCATCCATAGTTTTTCCAGTAGGCTTTGAAGCCCTTCACTGCGTAAATACTATTTGCTTCTAGTCGTTATGTAAATCTACTATTTTGATTTTGCTGTGTATCCTCCATCGCTTTCAGTCATTGTTCAAGAGTTTTCCTTGGAGCCCATTGCAAATTAGCTTTTGGAACGAGTTTTTTTTTCTCATAGTTAGCCTTGTTTCTTCTGAACTAAATTCTTACTACTTATTGTTGCGCCAAGATTTTCGTTGCGCCAAGTTTCCCATTGTTGTTTGTTGTTGCGCCAATATTTTCGCTGCGCCAAGTTTCCCATTGTTGTTTGTTGTTGCACCGAGTTTTCCACTGCGCCGAAGTTTTTCCATCGCACTTTACTGTTGCGCCGAATTTTCTACCACTAATTTGTTTGTCGTGCAAATTTTTCTGTTGATACTTTTTCTTGCGCATTGTGCAAAGGTTAATATTCTTATTCGCTACGTAGAGAGGCTATTACAATCTATTGTTGTGCACCTGAAATTGACATATACCAACATCATGGCAACTTCTCAAAGTAAAAGAAATAATGAAAGAGGTGGCAAAGTCATGAGGCTTGAACCTTGAGATTTAAAGCTAATAAATGCAAACCCGACGATTAGAGTCTCCTTCGAATAAGCCAAATGCATACATTTCTGTGAAAATATTCAAGGATATAATGCACAACTAACTAAGCAGTTTGACCTTAATTTTACTAGTGTAACTGCAACTATTGCAGGGATCACTTTCCAAGTGACAGAGGAAGTTATGTCATCTGCGATGGAGATCCCTTTACAGGGAGAAAAATGGTTTAAAGGTATTCCATTAGATACTTCATGTTATATGGGTTTCATCAAGCCTGAATATTGAAATCGGAAAATTGGAGCTGACTTTCCTAGTGAGTACCTCCTGGAACCTTTTGAGAAACTTTTGAAG
>ML779575.1:1029222-1082085 GCA_009831015.1 Picea engelmannii | reverse complement strand
TACAGGGAGAAAAATGGTTTAAAGGTATTCCATTAGATACTTCATGTTATATGGGTTTCATCAAGCCTGAATATTGAAATCGGAAAATTGGAGCTGACTTTCCTAGTGAGTACCTCCTGGAACCTTTTGAGAAACTTTTGAAGATAATTAGGAAGTACTTCACCTATGAGGGAAGATTCAACAAGGTGCATCCATACCACATCAGGCTACTGATGCATTATAGAGGGAGAAATCCATTAAACTTATCTTTATTCTTGTGTCGAAGCCTAGGAAAGATGGAAGATAGTGTCCAAGCCAAAGCTGACCAGCCAGAGAACAACTTATTCCATTTTTCATTAATTAAGATGTTGGTGGTCGAAGAGTTGGGAAATTTGAACAAGGAGTGGAATTCCTTTATGATCTCGACAAACATTCCTAGATACCCTAAAGGAGACATTCCTTTATCTGCTGAGAAATAAACACTTCACAGTTCAGAGGTGAGAAGAGGAAATGTTGTTGAAAGAGGAAAATGAAAATAAATGGAATACTCGTCACTCAGTCAGCCAACATTCCAGAAGAGAATCAAGCTAAGATTTACTGATGAAACTGAGGAGATCCAAGCTCCCAGTAAACAGTGCACCAAGTCCTCTACCAGGATATCTCCCATACCCACAATTCAGCTAGAGCTTGTTGAATGTGCAAACCAGGGAATTGATGAAAAGCAAGTGGAGTTAGGTTAGGAATATGCAAATACTAAGGAGGTGAAACAACATCTAAAGAAATCTCAACGTGTCATAGCCTAATTCTATCAATAAAATAGATAATTGAGAAGGTAGCTAGCAAAACAAATCCTGAAACACCAGCATCACAGAGTCAAGAAGGTCAGAGATTTCCTACCTCACCAACAGGAGGAGAAAAGAATATAAATTGGTTGAAAAAGCAGCTAAGAGAGGCTCAATATGTGATCATTGAGCTCATAGAGGAAAAAAGGATATCAAAGGAAAGAATCATGGAACATTTTAAGGAATGCAGACTAGTTATTGATGATGCATGTGAAACTCTCTCAGACACTCAATCAAAATTGAAAAGAAATGCGGCTTTGTTGAGACAGGTGAAGAATTTGATAAGACAAAATTTGTCATTGAGAAAGAAAAATAGGGCCATACAACTGCAAGTGAGTTTGGACAAGGAAGATACAGAAAAATTGAATGATCCCATTTTTTTCTTCCAACTGGATTCATGCGCACAACCTCGGCATGAAGATTTGCTGCGTGAAATCACTGCGCAGATTTCGTAGCCAACATTTGTGCAGCAAAAACCTGAATTTACTGCACAACGGTGACAATGTTGTCCAACAATACACATGATGATTCATCACAACCGTATGATTGTGATTTTCTAAATGAATTTATGATTGTAAATAACATCTCGGATAGTTTATGATTGCCAGATCGGTTTTCCTATTTTTGGTAATTTTTGTAGAGGTTGTTGTTCCCTTTGAAAACAACCAGATCCATCACTTTATGAGATAGTAGTTCAACTCCTAGAAACTAAGTGTAACTTTACATTCTATATATAGGGACTATTTTGATGTAAAAAAGGGGGGGCACATGGGAAAAAGTATAGATATTTTGATCCTCTATGTAATTTCCTGAATCTAAAGAAATACAAATGCAGAAGTCCTGAGTTCCTTAAGAAAAAGATTCTAATGGTGATGATATGAAGCTTGTACCTTTCTTTGTATGTATTTCCTGTGTATTCATATTTATTTTCACTTCTCTTCTTTTTAAATTGGTAAATTTTAAACTCTATAATTCATCTAAGTGGTGCTCTAGACTGAACCGATTTAAATTTTGTCTATCTTTCTAACTAAGATCAAAATTCATCCGTTGTGGTGCTTTGATTATATTGTATGTTTCCTTTCTTCTTTCACCCCACATGATCAAGATAAACATTGAAGTTCATCACCTTGTGTAGCCTTTGTTCCTCTGAGGAGTTCTATCTACCAAGCATTGTTTTTTTTGTTTTCAGGGGTTGACTCCATAGCCCTAGAAGCACTATCTTTTGTCAGCAGAACTTTAAAAATTATCTTAAAGTTTTAAATCTAGCCATATTTTTAAAGCAACCTGTCTATTAGAGATCAAGTCTCAAAGAGAGCCCTCTCTAGATTGGAAAGGCTAGTTTCTAGTCTTAAAGTTGGTTTGTAGGTTACCTTTGTAGATTGTTTTTTTATCCCAACAATTTACTTAGCGTTAACAATACCATACCATACCAATACCAATACCAATACCATACCATACCATACCAATACCAATACCATACCATGCCATACCAATACCAATACTAATCCCATACCATACCAATGACAATACCATACAAATACCATACCATTGCACGGCAATGGTATGCATTGGCAATGATATGCATTGGAAATGATATGCATACCAATACCATACCAATACCAATACCATACCATACCAATACCAATACCATTGCATTGCCAATACCAATACCAATACTAATATGCATTACCAATGCCAATACCAATACCAATATGCATTGCCAATACCCTTATGCATTGCCAATACCAATACCAATACCATTGCATACCAATACCAATACCAATACCATACCATTGCATACCAATAACAATACTAATACCAATACCATATCAATACCATACCATTGCATACCAATACCAATACCATTGCATACCAATATCATTGCATGGAAATAGTATGCATTGGCAATGACATGCATACCAATACCATACCAATATCAATATCGTATTATACCATACCATACCATACCATACCATACCATACCATACCATACCAATACCAATACCATACCATACCATGCCATACTAATACCAATACCAATCCCATACCATACCAATACCAATATCATACCATTGCATACCAATACCATACCATATCATACCAATACCAATATCAATACCATACCATTGCATACCAATAGCAATAGCAACAGCAATACCATACCAATATCATACCATTGCATACCAATACCAATACCATTGCATGGAAATGGTATGCATTGGAAATGATATGCATACCAATACCATACCATACCACACCAATACCATACCATGCCATACCAATACCAATACCAAATATCCCATACCATACCAATACCATACCATTGCATACCAATACCAATACCATTGCATACCATTGCATGGAAATGATACCCATACCAATACCAATAGCATACCATACCATACCAATACCAATACCAATATGCATTGTCAATACCAATACCAATATGCATTACCAATACCAATACCAATACCAATACCATACCATACCAATATCAATACCATACCATACCAATAACAATACCATACCATTGCATACCAATAACAATACCAATACCAATACCATACAAATACCATACCAATACCATACCATTGCATACCAATACCATACCATTGCATACCAATACCAATACCATTTCATACCATTGCATAGAAATGGTATACGTTGGCAATGATATGCATACCATTGCATAGAAATGGTATGCATTGGCAATGATATGCATACCAATACCATACTGATGCACACCCCCCTCTCTCCTCCTTCCGGGGTTGTGCGACCTCCCAGTCTAGGATCATTCAAATGTCTGAGCCGGATCGTCTCTTCGTGATGCAGGAGCATCCGACTCAGCAAGTGAGCAAGCGCATCCAAAGAAGAGATCAGCTGGATTTTACAAACCCAAAAGTTTTAAAGCGCTTTGGGAGTTGTAGCGCAAGCCTTTAATGAATTGTAGGCGCATTGTGCAGTGTGTTGGACCTGGAGCCTTAAGCTCTCGTCCTTTAGTAGATGAGGCATTTACTAGATTAAATGCAGGTAGATAGAATGTTTAATTCTAGATTTCGAGAGGGAAAATGGATATAGACACCCTCATTGTATCTTTGTAACATTATTGAGATGAGAGATTATCATTGAGAGCAAGAAGAGTAGAGCTCGCAGAGAATTGTGTAGAGAACATCCATGTATAGAGATTGAATTAATAGAAGGAAGCTTTGATTCAAATCCATGTTCATGTGTCTATTCTCTGTGTATTGATTTGCTGCTCATGAATGTTTTCTTTCTTTTGATGCATTTGCTTTGTATATGCGGTGCATATGATTTCATGTTTCTAACAGAAGTCTGAAAGGAAGAGAGAGTGAGGTTCAATCGTTTCTCTATTTGAGCCAGGAGATTCCTGCATAGAGTGCAGTTGAGTTCATCTGCATAGAGTGCATCGATGAAGGCCAGAAGTTAACTTTTGTTCTCACTCGTCCAGAAATAGATATGGGCTGTTGAAGTCGTGCAAAGAGTGCACAGGCAAAGAGGGAAGTCTCATTCGTGAAGCTGAGCGAAGGGAAGCTTTAAGACTGCTGTTGCAGGAGTTGCATAGAGTCGCATAAGTGTAAACACTTGAAGTGTTTACAAGAGTGTCGCAAGGAGTGCGTGCAAGTCTCTCTAAAAGATCCAAAGAGGAAAGCTCAGAAGGTTTAGTACCTTCGGAAGATTGTTCAGGAAACGCAAGGAGTTCTTGTGCGTGAATCGTTCGAGGAAGGAGTTCATGGCAACTTCTCAAAGTAAAAGAAATAATGAAAGAGGCGACAAGGTCATGAGGCTTGAACCTTGAGATTTAAAGCTAATAAATGCAAACCCGGCGATTAGAGTCTCCTTCGAATAAGCCAAATGCATACATTTCTGTGAAAATATTCAAGGATATAACGCACAACTAACTAAGCAGTTTGACCTTAATTTTACTAGTGTAACTGCAACTATTGCAGGGATCACTTTCCAAGTGACAGAGGAAGTTATGTCATCTGCGATGGAGATCCCTCTACAGGGAGAAAAATGGTTTAAAGGTATTCCATTAGATACTTCATGTTATATGGGTTTCATCAAGCCTGAATATTGAAATCGGAAAATTGGAGCTGACTTTCCTAGTGAGTACCTCCTGGAACCTTTTGAGAAACTTTTGAAGATAATTAGGAAGTACTTCACCTATGAGGGAAGATTCAACAAGGTGCATCCATACCACATCAGGCTACTGATGCATTATAGAGGGAGAAATCCATTAAACTTATCTTTATTCTTGTGTCGAAGCCTAGGAAAGATGGAAGATAGTGTCCAAGCCAAAGCTGACCAGCCAGAGAACAACTTATTCCATTTTTCATTAATTAAGATGTTGGTGGTCGAAGAGTTGGGAAATTTGAACAAGGAGTGGAATTCCTTTATGATCTCGACAAACATTCCTAGATACCCTAAAGGAGACATTCCTTTATCTGCTGAGAAATAAACACTTCACAGTTCAGAGGTGAGAAGAGGAAATGTTGTTGAAAGAGGAAAATGAAAATAAATGGAATACTCGTCACTCAGTCAGCCAACATTCCAGAAGAGAATCAAGCTAAGATTTACTGATGAAACTGAGGAGATCCAAGCTCCCAGTAAACAGTGCACCAAGTCCTCTACCAGGATATCTCCCATACCCACAATTCAGCTAGAGCTTGTTGAATGTGCAAACCAGGGAATTGATGAAAAGCAAGTGGAGTTAGGTTAGGAATATGCAAATACTAAGGAGGTGAAACAACATCTAAAGAAATCTCAACGTGTCATAGCCTAATTCTATCAATAAAATAGATAATTGAGAAGGTAGCTAGCAAAACAAATCCTGAAACACCAGCATCACAGAGTCAAGAAGGTCAGAGATTTCCTACCTCACCAACAGGAGGAGAAAAGAATATAAATTGGTTGAAAAAGCAGCTAAGAGAGGCTCAATATGTGATCATTGAGCTCATAGAGGAAAAAAGGATATCAAAGGAAAGAATCATGGAACATTTTAAGGAATGCAGACTAGTTATTGATGATGCATGTGAAACTCTCTCAGACACTCAATCAAAATTGAAAAGAAATGCGGCTTTGTTGAGACAGGTGAAGAATTTGATAAGACAAAATTTGTCATTGAGAAAGAAAAATAGGGCCATACAACTGCAAGTGAGTTTGGACAAGGAAGATACAGAAAAATTGAATGATCCCATTTTTTTCTTCCAACTGGATTCATGCGCACAACCTCGGCATGAAGATTTGCTGCGTGAAATCACTGCGCAGATTTCGTAGCCAACATTTGTGCAGCAAAAACCTGAATTTACTGCACAACGGTGACAATGTTGTCCAACAATACACATGATGATTCATCACAACCGTATGATTGTGATTTTCTAAATGAATTTATGATTGTAAATAACATCTCGGATAGTTTATGATTGCCAGATCGGTTTTCCTATTTTTGGTAATTTTTGTAGAGGTTGTTGTTCCCTTTGAAAACAACCAGATCCATCACTTTATGAGATAGTAGTTCAACTCCTAGAAACTAAGTGTAACTTTACATTCTATATATAGGGACTATTTTGATGTAAAAAAGGGGGGGCACATGGGAAAAAGTATAGATATTTTGATCCTCTATGTAATTTCCTGAATCTAAAGAAATACAAATGCAGAAGTCCTGAGTTCCTTAAGAAAAAGATTCTAATGGTGATGATATGAAGCTTGTACCTTTCTTTGTATGTATTTCCTGTGTATTCATATTTATTTTCACTTCTCTTCTTTTTAAATTGGTAAATTTTAAACTCTATAATTCATCTAAGTGGTGCTCTAGACTGAACCGATTTAAATTTTGTCTATCTTTCTAACTAAGATCAAAATTCATCCGTTGTGGTGCTTTGATTATATTGTATGTTTCCTTTCTTCTTTCACCCCACATGATCAAGATAAACATTGAAGTTCATCACCTTGTGTAGCCTTTGTTCCTCTGAGGAGTTCTATCTACCAAGCATTGTTTTTTTTGTTTTCAGGGGTTGACTCCATAGCCCTAGAAGCACTATCTTTTGTCAGCAGAACTTTAAAAATTATCTTAAAGTTTTAAATCTAGCCATATTTTTAAAGCAACCTGTCTATTAGAGATCAAGTCTCAAAGAGAGCCCTCTCTAGATTGGAAAGGCTAGTTTCTAGTCTTAAAGTTGGTTTGTAGGTTACCTTTGTAGATTGTTTTTTTATCCCAACAATTTACTTAGCGTTAACAATACCATACCATACCAATACCAATACCAATACCATACCATACCATACCAATACCAATACCATACCATGCCATACCAATACCAATACTAATCCCATACCATACCAATGACAATACCATACAAATACCATACCATTGCACGGCAATGGTATGCATTGGCAATGATATGCATTGGAAATGATATGCATACCAATACCATACCAATACCAATACCATACCATACCAATACCAATACCATTGCATTGCCAATACCAATACCAATACTAATATGCATTACCAATGCCAATACCAATACCAATATGCATTGCCAATACCCTTATGCATTGCCAATACCAATACCAATACCATTGCATACCAATACCAATACCAATACCATACCATTGCATACCAATAACAATACTAATACCAATACCATATCAATACCATACCATTGCATACCAATACCAATACCATTGCATACCAATATCATTGCATGGAAATAGTATGCATTGGCAATGACATGCATACCAATACCATACCAATATCAATATCGTATTATACCATACCATACCATACCATACCATACCATACCATACCATACCAATACCAATACCATACCATACCATGCCATACTAATACCAATACCAATCCCATACCATACCAATACCAATATCATACCATTGCATACCAATACCATACCATATCATACCAATACCAATATCAATACCATACCATTGCATACCAATAGCAATAGCAACAGCAATACCATACCAATATCATACCATTGCATACCAATACCAATACCATTGCATGGAAATGGTATGCATTGGAAATGATATGCATACCAATACCATACCATACCACACCAATACCATACCATGCCATACCAATACCAATACCAAATATCCCATACCATACCAATACCATACCATTGCATACCAATACCAATACCATTGCATACCATTGCATGGAAATGATACCCATACCAATACCAATAGCATACCATACCATACCAATACCAATACCAATATGCATTGTCAATACCAATACCAATATGCATTACCAATACCAATACCAATACCAATACCATACCATACCAATATCAATACCATACCATACCAATAACAATACCATACCATTGCATACCAATAACAATACCAATACCAATACCATACAAATACCATACCAATACCATACCATTGCATACCAATACCATACCATTGCATACCAATACCAATACCATTTCATACCATTGCATAGAAATGGTATACGTTGGCAATGATATGCATACCATTGCATAGAAATGGTATGCATTGGCAATGATATGCATACCAATACCATACTGATGCACACCCCCCTCTCTCCTCCTTCCGGGGTTGTGCGACCTCCCAGTCTAGGATCATTCAAATGTCTGAGCCGGATCGTCTCTTCGTGATGCAGGAGCATCCGACTCAGCAAGTGAGCAAGCGCATCCAAAGAAGAGATCAGCTGGATTTTACAAACCCAAAAGTTTTAAAGCGCTTTGGGAGTTGTAGCGCAAGCCTTTAATGAATTGTAGGCGCATTGTGCAGTGTGTTGGACCTGGAGCCTTAAGCTCTCGTCCTTTAGTAGATGAGGCATTTACTAGATTAAATGCAGGTAGATAGAATGTTTAATTCTAGATTTCGAGAGGGAAAATGGATATAGACACCCTCATTGTATCTTTGTAACATTATTGAGATGAGAGATTATCATTGAGAGCAAGAAGAGTAGAGCTCGCAGAGAATTGTGTAGAGAACATCCATGTATAGAGATTGAATTAATAGAAGGAAGCTTTGATTCAAATCCATGTTCATGTGTCTATTCTCTGTGTATTGATTTGCTGCTCATCAATGTTTGCTTTCTTTTGATGCATTTGCTTTGTATATGCGGTGCATATGATTTCATGTTTCTAACAGAAGTCTGAAAGGAAGAAAGAGTGAGGTTCAATCGTTTCTCTATTTGAGCCAGGAGATTCCTGCATAGAGTGCAGTTGAGTTCATCTGCATAGAGTGCATCGATGAAGGCCAGAAGTTAACTTTTGTTATCACTCGTCCAGAAATAGATATGGGCTGTTGAAGCCGTGCAAAGAGTGCACAGGCAAAGAGGGAAGTCTCATTCGTGAAGCTGAGCGAAGGGAAGCTTTAAGACTGCTGTTGCAGGAGTTGCACAGAGTCGCATAAGTGTAAACACTTGAAGTGTTTACAAGAGTGTCGCAAGGAGTGCGCGCAAGTCTCTCTAAAAGATCCAAAGAGGAAAGCTCAAAAGGTTTAGTACCTTCGGAAGATTGTTCAGGAAACGCAAGGAGTTCTTGTGCGTGAATCGTTCGAGGAATGGGAATAATCAAGGAATGGGATAATCAAGGAAGAAGGGATGATCGAAATCTCCTCAGAGGTTTCATGAAGTTCTGAGGATCATCGGATCTTGCAGCGTGAGGGTCCGAGAGGTTTAGAGGTGCAAGGAGATCAGGGTCGTCCGTTGTGGAGGACAGGTGTCGGTGATCAGTGAGCTCGGGACTCGCCGAGTGGAAGCCCAAAATTTGGAGGTCCAAAGTCGCGAGGTCGCGAGACGCGAGGAGCGTGTGGACCCCAGCAAGGTCAGTGGAAGACAGGTGACACATTTTTGAGAACTCAGCACTCAGGAGTTAGAAGCGCAAGGAATAACATTTGGAACTCGCGAGGCATGAGGTTGCGAGGGTACGGAAGGTGAGGCCACGTGTCTTGGCACCTCGGCACTCGGGGGTTGGTAATACAAGTTCTTGTATTCAAAATTTGCGAGGCGCAAGGTCGCGAGGGTATGGAACCTTGGCACCTCGGTACTCGGGAGCTGGAGCTGAAAACATTTTCATTTGAAAGTCACGAGTCGCGAGGTCGCGAGGTGACGTGGGTGCGAGTGGATCGCAACCATCGATCTAAGCAGGACAGGTGCCAAGAATCTGGAGTCTCAGAACTCGCAGATTTAGAACCCAAATCTTGGGTACATAGAGTCACGAGGTTGCGAGGTCGCGAGTAGAGGAGAACCATTGGATCCAAGTCACAGGGGACGTTGGATTTGCGCATGGAAGTCGTGCCACGTGTCTCGGCACCTCGAGTTTCAAAGTTTGGATAGTTGAAAGGTTAAACTCACGAGTAGCAAGGTCGCGAGGGGGCGAGACCTTCAACGGAAAGTCAGCGAGTTGACTAACCTCGGATCTCGGGGATTCGAGAACCAAAAATTTAACTTTCGAACTCGCGAGGCGCGAGGTCACGAGTTCCGATTCTTCCGAGGAGCATTTTGAAAAGGAGAATCGCACGGGAAAAGGACTGTGGGTGCAGAAAAGTCCCGATACGGGATTTGGAGAGCGTCCAGCTCTTCGGGCCACAAGAAGAAGAGATCCTGGTGGGAGAAAGCGTGCCTGGGAGGTGCGGTTTGCGTCACTTCGGATCCTGTTGGAACCCAATCAATTTTCACAGGTCCCTCTTTCCCCAAAGTGCAGGTTCTACCAGACCCACTACTCGTTCTTGGACCCTTTGAAGAAATTTGACGACAGGCGCTAGCTCTCTATGTTAGGCCCCTTCTCCCATATGACCTGGGGTTGTGTCCCAGGGCTAAACCCTGAAAGTCTCTTCGGACTTCGGCTTCAGACTTTTAAACCGCTACCAACTCCTGATTCCCCGAACTCTGAATCAACAAACACAGATGGCTGCGAGGATCAACGATCCCCGTTACTTCCATAGTCAACGGCTGTGATCGACTTCGGACTCCAGCCTTCGGGAGACTTTCCACACTGCTCTCCTTTTCCCTTCTAGAGCACTACTTCCTCCAAAATACATGCATCTCTTCCACGTGTCCTTCTAGATCTGACGGTCTAGATTCACTTTTCTCTTCACGACTTCACGAAGATCACCCTTTGCTCTATGCAAATCTTCTAGACTCTATCTCCCGAATCTTCTAATCTTTCGCTACTAATCTTCTCTCTAACGATGGACCTTCCCACTTGGCTTAAAGAATTTAGGACTCTGTAAAATCCTTACTCCTATGCACACTTAGCATTTTTTCCGTCCAAGAATTGGATTGTTCTCGGCCTCCTACACCCCTTTCGGAACTCTGTGCTTGACAACGCTAAATATTCTGAGCTTGTGCTCAGATCAAACCCTTAAGGTTCTCGTCCCTCCTGCGTCCTTCCAAGGACTTTCTGGTGCCCTCCTGACAACTCGATGTTCTTCCTCCTGAGCTTGTAAGGAGAACTTACTCTGTCTCTAGCGCCCTCCTTGTGCTTGGTTAAGCCTTCATACGACTCGTCACAACACTTATCTAAGTGTTGGTTTGATGCACTCCTTACAAAGGTCTTCCAACTGGTTCCTGAAATCCTTCAGGTTTACCAAAGCAACTCTTACACCTACTCCATGCACACTTGCAGAGTTTCTTCCCACAGAGTGTTCAGTAACTCTGGGTTTTCCCTGATTTCTCCAACACTTCAGAACGTGTTGGTTCTGTGCACACTTACACCTGGTCAATGTCCTCCTAGCAGAGTTCTTATAGAGTCTTCAGTAACTCTGTTCTACGCTCACTCCTGCATAGAGCTTCCTCTAAGGTATTCAACAACCTTGATGTTCTCCTTTGAATAAGCGAATTATTCTAGTGTGCCCTCCTGGCACATTCTCCTCTGACTTGAAAGAGTTCATATATGCACTCATTGCATTGGCTCACAGAGTTTCCGCACTTTGTTGCGTACTCCTTGCACTTAGCCTAAAGAACCCAGAGAGATCCGACAACTCACAGATAGAGAATTCTATCTTTCTCCCTGCAGATGAAACCCAACATACATCTACATCAAGCATTCACAAACACACATAACATTCATTAAATACAGAGTAACATACACATAATCATATGTAGGAAAAAATGCTTCTTTTGTATTAATCTGAATGTTAATTATAGTGTATGAGTCCAGACTGCAACTGAGTCTCAGTTCTCAACTCTCTTATTGGCTTACAATGATTTACCATCAAACTTCAACCTCTCAGCCACCTCTACTAGGCGTATGATAAAAAAGGATTATACAAGAGGGGCTTGACGAGCTTTCCCTCCAAGCTACACTAGTCGTGTCTAATCACCATTACAATGCCTATCTACTGAGGCTGATTACAATGAGTGGAAATATAGTCTAAATCGGATCTAGATCCCTCCTACTGTCAGCCACTTAAGGTGACCTCATCTACAGCTTGTGTGAAAGCACAACTTGGATCTTCCAGCCTGACATCATTTAATTGCCTTCATTACATTTCAAATTTCAAGTGCCATATGAGAGGTTTGTCGCCTCTCTCCTTCTTGAATGCACGAAAATGTGCTTGATTAGTTGGCGCGTACTGAGGTGGAGTGATGCTCATGCAACATACTCCACTGCTTCGAAAAATTCATAAGCTCTTGCTCAAGAGATTCCGAGCTCTATTGAAATCCTCCTTGATCCCAAAATTTCTCCTGGAGATGTCCTCCTGCTCCCCTGCTTTGTTGTTTCTGTTGCTTCCCTGTTGCTCATGCAAGTCCTCCTCTATTTAACTCCTCCTTATTGACAACTTATTTTTCTAACCTCAACATTATCTCCCTTATCTCCTATATCACCTCTTCTAGCTGCTCCACAGGCTGGTTCTTCCTTTGCAGTCTGCTTGACTGCAACTCCTCTTTATCCATGGGTAGATCATCCTGATTCCCCATGTTTTTCTCTTCATATGTGGCCTTAACTTGCCACTCTACTACAGACTCCAACTCAGTAGTCATCTCTTTGAGTTGCTTCTCAACTATCTTCCCTGACAGGTTGTCTTCTGTTAGTCCCTCTGCTGGTATACTTCCAGCCTCCTCTAGTTGTTCCTCAGACTGGTATGCTTCCTCCTCTCATATGGCTATCTCCTAGTAGCTAGTTTCTAGTTCTAGACTGTCCAACCAATCCTTCAACATCCTTAACTCTATCTCCCACTAAGTGAGCATGTCCTTTGAGTGCTCCTCTTTTTATGTTGGGGCAGACTTCATTATCTTCTCCTTCACCTCCATGAAAGTCGGCATTGGTTGTCCTTCTATTGCTACACCCACAACATATACGCTAGCCTCTCCTTCGCAGCTTGGTAGGAATATTTTGATTCCCCTAATGATTAGAATGCTCCTATAATCCTTCTCCTCGGTGGTGGAAGTATTTAACTTCTCATCGTCTTCATTCACGTGGCTTGCAGTTCCACATGAATCTTCATATGGATGAGGCCTTTCTTTCACCTTCCTCCCATCTATCACCACCCCTTGCTAACATGAAATCTTAGCTGAGCTCATATCTTTTCCCTTGCTCACCTAGAAAATTGGGATGTCTCCTCTTCCCTCCTGGAATTTTATGAGATCAACCGATCCCTTCACATTGCCTACGTAGAAATCTACAAGACCTCTGCCAAATCTCTTCCCCTCATCACTGGGGTTTTTAGCATGTCTCAACCACCTTTTTGCCTCTGTTGCTACCTTCGGGCCAACAAATTCCAAACAAGCCACTTGACTTCCTTTTCAGAGGCCATTTGTATCTCCAACGTACCCTTTCCTCATGTTTCATCTTCAATGCTAGCTTCTCCATCTTTGCTCGGATTTCACTAAGCTCCTTGTCAATTTCCACTTTTCTCTTCTCTGGACAGTATTCTCTTTGACCGCGCTTATGGCCTTCAGTAGCCATCTTGCTTCACCTTCAGCCCACCTGGTTGTCTACCATCTTATTCACACCTTGCAGCAGTCTTTATAGAGCACCACACTTTGTCTCCCTTCACCTGTTGTCCATAGGAGAACTTTTGATACTACCTGATGTAGTCAGATTGTCTCCTTATTTACTCTTCGCTACCTGAAAACAAATTCAGGATATGATACCACTTGATGCACACCCCCCTCTCTCCTCCTTCCGGGGTTGCACGACCTCCCCTTCTAGGATCGTTCAAATGTTTGAGTTGGATCGGCTCTTTGGCTCCTGCTAGAACCCAATCAATTTTCACAGGTCCCTCTTTCCAAAAAGTGCAGGTTCTACCAGACTCGCGGCTTGTTCTTGGACCCTTTGAAGAAATTTGATGACAAGCGCTATATCTCTGTGTTAGGCCCCTTCTCCCATATGACCTCAGGTTGTGTCTTAAGGTTAAACCCTGGAAGTCTCTTCAGACTTCAGCTTCATACTTTTCAACCACCACCAACTCCTAATTCCCCGAACTCTGAATCGGTAAACACAAATGGGTGCGAGGATAAATGGTCCCCGTCACTTCCAAATTCAATGGTCGTGATCGGATTTAGACTCCGACCTTCAGGATTCTTTCTGAACTGCTCTCCTTTTCCCTTCCAGAGCACCACTTCCTCCAAAATACGTGGATCTCCTCCACTTGTCCTTATGGATTTGACAGTCTAGATTCGCTCTGCTCTTCACAACTTCGTGAAGATCACCCTTTGCTCTATGCAAATATTCCATAACTCTATCTCCCAGATCTTCTGATATTTCACCACCTATCTTCTCTCTGACGATGGACATTCCCGCTTGGCTTCGGGACTTTGGGACTTCGAAAAGTCCTTACTCCTGTGCACACTTAGCACTTTTTTTGTCCAAGACTTGGACTGTTCTCAGCCTCCTGCACCCCTTGCAAAACTATGCACTTGATGATGCTAATTTTCCTAAGCTTGCACTCGGCTCGAACCATTAAGGTTGTCGGCCCTTCTGCGTCCTTCCAAGGACTTTCTGGTGCCCTCCTGGAAACTTGATGCTCCTCCTCCTGAGCTTGTAAGGTGAACTTACTTTGTCTCTAGCGCCCTCCTTGCGCTCAATTAAGCCTTCATATGACTCCCCACAACACTTGTCTATGTGTTGGCCTGATGCACTCCTTGCACAGGTCTTCTAGTTGGTTCCTGAAATCCTTTGGATTTACGAAAGCAACTCTTACAACTACTCCATGCACACTTGCAAAGTTTCTTCCCACGGAGTGTTCAATAACTCTGTGTTTTCCTCGATTTCTCCAACACTTCAAAACATGTTGTTTATGTGCACACTTACACCTGCTCAATGCCCTCTTGGCAGAGTTCTTACAGAGTCTTCAACAACTCTGTTCTACACTCACTCCTACGTATAACTTCCTCCAAGGTATTCAACAACCTTGAGGTTCTCCTTTGAGTATGTGAATTATTCTGGTGTGCCCTCCTGACACATTCTCCTCTGACTCGAAAGAGTTCAGATATGCTCTCCTTGCGTTGGCTCACAGAGTTTCAGCACTCTATTGCGCACTCCTTTCACTTAGCCTAAACAATTCGGAACAATCCTACAAATCACAGATAGAGAATTATATCTTTCTCCCTGCAGATGAAACCTAACATACATCTACAACAATCATTCACAAACACATATAACATTCATTAAATAAAAAGTAACATACACATAATCATATGCAGGAAAAACTTTTTATTTTTTGTATTTATCTGAATGTTAATTATAGTGTATGAGTCTGGACTGCAACTAAGTCTCATCTCTCAACTCTCCTATTGGATTACAATGATTTACCATCAAACTTCAGCCTCTCAACAACCTCCCAACCACCTCTATTGGGCATATGATACAAAATCCTTATACAAGATGGGCTCGATGAGCTTTCCCTCCAAGCTACACTAGTGGTGTCTAATCACCATTACAATGCCTATCTACTGAGGCTGATTACAATGAGTGGAAATCTAGTCTGAATTGGATCTAGATCCCTCCTACCATCATCCACTTAAGGCGACCTCATCTACAACCTATGCGAAAGCACGACTTGGCTCTTCCAACCTAACAACATTTATTTCCTTCATTGTATTTCAAATTTCAAGTGCAAAATGAGAGGTATGTCGCCTCTCTCCTTCTTGAATGCGTGAAAATGCGCTTGATTAGTTGGCGCGCACTAAGGTGGAGCGATGCTCCTGCATCACATACCAATACCAATACCATACCATACCATACCAATACCAATACCATACCATGCCATACCAATACCAATACCAATCCCATACCATACCAATACCAATACCATATGAATACCATACCATTGCATGGAAATGATATGCATACCAATACCATACCAATACCAATACCATATGAATACCATACCATTGCATGGAAATGATATGCATACCAATACCATACCAATACCAATATTGTACCATACCAATACCATACCATACCAATACAATATTGTACCATGCATTGGCAATGATATGCATACCAATACGATACCAATACCATTGCCATACCAATATCAATACCATACTATACCATACCAATACCATACCATACCAATACCATACCATACCAATACCAATAAATGTTAAATTATTGAGCTTGATTTAATATGCAGATTATTTCAATAGATTCTCCAGTGCTTTAAACAGAATTTGATTTATCAACCAGCAAAATGTATATTCGAAATGATGAACAGAAGTAGAAGAGGTACTCAAATAGAATCCCACACATGCACAAGAATTTACCCTGGGGAATCCCTATACAGGGAGAAAAACCCCAACCAATAATCTTCCTTTATTGAAAATAATATGAAAGATCAAGTACAATAATCCACCATGAAAATACATGACTGTATCACCAACAAACAACAAAACTTCACTGACTTTTACAGCTGATATAAACAATACACTTCGATGTCCTTTATTGTTGATATAGACAACAATGTTCGATGTCATTTATTATTGATACACACAACAATACACATTGTCCTTACTGATGATATACACAACATTGTTTGTTGTCCTTTACTATTGAGATACACAACAATATTCATTGTCCTTTATTACTGAGATAGCCAACATTATTCGACTCCTTCACTGCCATGTCTTCTACACTTCACACTGCATAACAAGTGTGTTTAGAAGAGGAGGTCGAGATCTGTATATAAAGGCGTGGAGAGGAGAGGAGAGTGGACTTAAATTAGGAGCCTACATGTCTTTTGCAACTAGACTCAACTCAAATTAGTAACTTGACTTGACTAAACTTTGCATGCCAACTCACCCTTGAGACTTGGCTTATGCATGGCATGCCAACCCAACATGCAACTTGACATGCATGCAACTTGACTTGTCAACTTGAATTTGACCACTCGAACTAGACATACAATTTTTCTTTTACAACGTGAGTTTGACAACTCAGACCAAACATGCAATTCGACTTTTACAACTAAGTTAGGAAACTCGAATTTATTTTCATGGTGGATAAAGTTACACGTGCCAACACACTAGATCATTACATTTACATTATTTGCATAAGGAATATAAAGTTACATGTGCCAACGCACTAGATCATTACATTTAAATTCGGGCGCTAGCTCCTTTCCGCGCCAGAGACATATAATTAGAGATTCGTATGCCATTCCTCAAGCCTTTCCCTTGGTTATTCTTGTAATTGTCAACAGCTCCTCTAGTAACTCCTCCAAATCTTAAAGTGGCCATCATGTTGAGACATCAACTCCTACTGCTGAAAATGTCTTAGCAATGCAAGGTATCAATTCTCGGAAGGCTTGCACTTGTAATTCCTTCACTTTTAACCATTCTACCAGTCAATAGTTGGAGGGCATGTGTTTTGTGGAATGCCTTTCTGTCTTACTTTCATCAGTTACCAGAACAAACCCAATCACCTTGTACACATTATATAGTATACCATTGCTACTCCATTCATGGCATAACAAACAAGAAATTCTTACCACATGAACAATTTGGCCTCCCTCTGATAATTCTTTCCATGGAACTTTGACTCACTGCTCCTCCATGTGAATGCTACCTAGACACTTTCCATCCATGAAAACCCTAAGCAGAGCTTTCAGGGGAAATTCATATCTGGCAATGTTTCCAATGTGCCATGCTCTGAATTATAGAACTTTGCAGATCTAAACACAACCCCAGTCACATCACAACCTCATAATTTCTCCTTGCAAAATGAAGAAAATATGCTACAAAAAGAACTCTCTTGATTATGTCCTTGGAAAATGGCTCAACTTGGAGGCTTGAAGGACCTCTAGCGCAGTTACAATGTTGTCATAATATTCAAAATGGAAATAAAACTATTTCTTTAACATTTGGGTTGGGAACTCATGCCTCTTTCTCACATGCGTGTGATCATTATCTTTGACATCCATGCAGACATCATACCATGAAACAAAAGCAACAACAAGACATTCACTGCCAATTTCGATTTTTGATTTTATACATATGAACTGCAATCATGATCTAAATGATGTGGTGTTTTAGACAACATATATGCACGACTTTGACTCTCCCTCCTCGTGGCATCTCATGCTGCTTCAAGTGGTATTTTGTTCAACAATTGGATGGTATGAACGCTGTCAAGATGTTGGCTCTTATGCATAGAATCCACTGAATGTTTATGTTATCACTCCAAGAAACTCTTTGTGGTTGTAAGTCAAAGTTGCTCGGTAACTTAAAGTAAACTTGTTTTTGTGTTTTTGTATGTGTCGATCAATGGGATAACTCAATTACAGTATGGTATTCAGATAGCCAAAATGAGAATCAAATGAACCAGTGCTCTCAAGGATCAATAATTAGATGATAACTTTTAAGTGGGTGAGAAAACAATGCTTATAAACCAAATACAAATGTAGGGTTTAATAAACAATGATAAGCAACTATTAATCAAGTTATGAGCTAACCAATGAGATGACAATCATTCTACAGCTAAAACAACTTGAATAAGAGTACAGAAGGAAAGATCAGAATCTAACATCAATAGAGAGAGAAAACTGTGATTTTTATTATCATATGGAAAACTCTGTTTACAATATAGTATATTCTATATCCAAAATCGAACTTAGGTATGTGAAAAAGATAGGCATTTATAGCCTTTACAACAAGTCTCAGATCCTGGAAAATTGGATTTGGATTTCTAAATATAGAAAATAGAAAACAAAACTAAATACAATAGGATAACTAAATATCTAGTTCCTATGAATCGAACTGTCTTCAAAGTTCTTTGACATATGCTCTTTATCATTGATGTGCCTCTGATCTGTCTCTGATGTGATGACACATGTCTTCAAAACTGAAAACTTTCAACAGCTGTGTGTAAAGTCTTAGATAACCATACGAGCTTCTACCTCCTATATCTCCATAAAACCTTGAAACCAAATATTTCATAATTTGGTGATTGATTTTTTGATGCCACCTTATCTTTAAATCACCCAAAAATCGCTCTGTTTGAGCTCCAAATATTCAAATTCCTTCTCTATGGTTTCACCGGCTATTTTGTCTTGAAATTTGCTAGTTAGTCATTGAAAGCTCTTCTTTTCAATGACTAACTGGTTATAAATACGCTTCCTGTGCCAGTGAAAGCTCTTTCTTTCATTCTCTTCAATGCCAATCTCCTCTATGTTTGATTTTCTTGATAAATTCCATCTCATATGCATTACATGCAGCCTTCGATGTTTCCAATTTTGACATGAGAATATTGCAGGCAGTTGATTCAACCTTCTTTGTTCTCTATACACAATAATCTGGAACATGGTATTTAAACAAAACCTCTAGAAGATTTTCCTCAAGCGATTCATCAGCTTTTAGTATTGCAGATGAGAAAACTCATAAGAAAAAACCCACGCCCACAAGAAATGTTTCATATGTATCCGCAACTTCTTCCAGAAGCGGGACCTCCCATGTCTACTATTGGATAAATAAACCTTTGAGCCAAAGGGTTGTGAATTTGACTGCAAACTGGAAATGTCATCTATCAAAATGCAATTGAAGGCCTTCATAGAAATCCTCCACATGAATCGTTAGGAAGATCTCTCCTTGTAGCCATGCATCTACAAAGAGACAAAATCTTTTGTAAACAAGTTAAGGAGAACCTACTGTAATATGTAGGTAAAACCCAAAATTCTCAATGGGCAAACCGGATATACGAACTACACACCGATCTAGAGTAGAGACTAATCTTTGAAAAATATCCATAGGAGCGTCTATGGATGACTTGAGCCTCCTGTCTTAACATTTTCTCCAAACTCATCTTATATGAAGACTATGTTCTTTTCTATCTGGCATAGCTTCCTCAACTAATTATGAATTGCATTTATCGATCTAAGTCTTGAATTCTGTGTGGTTGGCATCCAGAGCAGATCCCGCCTTAAATGCAACCATAGTCGTATGATATTCCTCCAAAAAGGAATAAGCCATACCCTTATGAAAGTATGCTTTTACCAGAGATGGATCTGATTATATCGCCTTGTTTGCATCAAGGATAGCATTTGTATAATTCTTGAACTTAATGTTCGTCGATGCCCTGTCAACATATAACCCAGCCTTGGAAGGATCAAGATATATGGCCTGCGTGTAATACTTCAACAACCTATTTGAAGTCGTCTTCTTTGATGACCACCATAGCCTACCTCTTAGGATCCTCAGCCAAGTGATGATACTATGTATGCCTTTGTGTGTACCATTGGCCCCTCCTTACCTACAATCTAGCAATCTGAACAAATGAATTCGACGCTTTCCCCTGACTTGTTGACCTGGCATTCTCTGCCTGCAAAATCGGGCATCTATATCATTAATTAGCTTGGCATATGGATTTGGTGTTTACGTGTCAACATGTGGATTGATTCATAGCTTAACTCATGGACGACTACATAGCTAAGCTCGTGGGTCCATAAAACTCCAGAGATTTTTAGAACGATAGTCACATAACTATATCGATGAGTTGTAGTGATAGGATAGAGACTTGGTGTGTGTATAACTTATAGACTTTGGCATATAGGTAATGATCTTTAGTGTTTAAGGAAATATTAGGAATAAGGCACTCAAGCACACAACACCTTTTAGCAAAAAGGATATTTATTGTTTGACAGTATAAAAGCCAATAGATATAAGGTTATAGGTTAAGTATTATTTGTTTTGCATTTTGGTATTGTAGGCTTAAAATAGAGTAATAAAAGCTCTCAAGTAAATATGATCAATGAGAGCTTAGTCAAGAAAGATTGGGAATGGGAGGTATAGACAGTTCCTCTAAAAATTTAGAAATGAGCTTATGAAGAAAACACTCAAAAATACCAATGCATTTTTTATCCCTAACATCTGGCTCAAATTGGGTTGGAGACCTCCATGCGAGGTTTCCAAGAACCTAGTAGTTCCAGTAGCCTTTAGCATTGGGCATGGAGTCATCTGGCCTTTTCCATTGGGCATGGAGTCATCTGTCCTTTTCCATTGGTCATGGAGTCATCTGGCCTTATAATTGATCTCTTCAAACCTGTGACTTGCCTGTAGTCTACTCTGCTTATTCAAGAAATTGAAAACAATCTACTTGCTCGTATGAAGAGCTTATTCTTCTGCTAACTTCTACTCCTAACCATAAAAACTGACTCATCATGTGACAGCATGCTTCCAATGAAGCCATGATAACATCGGGCTAATTACAAGAATCCTTTGCATGCATATAAATTTCATAGAACACTTCATGTCATGCAACAAAATTTCAACTTGTAGAGCATACTTACAATCATCACTTGCCTTGGTTCCAAAAATTGCACAACTGAAGACTTCTGAAAAACATAACTCCATATAAATGGCTACCGGATCATAGAAAGAGGTTAAATCTACTTGTTGCTCAAGCTTTTCTTCAACCTCTGATATATAGTTGCCATAAACTGGTTCTTGCAAATCTGAAAATAACTGTGAGTTGATTGGATTGTTAATCCCTTCTTTTTTGATATCTTCTGCAAACATGGAATGGCTGATTACAACATGAAGTTGTTCCTTATTGGGCAAAGAAAAAGGCTTGTCGAAATCAGATTCATAAATGTCATATATTGGCTGACTGCTGCTCAAGTCAACATAATTTGATCTAGAAATCTACTCTTCTCCATCTTCATACTTATCAAAAATAGGTGAACATAAAACCTTTGTATCTTGAAAAGAAAGACAAGCAATCTTCGGATCCTTCTTTCCAATCATAGGTGAAAACATATCGTAGGCAACCTCTTGAAAAAGTTCAGAAAAATCTTCTTCTATAATTGTTCCTTCATGCAAATCAAAGGAAGCAAGTGCAACAAAGATAGGTTCTAATGCATCTACATCTATGCAATTCTTATTTATATCATGGAGATCTTCCTTAACAATATAATTTTCACCTGGACAAACAGAAGAAAAGACTACTTCCTGCTGAACTTGCTTCTTGAATTCATCACAACAATCTTCGAAGAGACTTTCAGCTGGAAATTCATCTTTATAAAAAAATTGGAAAGCATAATGAAAACTTTCCAATGAGTGAATGCTTGAAGCTGGAAGAGATCTGCACCAATCAAGGGCAATCCCCTCTAATGAACACATGAAAAGCTTAATTTGAACTCCCTCATGTACAATTCCAAGCCGATGAATAAAATCATGAAAATCCAGCAAGTGTTCAGCTGACACTTCCCACTCTTCTCCTCGAAATATGGGAATACTTCTTTCCCATTCATCTTTACTAGGTATTGGATGAGGGTAACCATAAATACTGGAAAAATTGCAAAAAGCATACCTCTTATTCATTTCACACCAGTGGAGTCGCCAATAGATCTGTCCTTCATGGATTCACCAGATAGATGATTACAACCGATTCTGATGTCTGATCCTTGTCTATCATCAATGGATCAGCTCTGTGTCGTCTCCTAGGGAAGTTATCTTCAACTTCAGTCTTCTTTCCTCGGCAACAGTGCCAATTTGTTATCACTCCAAGAAACTCTTTGTGGTTGTAAGTCAAAGATGCTTGGTAACTTAAAGTAAACTTGTTTTTTTGTTTTTGTATGTGTGGATCAATGGGATAACTCAATTACAGTATGGTATTCAGACAGTTAAAATGAGAATCAAATGAACCAGTGCTCTCAAGGATCAATAATTAGATGATAGCTTTTAAGTGGGTGAGAAAACAATGCTTATAAAACAAATACAAATGTAGGGTTTAATAAACAATGATAAGCAACTATTAATCAAGTTATGAGCTAACTAATGAGATGACAGTCATTCTGCAGCTAAAACAACTTGAATAAGAGTACAGAAGGAAAGATGAGAATCTGACATCAATAGAGAGAGAAAAATGTGATTTGTATTATCATATGGAAAAGCCTGTTTACAATATAGTATATTCTGTTTCCAAAATTGAACTTAGGTATGTGAAAAAGATAAGCATTTATAGCCTTTACAACAAGTCTCAGATCCTGGAAAATTGGATTTGGATTTCTAAATATAGAAAACAGAAAACAAAACTAAATACAATAGGATAACTAAAGATCTAGTTCCTATGAATCAAATTGTCTTCAAAGTTCTTTGACATAAGCTCTTTATCATTGATGTGCCTCTGATCTGTCTCTTATGTGTCTCTGATGTGATGACACATGTCTTCAAAACTGAAAACTTTCAATAGCTGTGTGTAAAGTCTTAGATAACCATATGATCTTCTACCTCCTATATCTCCATAAAACCTTGAAACCAAGTATTTCATAGTTTGGTGATTAATTATTTGATGCCACCTTATCTTTAAATCACCCAAAAATCGTTTTGTTTGAGCTCCAAATCTTCAAATTCCTTCTCTACGATTTCACCGACTATTTCGTCTTGAAATTTGCTAGTTAGTCATTGAAAGCTCTGTTTTTCAATGACTAACTGGTTATAAATATGCTTCCTGTGCCGGTGAAAGATCTTTCCTTCATTATCTTCAATGCCACTCTCCTCTATGTTTGATTTTCTTGATAAATTCCATCTCATATGCATTACATGCAGCCTTCGGTGTTTCCAATTTTGACATGAGAATATTGCAGGCAACTGATTCAACCTTCTTTGTTCTCTATACACAATATTCTGAAACATGTCATTTACACAAAACCTCTAGAGAATTTTCCTCAAGAGATTCATTAGCTTTTAGTATTGCAGATGAGAAAAATCAGAAGAAAAAACCCACGCCAACAAGAAATGTTTCATATTTATCCACAACTTCTTCCAGAAGCGGGACCTCCCATGTCTACTACTGGATAAATAAACCTTTGAGCCAAAGGGTTGTGAATTTGACTGCAAACTGGAAATGTCATCTATCAAAATGAAAATGAAGGGCTTCATAGCAATCCTCCATAGTGAACTGCCGGGAAGATCTCTCCTTGTAGCCATGCATCTACAAAGAGGGAAAATCTTATGTAAACAAGTTAAGGAGTACCTGTTGTAATATACAGGTAAAACCCAAAATTCTCAATGGGAAAACTGGATATACAAACTACACACTGATCTGGAGTAGAATCTTTAAAAAATCTCCATAGGAGCATCTATGGATGACTTGAGCCCCCTGTCTTAACATTTTCTCCAAACTCATCTTATATGAAGACTGTGTTCTTTTCTATTTGACGCAGCTTCCTCAACTAATTATGCATTGCATTTATCGATCTAAGTCTTGAATTCTGTGTGGTTGGCATCCAAACCAGATCCCACCTTAAATGTAGCCATAGTCGTATGATATTCCTCCAGAAAGAAATAAGCCATACCCTTATGCAAGTATGCTTTTACCAGAGATGGATTTGATTCTATCGCCTTGTTTGCATCAAGGATAGAATCTGTATAATTCTTGAACTTAATGTTTGTTGATGCCCTGTCAATGTATAACCCATCCCTGGAAGGATCGAGATATATGGCCTGCGTGTAATACTTTGATAGCCTGTTTGAAGTCAACTTCTTTGATGACCACCATAGCCTGCCTCTCAGGATCCTCGACCAAGTGATGATGCTATGTATGTCTTTGTGTGTACCATTGGCCCCTCCTTACCTACAATCTAGCAATTTGAACAAATGAATTCGGCACATGCCCCTGACTTGTTGACCTGGCATTCTCTGCCTGCAAAATCGAGCATCTGTATCATCAATTAGCTTGGTGTATGGCTTTGGTGTTTGCGTGTCAACATGTGGATTGATTCATAGCTTAACTCATGGATGGCTACATAGCTAATCTCATGGGTCCATAAAACTCCAGATATTTTTAGAACGATAGTCACATAACTATATCAATGAGTTGTAGTGATAAGATAGGGACTTGGTGTGTGTATAACTTATAGACTTTGGCAGATAGGTAATTATATTTAGTGTTTAAGGAAAGATTAGGAATAACTCACTCAAGCACATAACACCTTTTGGCAAAAAGCATATTTATTGTTTGACAGTATAAAAGCCAATAGAGCTAGGGTTATAGGTTAAGTATTATTTGTTTTGCATTTTGGTATTGTAGGCTTAAAATAGAGTAATAAAAACTCTCAAGTAAATATTATCAATGAGAGCTTATTCAATAAAGATTGGGAATGGGAGGTATAAATAGTTCCTCTAAAAATTTAGAAATGAACTTATGAAGAAAACACTCAAAAATACCAGTGCAATTTTTATCGCTAATAGTTTCTATGACACTTGTGCATTTGTTGTTCTAGGCTATTTCCCACATGAATAATCGATAGATATTTGAAAATGTTTATATTTCCAAGCGCCCTCAAGTTCATTCGATGGGTAGTGCATAAGAAACGCCCCTTGTGGGCTCCTCCTCCATGTGACTGGTCTTTGTGCGCATTACCTTATGCAATGGGATTTGATATGGTGTAGCTCTTGGGTGCTTGGCTTTTGGACTTGGATATTTTACCTCAGAACCAATAGTTTTTGCCAAAATTCATAATAACTTTGCTATAAACCTGAGCCAAATTCACTATGAAAACCCAAAATTTGCCCCAAATTCCAACTTTTTATCGTTGGCAAAACTGGTGTTGTCAAGCAGTTGTGTGGCAGTATGAAACTTGCAGGAGCTACAAAATGAGTGTTGGCCCTGCAAAAATTCCATGTCGTTGCAAAAGTGTGATTATTCTACATAATTGACCATAGCGCTGCACAATTAACCAAATTTGTTGATGCAAATTCCTGTGCTAACACATACAATGGCAAGGTAATGCATACCATACAATGGCAAGGAAATACATACCATTGCCAATGCATACCATTTCCATTGCCTTTGCATACCATTGCCAATGCATACCATACCATACCATACCATACCATTCCATACCATACCATTGTCAATGCATACCATACAATGGCAAGGCAATGGATATCGTACCATGCATAACACGAATGGTATACCATACCATACAAGGCAATGGTATACCATACAAGCCATTGCATACCATTGACATTTCCTTTGCATGCCATTGCCAATGCATACCATACCATCCTATACCATACCATACCATACCATTGCCAATGCATACCATACCATGCATAACATGAATTTCATACCATACCATACAAGGAAATGGTATGGTATGCCATACCATACCATACTAATGCCAATGCATACCATACCATACCAATGCATACCATACAATGACAAGGCAATGCATACCATACAATGGCAAGGCAATGCATACCATTTCCAATGCATTAAGTTGCAATTGCCTTTGAATACCATTGCTAATGTCTCCAATACCATACCATACCAATGCATACCATACCATACAATGTATACCATTGCCAATGCATACCATTTCCATTTCCTTTGCATACCATTGCCAATGAATACCATACCATACCATACCAATGCATACCATACCATAACATTGCCAATGCATACCACACAATGGCAAGACAATGCATACCATACCATGCATAACAAGAATGGTATACCATACCATAGCATAGCATACCAATGCATACCATACAATGGAAAGACAATGCATATCATTTCCAATGCATTCCATTGCCAATGCATACCATACTATACCATACCAATGCTAATGCATACCATACCATAACAATGCACACCATACAATGGAAATGCAATGCATACCATTGCCAATGCATAAATTTTCAATTGCCTTTGCATACCATTTCCAATGTATACCATACCATTGCATAAAATCCAAACCGAGCAACATAACAAAGTTTCTTCATTTTCTGCAAGTCTATTTGGCCAAGGCCCATGTGACTACACTAGCCAAAAAGACTCAATAGAATGTTCTTGAAAATCGACCTCTTTAGAAATTGCACTATGCCTCATTGACCAAAACCCTAGTGTTGGAGATACTCCAACAAACGATTTTTCGGTTGATAAAATGATAGTTTAGGAGCCCCAATAGATGAAAATCGGTGCTACAGATCCAATGAAACTGACGGTAATGCATCTGAGTCCCAATTTGAGTTTTATCGTGAGTTGCAACTTGCCTCCTCAAGCCATTTAAGGACATGTGGCCAAATTGGCTCGGAGGCATAAAGTCCAAACTGACCAGTATAACAAAGTTTTGTAAGCTCCCACAAGTCTATTTGGCCAAGGCCCATGTGACTACACTATCCAAAAACACCCGACAGAGTGTTCTTGAAAATCGACCTCATCTTCAAAAATTGCACTATGCCTCATTGACCAAAACCCTAGTGTCGGAGATACTCCAACAAATGTTTTTCCAATCGAAAAAATAATAGTGTAGGGGCCCCATTAGCTAAAACCCAGTGCTTTGAATCCAATGCAACTGACGGTTCATGCATACGAGTCTTGGTTTTAGTTTTATCGTGAGTTGCAACTCGCCTCAAGCCATTTAGGGACATGTGGTCAATTTGGTCTAGGGGCATAAAATCCAAACCGAGTAGCATAATAGAGTTTTGTCAGCTCCCGCAAGTCTGTTTGGCCAAGGCCCACATGAATACACTATCCAAAAAGACCCAACACAGTGTTCTTGAAAATCAACCTCCTCTTCATAAATTGCATTATGCCTCATTGACCAAAACCCTAGTGTTGGGGATACTCCAACAAACTGTTTTCTAGTCGACAGAATGATAGCGTAGGAGCCCCAATTGTTGAAACCCAGTGCTCTGGATCCTATGCAACTGATGGTTCGTGCATACTAGTCTCGATTTGATTTCTATCGTGAGTTGCAACTCACCTCCTCAAGTCATTCAAGGACATGTGGCCAATTTGGTACGGGGGCACAAAATCCAAACCGAGCAGCATAACAGAGTTATGTAAGCTCTCGCAAGTATGCTTGTCCAAGGCCCATGCAAATACACTATCCAAAAACACCTGATAGAGTGTTCTTGAAAATCGACCTCCTCTTCAGAAATTGCACTATGCCTCATTGACCAAAACCCTATTGTCAGAGATACTCCAACAAATGTTTTTTCGGTCAACGAAATGACAGCGTAGGGGCCCCACTAGCTAAAACCCGATGTTCTAAATCCAATGCAGATGACGGTTCGTTGATCTGAGTCCCGGTTTGAGTTTTATCGCAAGTTTCAACTCACCTCCTCAAGCCATCCAGGGACATGTGGCCAATTTGGTATGGGGGCACAAAATCCAAACCAAGCAGCATAACAGACTTCCATAAGCTATCACAAGTTTGTTTAGCCACCTTACACCACTCTACTTCTTTAGTCACCTAAATTCATGCCTAATATCATTGTTCATGGATACAACCATCTATGATACTCTTCATTAAATTTACAATCTTTATTATGTGTGACACAACTCAAATTTCTTTGTATGTCGAGTATGTACCAACATGTCCTCCATGAAAATGAAGGGACCAACAAATTTGTACCACACTTGTTGGCTCACCCTTGATTCAATTATGTCTGGTTTCCCCAAATGAAGTGCCCAACTATGGGATAAACATTGAGATAAACATATCCTGGCCCATGAACCGACACCTAATCATGCACTTTACCAGGACATATGATAGGTAAACTAAAGATAGGTTTGACCCACCATAAGAAACAGTGAACAAGTTGTTTATATGTACATATTAGACCTAGTTTGGAGACTAATATTTCCTCAGATTGTTATTTCCAACAGGAGATACTAAAAGCCTTATTGATATTTATTCATCATGCATCTATGTTACCGTTGTTATCTAAATTGAGTGCCTAGGGTTGTTAATGTTACTACCCATTTTCCTAATGGTTGTAGCACAACTACCAGGTGTAACAACATTTCAGCCCTACAAGATGGTTTCCTGGTTACTTGATAGATGTTGCAAGATTGAGCATATTCTAAGTGTTTCATGATGGTTCTCCCACAAAATTCTAAGTATTTCATGATCCATGATGCAACCATTCCATCACCAATTTTTCCTCACCCAAGAATAGAAACACAAGTGATTCCCTCAACAAACATAGGACGTGGTTGGCCTCACACAAGAGGACTAACCCCAATCAATGATGGACATCACATCCTTGGGGGATACTTAACGAAGCAACATTTTTTAGTTCTATGAGATGTTGTAAGCTTGTTTAGGCATGGACTAGGTGACCACATTGTCCATATGCTCTCGAGCCACAATTTCAGAAATTGGACCCCTTAATCAAAATGTTGCATTACTTCGAACTAAGTAAAACACTAGTTCTCAAAATCAATGAGTAAAGCAACTTTCAGAAATGACACCTGAGAGTGAGGGGTGCTCTAGCTAAAATCCTATCCCAATAATCCATCAGAGTCGACGATTCCTCAATCCAAGTCTTGGTTTTTGGTTTATGCCCAGTTGCAAGTCACATCCCAAACCATTTTAGGGACTCTTGACCAATTCCTCCTCGAGGCATAAAAACCTAACAGAGCATCATTTTTGAGTTCCATGAAATGTTGCAAGATTGATTAGGCATGGACTAGGTGACCATATTATCCATCTGCTCCAGAGGCATGGTTTCATAAATTGGACCCCTAAATCCAAATGTTTAATTGCTTCTTATTGAGAGAAACCCTAGTTCTTAAAATCGAAGAAAAAAAAAATTGAGGCATGGGACTTGGGAGTGGGGTGCTCTAGCTGAAATCCTATTCCAGGAATCCAACGGAGATGATGATTCCTCAATCCAAGTCTCAATTTTCATTATATGCCCAGATGCAATTCACATCCCAAACCATTTCAGGGACTCTTGGCCAATACCTCCTTGGGGGATAAAAACCTAACGAAGCAACATTTTTGAGTTATGTGAGATGTTGTAAGCTTGTTTAGGCATGGACTATGTGACCACATTGTCCATCCGCTGCCGAGGCACAGTTTCATAAATTGCACCCCTTAATCCAAATGCTGCATTGCTTCAAACTGAGCAAAAAAATAGTTCTCGAAATCAATGAGTAAAACAACTTTTGAGGCATGGAACCTGGGAGTGAGGGGTGCTCTAGCTGAAATCATATCCTAGTAATCCATTGGAGTCGATGGTTCCTCAATCCAAGTCTTGGATTTTGTTTTATGCTTAGTTGCAAGTCGTATCCCAAACCTTTCATGGACTCTTTGTTGGGTATGTGTTATATTCTTTTCACGAGTATATTATTTGTTGGGTATGTGTTATATTCATGGGCGCATAGGAGGGTGAAGCCCCCCGCGTGGGCGTTCGGGGGCAGCGCCCCCGAAAATGTTTTTTCTGCCTCGGGAAACATGTCACATATTTAGGTGGTTTTTCGGCACATGGTTTTTGCCGATGGTTTTCTATTTTCGGTTAAGGAATTAAGGTTTTGGACTAATCCAGGTCATTGGGTTAGGATTTTGGATGTCGTTGGCTCCTATGTGTATATTGTATTGTAAACAATGTATCACACGTGAATGAATATAGAATATGTTGGTTTTCCTGGTTTGGGTTTCCAGGGGAAAAATCTCTGTGTAATGTTTGTATTTTCCCTTGTATCTTTTTTGTTCTTTTACTGAATATCTATTTGCAGTAGATATTGTACAAGGTTAAAATCTACACTCTTGGCCAATTCCTCCTCGGGGAAAAAGAACCTAATGGAGCAACATTTTTTAGTTTTGTGAGGCGTTGCAAGCTTGTTTAGGCATGGAATAGGTGAACACGTTGTCCATCCACTCCCGAGTCATGGTTCCATAAATTGGATCCCTAAATCCAAATGTTGCATTTCTTCTTACTGATCTAAACCCTAGTTCTCAAAATAGATGAAAAAAACTTTCGAGGCATGGGACCTAGGAGTGAGGAGTTCTCTAGTTGAAATCCTATGCCAGGAATCCAACGGAGATGATGGTTCCTCAATCTGAGTCTCAATTTTTGTTATATGCCCAGTTGCAAGTCCCATCCCAAACCATTTCGGAGACTCTTGACCAATACCTCCTTGGGGGATAAAAACATAACAACGAAGAATTTTTGAGTTTTGTGAGATGTGCAAGCTTGTTTAGGCATGTACTAGGTGAACACATTGTCCATCCACTCCTAAGGAATGGTTTTATAAATTGGACCCCTTAATCCAAATGTTGCATTGCTTCAAACTGAGCAAAACACTAGTTCTTGAAATTAATGAGTAAAGAAACTTTCGAGGCATGGTACCCAGGAGTGAGGGGTTCTCTAGTTGAAATCCTATCCCAGTAATCCATTGGAGTTGACGGTTCCTCAATCTGAGACTTAGTTTTAGTTTTATGCCTAGTTGCAAGTCACATCCCAAACCATTTCAGGGACTCTTGGCCAATTCCTCCTCATGGCATAAAAACCTAACGGAACAACATTTTTGAGTTCCGTGAGATGATGAAAGCTTGCTTAGGCATGGAATAGGTGACCACATTGTCCATTTACTCCCGAGGCACAGTTTCATAAATTGGACCCTCAAATCCAAATGTTGCATTGCTTCTTACTGAGCAAAACCTAGTTCTCAAAATCGATGTAAAAAACAACTTTCAAGGCACAACATTCAGGAGTGAGGGTTTCTCTAGCTGAAATCCTAACCTAGTAATCCATCAGATTCAACGGTTTTTAAATCCGAGTATCTATTTTTTTTTTATGCCCCGTTGCAAGTTGCATCCCAAACTATTTCAGGAACTCTTGGCCAATTCTTCCTCAGGGCATAAAAACCTTACAAAGTAGCATTCTTGAGTTATGTTAGATGTTGCAAGCTTGCTTAGGCATGGACCAGGTGACCACATTTTCCATATGCTCCAAAGGTACGGTTTCATAAATTTGACCCCTAAATCCAAATGTTGCATTGCTTTTTACTAAGAAAAACCCTAGTTCTCAAAATTGATGAAAAAAATAACTTTCGAGGCATGGCATCCGAGAGTGAGGGGTACTCTAGCTGAAATCCTGTCCCAGTAATCCATGGAAGTCGATGGTTCCTTGATTTGAGTTTCGGTTTTCGCTTTATTCCCAGTTGCAAGTCGCATCCCAAACCATTTTAGGTTGGCCAATTCCTCCTCAGGGCATAAAAACCTAACAGAGTATCATTTTTGAGTTCTGTGAGATGTTTCAAGCTTATTTAAGCATGGACTAGGTGACTAAATTTTCCATCTGCTTTCGAGGTATGGTTTCATAAATTGGACCCCTAAATCCAAATGTTTCATTACTTCTTACTGAGCAAAACCGTATTTCTCAAAATCGATGGAAAAAACAACTTTGGAGGCATGGGACCCAGGAGTGAGGGGTGCTCTAGCTGAAATCATATGCCAAGAATCCAATGGAGATGACGGTTCCTCAATCCAAGTCTCATTTTTCTGTATATGTAGAGTTGCAAGTCACATCCCAAACCATTTTGGGGACTCTTGGCTAATACCTCCTTGGGGGATAAAAACCTAACACAACAACATTTTTGAGTTCCGTGAGATGTTGCAAGCTTGTTTAGGAATGGACTAGGTGACCACATTGTCCATCCTCTCCCGAGGCATGGTTTCATAAATTGGACCCCTTAATCTAAATGTTGCATTGCTTCAAACTGAAAAAAACGCTAGTTCTTGAAATCAATGAGTAAAGAAACTTTTGAGTCATGGAAACCGGGAGTGAGGGGTGCTCTAGATGAAATCCTATCCCAATAATGCATTGGAGTCGAAGGTTCCTCAATCCGAGTCTCGGTTTTAGTTTTATTCCCAGTTGCAAGTTGCATCCCAAACCATTTCAGAGACTCTTGGCCAATTCCTCATCAGGGCATAAAAACCTAACGGAGCAACATTTTTGAGTTCCATGAGACCTTGCAATCTTGTTTAGGCATGGACTAGGTGACATGGCATGGCAGGGAAAAGGGAAATGCATGGCATGACAAGGAATGGTATGGAAAGACATGGGATGGAAAGACAATGCATGGTATGGAAAGGCATGGTATGGCACGGAATGTCATGGTATGGAAAGGCATGGTATGGAAAGACAAGGCATGGCAAGTGAATGCAAGACATGGCATGCAAGGCATGGTATGGAAAGGCATGGAATGGAAAAGCATACCATACCATAGAAAGGCATGGAATGGAAAGGCAAGGCATGCAAAGGCAAGGCATGGAAAGGCAAGGCAATGCATGGCATGACAAGGAAATGCAAGGCAAGACAAGACATGGAATGGCAAGACATGCCATGACATGGCAAGGAAAGGCAAGACAATACACCTTGACACCTTTTATTACATTTTTGTCATAATTTTCAACCCTTTAGGGCTTGATGTATTGAATTTTTTCTTTTGAAGGATTGACATTTGGATGTGGTATAGTTGAATGAGTATCGAGAGCATCTTCATAATTACCTATAAACTAGTTAATTCTCAAAGGACCTTTGAAGCATATTACAGTGCCAAAATGTCCTAGAAAAATATTCATTTGTGAAATATAAGAGAAGATATATAGACCAATTAACTCTCAAGGGATTTTGTAGGCAAACATAATCATATATAGCACAAAATGGAGAGGGTTGGCACTTACGGTTGTGTAATAGAATTTATAGTTGATAGTTAAAATGTATAACAATTTTTTTTACGATCTTTACTAATGTTTATTAGAATTGTTGCACGTTTTACATCATTGCAATGACATCTTATTTGTAACTTATTTGAAATTTTATTATGGTATGTGCACTTTGATATGATGTAATATGATTATGGTTTCGTTTCATGTGTTATAATATTAGAAATATAACACAAAAATTAAATATTCCATGAAATAAATAATAACTTTTCATTTGAATGTTCTTTTTTACAGAACATGGGTCTTCTAGAAGATCCAGTTAATCCACATGAGATAGATCCAGATTATAATGGGTCTGATACAGACATGGGAGATGATGAGGAGGAGGAAGATGCATAAGACATTGTGAATGACGACGATGATGACCACATTGATGATGATCAAGATGATGATGATGATGACCTAGTTGTTGGTAGTAGCCAGTGACATTGATCATATAGACTCCATCATGGATCATTGATGATATATCATTATGATGCCTATTTTCATGTTTACTATCATGTTTACTTGTATCATTTTGACATGTATCATTTTGAGTTACATCATTTATCATTTTCAATTATATCATTTGGACATATATCATTTTGAATTACGTCGATTGTTGGCCATGTATCATTCTGACATGTTATTGATCTGTTGTCATATTTGACTTTCACTTGTTGTAGTTATATATGATAATGATCTTATCAATATTAAAGATATAAGTTGTTTGACATGATACTTATCTAATATTTCTATATTTGACTAGTTTTAATTATATATGATGATCATGTTATAATCATTATCTTGTTATTTTATATATATATTGTATGTTGTATATTTATTTAGATGGAGATTTAATAAGTATAATGATATTGTTAGTTTGTATGGATGTCCATTTCTCTAAAAATTCTTTATAAAAGATATCATATTAAATACTTCAAATGAAATATGACTTATTATATAATAATATAAGTTTTTTAAGAGGCATGATATATTTAACTAATTAAATTGAAATAAAAAAAGTTAAATTAATAAATGGAAGCTATAAAGGACGCAACATGAGTAGTTAAAATGGAAACAAAATGTGGCTATAAAATGGAAGTAAAAATCGACATTAAATTTGAAGCCATACTTTGAGCTATTTCTGGATCTAAGTAGAAAGTTAAATTTGTTGCTTAACAAGAAGCAAAATTGGATGCTAATTAAGAAGGAAATCCCAACACTAAAAGGAAGAAAACCCTTGACCTAAAAAAGAAGCGAAACCAGGTGCTAAAAAAGAAGCAAACCTTTGAACTAAAAGGAAGCAAACCATGGAGCTAACAAGGAAGCAATTCTGGAGGCAAACTTCGGTGCTAATTAAGGAGAAAAACCTAGTGTCACTTTGGAAGCAACAATGGAATCCAAACCAAAATCAAATTTTAGCACTACCTATGGAGCAAAAAAAAGAAGCAATTCAGGTAGCAAACAAAGAAGTAAAATTGGAAGCAATTTTAGAAGCAAAAAAAGATGAAATAATGGAAGCACGTCTTGGCGTTAATTTGGAAGTCAAACTATAATCTATTTTTGACGCTACACTAGAAGCAAAACATGAAGCATGATTGTGAGCAAAATTAGGTGCTAAACCAGGAGCTAAACTAGGCGCTAAACTAGGAGCAACCTACCAATCCCGACGCTATTTTAGGTGCTAATCTAGGTGCTACTGTAAGCTCTAATATAAGCACTAAACTAGGTGCTAAACCAAGAGCTAAACTAGGCACTAAATCAAGAGCTAAACCAGGTGCTAAACTAAGCGCTAAACCAGGTGCTAAACTAGGCGCTAAACCCTCCGCTAAACCTGATGCCCAACTGAACACATCGTTTAGCATCGGGTTTTGCACCATCCAATCAACCCAATTCATGCACTCAAATACACTAAATTTCGACACTATTCTAGGCGCTAATGGCATGTTTTGTTGTTGTGTCCTACAACATTACAATGATGTCGATACCTCTACATAATTGAGTCTAAGGTTTCCATAGGAAATTAAGGACAAGACCAATAATTTCCTTATCAGTGTCTAATTCAAATACATTAAAAATAACAAATTCTTTCTTCCATTGTCACGTTTGTTCATCCTGACACAAACCCATTCCCTCATCCTACATTCCCATGTCCAGTATTGCAATTGTGAAATTCCATTGGTACATACAATCGATGTAATTGGAGGATGATTAATGTCAAAGGAGGTTAAGGATGAAAAATTCAATTGCAACCACACCATTGGACTTCACTCACACCATCATATTCCTCTTCCTTCCTTTTTATTGTCCTTTATTTACATCCTCCAATTTACTTTTTGTCGTCTTACATGTTGATCTCCCAATTTATTTCGGTATTCTCATTTGTCTGTTAAAGATATACTTTCTAAAAAACTATATACAAATATATCTAACTTCACTTCTAAAATGTTTCCAATTAAAAATAATAATATGCAAACCTCCCATTACCTCAACATTCCCATTCACTTGTTTAGGGGTTATGCTAGTTATACTCTTGGTTAACTCATTATGCATATTTTAGCACGAAAGACATGATGATTAATAATTAAGAGAGGAGCTAGAGCTACTATTAGGGCATTAGCATGCATGTTTTACTATTTGTGTCCCTTGAGGAAGATTTCAAGAATTAAACAATTAGAAGGGTAAGATTGAGTGCATCAATGCTATGATATATATATGGTATAAAATAATAAATTAATATAGAATATCTTAACTCTATTTCTATTAAAGGTATGCCAAGTTTTTTTTAATTCTTTTCAACCATACACATCAATGGGATAAAATAATAAATTAGTACAACTTTATATTAACCATGGATCTATCAAGTGTATAACAAAGTTTTTCCCTTTTTTGCTCATAACATAATTAGGGTTCAAATTGATCAATGCTATTTGTAACTATTATTAATAACATTTGTAACTATTATTGCACTAGTACAATTTGTCACTAAAAAAACCAACTAATAGTAGTATAATCCTAATCATTTATAATGACTAAATATACTAGCAAATCAAGTTAGATAAATAATGAGTAGAAAAGATACTACTAATCATGGTTTTAAATACATTTTCTAGTTTAATTCATCATTAATTGTCATCTTTTTTGCTAGTCATTTTAGTCATTTTATAAAACACTAGGACTAATCTATCAACAGTAAATTTAAAAATGGTTTTTTAATACACATGTTTTAGTATTTTTTATAATAGTATATATTATTGATATTCATTATTAATTTATATAAATGTGAGTAATTACTAGTGTAGATCCATCTTAAACCTGAATCTATCAAGCACCAAGAGGGATCAAATTTCTTAAGGTGTAATTTTTTTTATCATATTTAATTCGATGTCATGTATTAATTTCTTCATATTAAATGATAAAAAAAATTACACCTTAAGAAATTTGATCCCTCTCGATGCTTGATAGCTACAGGTTTAAGATGGATTTCCATTGGTTTAATTTTTTAGATGTTCTCACATACATATATGCAGATGTAACACCTCGCTACTCTCATTATTATTAATTATTTTGTATTATTTTTAATGTAACATTATGTACGGGGCCCTGAATGGGGTACCACCTGTTCCTACATGCGATTAATTGAAATTTCATCACCTTCTGCCACATCTCCACTGAACCTTATTTTGATGCGCGACATTAACACTCACACACTCTGCAACAATTCTCGGTCCATGGGGAATGTTACTTTACCGACTCAGTGGTCACACTCCTCTCGTTAGTTTAGTACCAAGTATTTGATGTATGTTCTTTTCATTTTAATGACAAATTCAATGTCTTGACATTTTATTTCCCCTCCCCTTCCTGACGAAATCCTGGTCTTTTGGATCCTTGTCCCTCCTTCCTGCTCGGTGCAATTCTACTTGGCCCTTCCCTCCATTCGCCTATGTGTTTACCACCTTTTCATCCTCTTCTTATTGACCGCCATGCCAAGAGAAAGAGACAAAGCTAAGCATGGTCCAGATTACTACCACTACCTAGCCAATCAGATTCATCTTTCAAATCCTTCTCTTCAGTCTTCTTTGTCTCGTCAACCTTCTACGAAGATAAATTCAAGGGAAGACAACAACAACAATGCAGACACTCATGACCCTCCAGTTGTGGAGAGGGAATTTCAGGACTACCCATCGCTGCAGAGGGAAAATGTTCCAACACCAAACCTTGTGGAAAGGACGAAATGGGATCCACCTGAGGGGAACTAGGGATTCCCATTTATAGAGGAGATACCTTTGGTGAACCCAGCTCTAGTTCAAGAAATATCTAACGAACACGACTTTAGTCCTTCCAGCATGGAAGATCACTCTCTACGTTGTCTATCAGATGAACAACTCCATCATATCTTTGAATTGCGTGGGGTTGTCTCTGACCAACAATTTCGCCAAGAAAACATCAATCGATAGATGGATGCTCTTCTCTACTCCCTCTCAAGTGAGCCTACTTGTTCTCATTTCCCAGTGTGTCGCCAACATTTCACCTTCGCTCTGGAGTGGAGGCCACCTACTTCGGGTACTAATGATATTTTATTTTCTGAGAAATGCTCTTAATTTTCAATGTATGGTTCTTTAAGTATTTACATTTTAACTTTGACAAGATTTAGACCTTACAAGTCCTTAGAATGCTTATGTAATCTTTGTCATTTTGATTCTTTCTCACAAGGAAATTTTTAACACTTTCAATGGACCCTGGTTGTGGCTCTAGTTTCCATTAATGGCAGGCCAGGTACGAGGTTCCCTAACTTATGTATGGATTAAGTTTGTGAGGTAATACAAGTTTTAGCTTACCAAAAAAAACATTATGTACGTGACTACATCTCACATCTCCTCCATATTGCGTTGTAGAGCACCTCACTACTCTCAATGCAATTAAATGCAAATGAATAATTGTTATCTTTTATTATTAATCATTGATCTAATATCAATCAAAAAAAGTTATAAAATTATATTTAAATTATCGTTGCTTTGAAATATTAATGGGTTTTTATTTAATGGGATGGATGCGATTTGTTTTCTGATGTGTCATATTTGGTTAAGTGATTACTTTTAGAAATGTGTGTAGGTTGATTTATGATGATTTTTATTCAGGCAACAAATTTCCATTAGAAATGTCTCTATTTTGCAATCAAACAAATGCTTTAGTTCTCTTTAGATTTTGCATCTTAGAAAAGTGATTATCAATAATTTATAATTGATATATCCTAAAAATACAATTTGAAGAGATCACATAAACCCCTACATTGTAGTGAATTCATTTAAATCAAACATCTCAAAATACCAACATTATTTTCCATTAATGGTATGTCAAATAATAACATAACAAGTGGTAAAGCATCTCCCTTGTAACACACATCATAAACTTTGTCATGTATTATGTTTCACTAAGAATGTCATACGACCACTTCGACCAATTGAGTCACAATACATAATATTCTAACTTTATCCATCTAATAATGTTAATCTAGTACCTAATCAATAGGAGAAAGAGACACTAAATGCTTTTGCTAAGAAATCACAACTGCAAGTAAGGTGTTTTCAGCCATCTATTGTAGCTAAGAGTGCATCTCCTCATTGAGTATTTAATGAGTCGATTCAAAATCAAAGGACACGTTGTTATATATATTCCACCACTTATTTACCAACATATTTGTATTCCCTCTATCCATATTCTCCCCCTTTCTTGTGTACCCCCATGGCTTTGATCCCTGCACCACCACCACCATATTTGAGATATAGGTTATTGTTTTCAAAATATATAAGGCATTTTTAATCCAATTTAGGGAAAGATGAGAATACTTACTAAAGTGTACTAATTGACAACTTTCACTTTGTCGAAATCCATGTTCTCCATGTGGCACAAGAGCATGGCCAAGATGAGATATAAGCCAAGGGAATGGGATTGTACACCTTGATGAGAGCATGTTGAGTCAGTCCTTCTGTACAAAGGGCATGGGAGGTGTGACTCTCAAGGTTTGAAGGAGCCTGTCATAGTTCATCTTGTTGGGATGGAACACAAACATGTCCATATTGAAGTAGAGGGAATGTAACTACCTTAATTCGGAAGGCCACTGCACCTGCACTGCTAGTAATAATTGATCTTGTATTGTAGAGTGTGAGTGCATGTCTTCTCACAAGAGAAGTTCATCACAACATAGAAATGGTCATCTAGGATATAGAAAAGGTGATTATTGTTGTCATACACTTGGATGTCGGAATTCACATATATGAGTTTGTTATATTATTCAAACTAGACTATGTAACACCCCTATTTCCCCCATTTTATAAATATAAATATATTTGGCTAGGAGACTATGGAAAACTCGATATGTGTGAATGTTTGATACGATGAACCTTTGTATAAAAGGTCAATGAATGTAATTTATGTTATTAATAGAAAATGGATAAGTGTTGCATAACTGTTGAAAGGGGGGTTTTCCAAGATAGACCACGAATGCTATGAAAGAGATGGTGAGGACCATGAATAGTTGAGATAACCTCCACCAAACCAGTACCTTGCTGGATTTAATTGTTCGGGATCAGAACAATCCTCTGACCCAGGAATGAATTACCAGTCAGGTTGGTAGGTGGGAAGACCCCCTCAATAGTTAATGAAGAGATGGGGTAGAGCACCCATCTGTAAGGCTTTTAGACCTGACCACGAACTAGGAATTCAGGACAAACACAATCTTGTTGATGAAGGAAAGAAAGGAAGGCGTGGTGGGCATATGAAGACCTATGAAGAGAAGTAGGGAGAGGAGAGTGTCTATAGCTCTCCGGTTCGAGAAAGAACTGAGAAACGAGCATGTTCAAGTCACAGGAAGTGGATAACAGGGTTATGATACAAGCTAATAAATGAGGATGGTGAGTGACTGAGGAAGTACTCAGGCATACCTCCTTGTCTGGTATAGAGAAAACCCATTGCCAAGATCCTGTGGGAGGAGTAGAGTAACCTACGTCCCTAACTATTGCTAAGCTAGAAGAAAGAATTCTCTCTTAGAGAATTGTGGTCTAGCTCGGGGGTGGCCACTGGTAAATCCATTAGAAGTGACTGAACCTATGGTTGGGTGGAAACATGCACCCCTTTCAATAGTTGCATCACGTCTTCTGTTTCTAATAAGTGTTTTCATACTTTGTGCATTGAAATGGAATAATGGATGAATGCATGTATTTATACATCTAAGAATGGTTTTTGTATTGAATGATCAAGCTATGTATATGCATTTATCTTCTTATGAACTTATGCTTCTGATTGATCGTCTATGTGCCCCATCTTAGCCTTCGAGGTGTCTTGGGACATAAACCTATAGGAGGGTTGGGATAGAAAGCATTGCATCAATCTGGCCCTGTCGATCTGAAGAGGATATCTTCTTCAGATTCCTTGCTGTGTGTCTGAGATATCATGCCCAAGTCCTTAACAACCTTATGATGAAAAGATTCATGTTTAAATCGCGAGAGTTTAGAAGGACCCATATGACCAACACCTAGGAACCCTATGCTAAGCCTAAGGGAGCTAATCCCTTCTGGCTTCAGAGCTCTAGAAGTTTGGGACTTCAGGGTATTGTCAACCCTACTAGTCATAAACTGGCTGAAGGTAACCAAGAGTTTTAGTTATCGACAAAGTTGATTGACAATGGGCGATTACTCTAGTGGGTAGAGGGGTATGTCTCACCGGCTAACCAAGATCCGACTCTTCATTTTGAAGTAATGAAAACCATCGATCAAGAACGATTGAAAGTTCTCTCAGTAGGTGTATCTACACTGAGATGACTTCGGTGAAGTTCCACTTTAGGAGAAGGGAGATGTTATAGCATTGAACTCCTTGAACGTCGAAGTTATGAAGTAAGGAGAGTTGTAGATCAGGGATATCGTAGGAGCCCCACATAAGCTTCTGATATCTCATAAGGAGGGACCCATGTACGGTACTTTGGCGAAGTCTTGCTTCGGGAGAGTGGAGTGGCAGTAAATCCAAAACCCCTGAAGGCCGGAGCCGCGAAGTGACCAGGACCATATATCTAGGGATCCTTCGGGTTCTTTCCTAGCCGTTGGATCTACGACAAGGTCAGCTCGGCGTTGACCACTTGGGGAGAAACAAGGGGAGACTCACCTCAAGATCTTACACTATTCACCCGAGCGGCCATAAAATATTTTAAAGTTTGGAGTGGTTATCCTTTACTTTCAAAGGGTGTAGATTCTATTTCCAGTGTATTCGCAAAGATGACATAAATTTATAGCGAGTAGAATATTATTTTCTCTGGGCAAGTGGTCATCCAATTGTAATCTGATAGAACAAAATAAGATATGCTTTTGGAAGCATCTGATCACTTAGAATTCGATCACAAGGTCGTCGAACCATTTTACAAAGGAGTTCAATGACTCTTTATTACTCATTTTATATGTTATAATATAATAAGTGTTTTTTCAAATATGGTTATAATTTTTTTTTGGCTTGTTACAACTCGATATAGAATTTACTACTAAAAAGTTGTGTTTCAAAGGAGGACCTTCATATCTTTCGATTGAGATTGTGCTTTAACAACTTGTCTTGTGTTGAATACAACCTGTTGCACATAATAAGATGATGGTAACAAAATTACTCTATCGTTCACCTAGGAAGATAGGAAGGTCAAATTTATTGCCATGTCTATGTCAAGGAGTGGTTGCCTCAAATTGTGATCACAATTATCACCCTGTCTATATCAAGGAGTGGTTGCCTCAACATAATCATTGTTTCAATTTGGCAAGCTCCACAACATCATAATTCTAGGAATTTATTCCTTTGGCTTTAAAATATTGATGGATGAGACTAAATGTATTTTATGATTGAGGGTAGGTAATGAAACATTTGGGTCTATGTAGTTACTCTTCTATGTAACATGAATTTGGATATTGGACTTACCCTCTTTAGTGGCATTTGGAGTTACCCTCATAATTTTTCTGTAGGTTATTTAATTTAATTTGGTACTAGTCTAAGAAGTCGTATATATCCTTCAGTGGAAAAGAAGCCATCTTGGCCATTGTGGTTACTTACAACAAATTCTAGTGTTTCATCGATTGTATTTAGTAACATCGTTCCTCTAGAATACATAGTAGAGCTTGACCTACTATATGTTGTGGGTGTTGGGATCAAGAAACAATGTCCTTGAATAAGAATAAGCCATACCCTCTATTAACCCCAGTGTCATCATGGTGAAAATCTTCACTGGGTGTAAGGTCTACTTTAAACTTTAACAATGTCAAAACAAGTGAGCAACATGTGCATGGAAGTGTTCAGTTGACAATGTTTCTACTACTGTGCTCCTTGACTTGTCTGTCTCTAAATTCCCATTTAACCGGTGGCTAAGTGGCTTCTGTGTTGGCACATTTTACATTTTTTGATTGGCTTTATCATAGAGCTTTGTCCCCAACATTTACCAGCACCATTTTTGTAACAAAACAATAACATGTTATTCCATATCCAACTTGGTAGGGACTACGCTTCCCTACAACACTTGTTCAAATGTGGATTTGGTACAGCTATTTACTTATCCCTTTAAACAATACAATTCCATTTATGGATGATCCAATTCTAGTTGTTGGTGCTATTGGTGGCTATGGCCTAGATAAGGATGTAAATAAACTATTGAAGTTGGGTCTTTAGTTTTGAATGGAATGATGGCTAATGAATGAAATCCTACATGATAATTATGAATCAAATGAAACTGAGGCTTATGAATCAATCATATTCTTATGGGAATATCAATTATTAATCTCGGTGGCTCATATGATGTAGATTTCGCTGATGAAATACTAATAATGATTCATATGTTGGTGTTGGTTACGATGACATTGGAAACTAAAATACTGGTGATCGATGGAAACACTGCTAATAATTTAAACACCCACAAACTGCATAATTTTCTACCTCGCCATGTCCACTTAAATCTTATAAGGTTCTTTCAACAACTGCTCTATTAAGAAATCTTACATATCGAGAAAGAAAGCACTTCAACATCTTGAGCCAAACTCCCCTCAAAGCTTCTTGCCCCCAAAAATGCACAAATGTACCAATGAGAAACTTGCCTCCAAAGTGGAACCGCTTTTGTTTTTTTCCAAGGAAATGTACTCACGAAAAACCCTATGAATACTTCCCCATGTTCCATGGATGGTAAGCAGGGGAAATCGTCGACCTTGATTATAGGGCCTCGCCCTAAGGGAATCAAGAGAGTTAAACCCATGACCAACAACAAGCATGATAAACTCACATCTGGCTCTAGAACAATTGAGCTAACCCTTGGGGCTACCTCCAAAGTGGAACTTATAAGTGAGTGATTGTATAAAATAAATATACACATACATAAAGAGTAACAATGAGAACCTTAACCCTTAAACCCTAAATACAGTAATACTCTTTAGCTCACAAGAGATATAATTCACTCGCATTGGTTTAGGGGTTAAGAGTTTTTCTTAAAGATATCCATTAAAACCCTCTCTCTTAATACTACATCGAAACAATTTAATTACATTGTAAAAATCCCAGAAAAATGTCTAAAAAAATAACACATTGGATGGATGTGGATAAATTCCCCTTGTCTCTTTGCTAAATTGTTAGAGAAAAAAAAATTAAAATTAATTTTAAGAAACTATAAATGATCACATGTCGTATTGCTCAAATTTGAGTTAGGGGTCATGGAGAAAAGCATCGATGGTGTGAATATAATTAACTACTAAGTAAATATGCTTGGATTGTATGATCCTTGGTGGTAGTGGCAATGAATCGTATGAAACCTTCAAAATGGATTTAGAATGTAATAATGCCCATAGTAATTCATCATCAATCCACTCTCATTGTAACTCCCATTATTAGTATTTCTTACACTTATGATTCATAAGCTTGAGACTGCAACAACTACTAGCTCAATACTAGAGTTAACAGTACCCATAGACCCTTATTCTCACCCTTTTCTTCAATTGAACTCCAAAAAGAGATATATGTGATGATATAGAATGGTGAACAATGACATGCATAGTTAAAACAATCAGGTACTAGGTGGCTTTTGTTTTTGAATTCTTATTTTATATAAAAAAAAATGAACGATGAAGGGTTTCTACTCTACGGTAAATTTGAATGGAGGTTTATACCGGTGGTGAATTTGAATGATGAAGGGTTTCTACTCTGCGGTAAATCTGAGTAGAGGTTTATACATGTAGTGAATTTGAACATAGATTTATACACTGCGGCGAATGTGAAGGGTTTATACTTTGTGATGAATTTAAACTTTATTTTAAATATGTGAAGGGTTTGTACTATGTGGTGAATTTGAATGGTGAAGGGTTTCTACTCTGAGGTAAATCTGAACGGAGGTTTATACCTATGGTGAATTTGAATGGTGAAGGGTTTCTACTCTATGGTAAATCTGAATGAACTTTTATACATGAGGTGAATTTGAATGGAGATATATACTCTGTGGTAATTGTGAAGGGTTTATACTCTTTGGTGAATTTGAACATAGGTATACCTGCAGTGAATTTGAACGAAATAGATAGGAGGTTTATATCTGCAGTAAATTTGAATGGTGGTTTAATTAAAAAATTAGGTGTGTCAGTTCCTTCTCTTACTTATTTTATCTACTTTTCAATTTGAGCACTTCACCACATATTTCAAAACCTCAACCTGGAAAGGGGAGGCCCAACAAAGTCACCCTAGATTCTTTACGAAGATATAGAATCATTTGAAAAAAAGGAGAGAAGAGAGAGGAGAAAAACTCCAAATAGAGTTAGAGGCAATGTTTGATAAAAAATTTAGATTGTTAAGAGACATGATTCAGACACAACTAGAGAATATAATATTAGGGTTTGAGACTTAGTTATAGATAATGGAGGCTATAATATAATAAATGGAAAAACAAAAAGAATCAACCCAATAAGGAGAGGTTGAAGCAAATCACAACCTAAGAGATAGGATTAAAGAACTAGAAGAAAAAATAACTAACAATTTGGCCCTAAGTAGTTTGGAAAATAATTTGGATATCAAACCCATCAAAGAGGAAATGAATAAGTTAATCGAATTGGATCATGAGCATAACAAAAGAGCCTTGAACCTCATAGTTTTTCGTATAAAAGAAGAATTTGTTTGGTACCGAGCCAATCAAGTTTTGTAGTTCTCAAGACCTAATAATTTGCAATGGAGTGATGAAGTGGCTCAACTCCAATAAGATGACTTGTAGTCATGGGCTCAGTAGTAGTGTCGTGGATTATGTGATATCTGATATCCCCATATCCAACCAAATAGTAACTTTTGACCTTTTAAATGACCATGAACCTAACTATGATCATAGACCTTGAACCCTAACTCTAAACTTTTCCATGCATAAAAGCCCCAATGAAGAAAATTATGATAATCAAAGGCACCTACTTTTTGACAAAAGTAAAGTTGATATTTTCTTAAAGTATTTAAATAGTGAATTAAATCCCCTAACTTATAAGGACAACATTGAAGACCTATATCATAATTTTACAACAACCCTTTCCACTTCCATTAACAAGTTCTCTTTCGAAGTGTCTTGTAAAAATAATAACATAACAACCAACCCTTGGTATCATAATGAATGTAAAATTGCTAGGAAAGCCATTAGGGATGCTTCTAGTGAGTCCTTAAAACTCAATAAGATAAATACATACAGATCCCTAATTAAAAGGTTAAGATGTACTATATAAACAAAAAGAAAGAGCACCTTTTACACCTATCTAACCTTGATCCTAAGAAGTTTTGGAGGAAAATTCTAATTCATAATACTAAACAAAATAATATGATTTCCTTGAAGGACTAGACTTCCTACCTTAAAAGTCTTTACGAACTCCATAACACCATGGACACCATTCCAATTTTTCTTACAGAGGATGATTTTTTTTCTATGGAAGACATAGAGTTCGGGGTTAAGCGACTCACAAATGGGAAAGCTAAGGACATTGAAGGCTAACAAGCTAAAAAATTTAAAATCAGAGGGCCTATCCTCATCCCTCACATACACAAGCTCTTCAATTTAACAATTAAGAAGGGCTTCCCTAAACCCTAGACACAAAGCCTCATTGTACCTATTTTTAAAAGTGGGGATTAAAAAATTCCCTCTAATTATAAGACCATTATGATTAGCCTGATTTTAGCCAAGCTATACAAAATTATTTTGGAAAGAAGATTAGACTTTGGCTCGAAATTCACAGAGAAATAACTAAAGGCTAAGTTGGATTTAGGAGATATCATTCAACTATGGACCATTTTGTTATCCTTAGGATCATTGTAGAGGAGTGTCACAATAATAAAACCAATCTCTTGTGTTGTTTCGTTGGCTTTAGAAAAGATTTTGACACAATACCTAAGACAAACCTTTAAGATAGGTTGGAATAGATAAAAGTGCCTTTAGAGTTGAGGACTTCTGCAGTAAGGTTGTATGAGAACGTTATTTTTAAGTTTAGGAACACCGAGGGCCAGTTAGAAGGAATTAACTACAATATTGGAGTCAAGCAAGGTTGCCCTTTGTCTCCTACCCTTTTTGGCATATACATTGACAAGTTAGAAGATTGTTGGGAAGAAGTAGGTTGTGTTGACCCAACTCTCATTGGCATAGTCATCATTCTTCTTCTTTACACCGATGATATCATTCTTATGGCGAGGAGTCCCCCCGATCTTGGAAAGCAACTAAGAATCCTCAAGGATTTTTTCTCCAACATGGGTATGACTATTGATATTGACAAAACAAAATTCATGATAATTAAATCCAATAAGATCACCTATGATACTTTTGTATACGACAACAAAAACTTGGAGGAAGTGCCTTCATACAAATATCTTGGAATTAGTATTCACCACAAGCTCAATTAGAATTATATCATTGAGAAAAAGATAAATGGAGGATGGAAAGATTATTATGGGCTTGAAAATAATTGTAAATCAACAAATCTTTGGATATGGGATAAGAAAAAACTCCTCTTTGAGACTCTCATTACTCTTGTTATTCTATATGGATGTGAAGTTTGGGGATGCAATATCTCTAGAGAGTTGTGGAGAAAGATAGAGAAAATCCAAAATAATTTTATAACCTATAATCTTAAAATTAAAGGAAATACACCTTAGCCTATCCTCCTCACAGAAGCAAGACTTCCCCCCATGGAGAGCACAATTATGACTAGATACCTAGTGTATAAGAACAAGTTAAACATCATGGAAGACAAGAGGCTTCCTACAATTGCTTCTAACCCTAGCTAAAACCACCTCCAACTCAAGTAGTGATGACATAAAGATTCCTAGTCTTGGCTAAATCATTGGGGAATAAAGGAAGAGATCATATTGTAGAATAAAGATAATATTAAAAATATTATTAAATCAAAATTCACAGAGAAAATGTGGTGTGATAAAGCATTAGAGGGAAAAAAATTAATATATTATAAGGAGGTAATCAACCCTAATCTAGAAGATAAAAAATATCTATTTGTTTTGGAAAGTGTAAAGAAAAAAATAAGCATTGCTAAAATAAGAACAAATTCTCATGAGATCCATAGTGACACTGGATGTTGGTCAATTCCTAAAACACCGTGGGATGAAAGAGTCTGTTACCTTTGTAACACTAAGAGGATTGAAGTTGAAAATAACTTTCTCTTCGATTGTCCAACATATACCCAGATTAGATCTCCATTTCAAAATATTTGTCACACTACCAACCTTCCTAACCTTTTAACTCAACAAAACTATGGTGATCTTGGAATACTTCTCTTAATGCTTTCCGAGCATAGAAATAAAATTCTTATAAAGAATTCCAAGTAATCCCTTACCTTCTTAAGGTCTGATAGACCAATTCGGTCTTAGTGGACGTTAATGATGATGATGATGATCATCATTCAACTTGCCATAAAAAATGGCCGATCACATTGAACAACTATTTAGTGCATAAGTGATGATAATCTAACTATGAAACAATGAGGAGATTCGGGAAAAAGTCAATGCAAGTAACACTAGCAATCTATCGTAAAACCTCCTTCCTAAAGGATTTGCAGAAGCTCGAATCATCTTATTTGATAACTTTTGAAGGACACTCCTTTCAATCAAGTGGTATGAGGCCACCGCTGCTCCTCTTCTCCGTTTTTGACATATTTTTGTATATTTTGAGAGGACTTATGTGTATAGTATGAAAATAGTTAAATATTGAAGGTTGCTAGGTTGAGGAGCCAAGCATAGGGCAATGGTAGAGTTTCCCTTTGAATGAATATCTAGGGGAGAAAATAAGGTACAACCCCAACTCGAGTGAGAAAGATAAAACCTATCGTTTCATGCCACAAAATGAAGGTTAACATTGATGGAGTCATGGAGAAAGTGCAACTAGAGGTCTTTAAGGATGATGTTGTTGATGAAAACCAAACATAACTACTTAGTGAGGGACAAGGTGTAAATAATACTGCTAGTGGATATAGGGTCAAATGTGGGCTTTGTTTCACAACAAGAAAGAAAGGGAAGAGAAAACAAATAGGGCATTATCACAACAAAATCACTAGAGCTCTAGTAAATGGAATATTGCAATTGATGAAGAATGAAATAGCAAATTGGCAGGGAAGAACTTGAAAGTAGGGGAATAGACCACTGACATTGATTGTATGCGTCCAATGGTAGGGGCATTCAGAAGGTTACAACAACGCATACACCTCATATATGTTGTGTGTCGAGATGGAAAATAAGATTTTTAAAAACAAGTGGTATGGACGACCAAGTTTTGAGCCTTGAGCATACATATGATAGGTGGACATCGATGGAAGGGTAGTTTATAAGAAAAAGTAAACCATGAGTGGTCATCCCAAACCTAGTAGATTAAGATAACCAAGTTTTAGGCAAAAGCCCTCCTAAAAGAAATACCTTCAACATAATAACAACTATGTATAGAATATCTCATACTCAAATATAGAGGAAGAGAAGACAATGATACCATACAAGCTTGTAAGGTATAACCCCACTTACCTGAGCATGAAGGTAAGTGAGAACCTTTGGTCGGCCTGTAGGCTCTTTCTATAACGACAAGCTTTTTAAGATAAATATTGAGTTCTTCATAAAAGCTACTAGTTTGTCTAACAATTTTGAAAATGCTTTTAATAACATATATAAATTGACAATATAGCAATGCTTGATAATACAATTTATTTAACTTTAATTATAATATTAGTTATATAAAAAAATGACAAATACATTTATTGGACTATACGAGCATAGATCCATCTTAACCCCGTATCTATCAAGCGCCGAGAGGGATCCAATCTCTCAAAGTGAAAACGTGTTTTAGAGTACAAAACTTGAGGAAAGGTTAAAGGTTTGCACCTTGAGAGATTTGATCCCTCTCCACGCTTGATAGATCCAGGGTTAAAATGGATCTATGCTCGTGGTACTATATACCTGTTTTGATTATTGTATCGATTGATTAATTGAGTCGACTTATTGTTTACATGTGTTTATTTATTTATATATATTTTAATGTTTTTTATTATTTTTTTATTAATTAAATATTAATTTATTATTTTGTAGATTTTTTACTATTATTTTAATACTTTATGTTACATGCACATTTCTTCCATACTAAACTGTAGAACAACAACCGACTATATATGGTGATAATTAACATCACCATCATTAGCATCAAATCTGTTAAACACTTTGAAAACACCACTCTCAAAACTTCCGTGTCTTTTTTGCATGTAACTACAATGTATCCCTAAATCCTCATAAAACCCTAAACCCTCGTCTTACCACCGAAGAACCCTAAATTCAAACAAAACCCTAAACCCCCTAAATCCTCATAAAGTCCTAAACCCTCGTCTCACCACCGAAGATCCCTAAATCCTCATAAAACCCTAAACCCTCGTCTTACCACAGAAGATCACTAAAGTCCAAAGAAAACCCTATACCCTCACAACACCCTGTTCGCTAGTGATCTTCGCCAAGATTTTGGCCTCTCAACCATCTACGGTGATATTTATCCAGATATCCACTTCGGCCTCCTCCTCCAGGTAATTATTTCTCTTTTTGCCCTTTTAATCTCAGCAAGGTTACGTATCTGTGATTTCACTCTTGCAAAGATGTGTATTCAGCGAATATGGAAACGTTTGATAACGAACAAAGTCCCACTATCATCCACTGGCGTATCAATGCCAATTTCGCTGCTTCGTCCTATTGCAATTACTGCAAATCTCCACATAACAATCGCCAAATTCTGCACGGAAACAGCAACCCCATCCCCAACTCCACCAGACAGGTGCGTTTTCACAGATTTTTTCATCAACAAATGCGGTATGACAGAGAAAGATGTTTCAAAAGCCTTTAAAACCCGCAAGGGTTTGCCTCATAAATCAAGCAGGAATTTGGAAGAAGGTTTGGAGCTGTCAAGTGAATGTGGTTTGACCACCCCTGCTCAGATTCGAAAGGCGGTTCTTTGCAATCCTAGGATTTTCTTATATAAATTCGAAACAGACTTAAAGTCTAGGCTCAGCTTCCTTAGGTCTATCATGAAGAAAGAGGATATCTGCAAACTTATTTATACCGATTCAAGAATTCTTAACCTGAGTGAGGATAAGCTTAAATCTGCGATTTCACTATTGCAAAGATTGGGTGTTGAGGGCGAAGCATTATCGAAGTTAGTGGCAAGGCAGCCCCGTTTGGTCATGTATGCAGAGGAAAAAGTCACGGAGTCATTTAAAGTGGCAGAGGGTCTGGGGCTTGAGAAGGGATCACAGAAGTTTGGACATGCTTTGCGTGCGATACTAGGAATAAGAAAAGAAAAGATAGATCGAAAACTGCAGTGTTTAAGCAGCTTAGGTTTCTCCGAAAAGCAAATTTACAAATTCTCAAGTCGGACGCCGTGGCTTCTGGGACTTTCAGAGGAAAAATTGAAACGGAATGTAGATTTTCTGGTCAAATCACTGGGGCTTCCATTGGATGATATTGATAGATGTCCATGTCTGTTGCAATGTAACTTGGAGACGAGGATAATCCCTCGGTATAGAGTAATGGAAGCCTTGAAGTCCATGCAGCTGTTGAAAACAGAGAGGATTTCCCCACATATTGTTAAATTGACAGACAAACGCTTCTTGGAAAAGTATGTTAATTGGAATGCCGAATCCTCAGTTCTGTGGGATATTTATTATGGAGGGAAAGCTGGGAAAGTTGATCATTGACAAGGAGACATGCAGGGAGTGTGTTTCAGTCAAAATGATTCAACGAAAGTTGTGAGCAGCTTCAATCAATATGACGTTTCATATATACTGCTTTTATTTTTAAAGTCTTTTGTGCAGGCAGAGAATGTGAAGGCTCCACTTTATAACAGTTTTATGGCTTCCTTGGCACAAAAAGGGTGCTTGTAACAACGTGCAGCTAACAGTTCTGAGAAGCAGATTTTAAAACAGTAGCGATTCAACAGCATTGCTTTTAATTCGAGGTGCAACTCAACTTCCTTCCTGTCCTCCATTGCTTTTAAATGCATAAGTAAACTCATTTTATCAGCATGAGAAGGGCAAATAGCCAATATTGATTTGTTATTGACACACCACAGACATGAATATATTGCCAACTTGCTACTTAACAGAGTTGAGGGTGCCTCTGAGCACATACTTGTCTCACAGCAAACACCTCATCTTTGCAAAACATAAATCCTCTTATTTGAATGGATGTTATTAATCGTCTTAAATGAGCAGTCCATCTCTTATAGAATGGCAGATTGTCCTTACCAATATATACATTTTCAATGGAAAATAGTTTTCTTGCTTTAACTTCTTGGTAATTTCTGTCATTTTTGTACACATTTTCTTTCAGTATTATATGTGTTTATAGTCAAATATCAACTCGTTATTGGTTGGACTCAAACCCTCGTAAAATAATTCAAATGATATAATGTTTTTAAGATTGTGTGTCCTTGGGCTGATCTTAGTGCCTTGCGGGCTTTAAGGTGTCATGGTGGGCAGGTCCTTTGTGCCTTGCAATCCCACAAGTTCCCTTGAATGAACTAATGTATGTAAGGATGGATGACCCCACACTACCATTTTAGTTAGTGTATATATATATATATATA
>ML779575.1:1013045-1028991 GCA_009831015.1 Picea engelmannii | reverse complement strand
TGTATATATATATATATATAATTTTAAAAAATGGTTGAGCAATTTAAACATTGTATATATATATATAATTTTAAAAATGGTTGAGCAATTTAAACATTGTATGAAGGCTTATTTTTGTTGGCAAACATGGTTTGTATGGGTTGTTGATTGTAACCTGGAGTATAATGCTATCTTCATTTGACTTTTAGCCATAACATTTTTTGCTTTGTTGTGAATGGTTTGTGAGAGTGTTTGTAGTAGAAAATCCTTATAAAATCAACTTACATGAAATGGGTTTAGTAAAATATTGAGTTGTAGAAATGTCTTTGTATTAGAAATTGTTAGAAAATTAATGTGCTTGAAATGAGTTGAGTAAAGTATTAATTTTTAGAAAGGGGTGTGGCGATTCCTGAAATCATGTCTCCCCCTTTTATCGTCCTGCATGCACCCTCCATACCCCACCACCCTTCCTTGTACCTTTCTCTCCCCCTGTCCCCTATCCCCGTTCTCACCCCTCCCTCCTCCTGCCACCCACGGACCACCCAACAAGTAGTGGGAGGTAGAATGACAGGTTTGGAAGCCTTTTGCTACAAGTCGTGCTTTGTACTTACTCACAAGTCCATCTACTGCCATCTTTGTTTGATAAATCCATTTGCACTGAACAAGCTTCCTACTAGGAGGTAGGTGAACCAACTCCCAAGTTTGGTTCTTCATAAAAAACTGATACTCCTCATCCATGGTAGCCTCCCAATATGGATTACTTGTAGCTTTTGCATAAGATTGTGGATCTGTAGCATTGACCATGTAACAATGGATGGGCATCAAAGGTTCTGTAGTAGTGAGTGCTCATGGAGCACCTTGAAAACTGTGAGCGTGTCCTTCATGTCTCTGTTGGATCCCCAACTAGATCCCCTGTAGCTTGAAGATTTCGTTGTGCCCAAAGTAGTGTCGATGTCAAATATACAACAATGTGTTCATCAATGTCATCAACTTCCTCTTCTTCATCTGAATCTAAAATTTCTTCTAAGACAATCGAAGGGGCATCTATGAGATTTGCATCAAGAATCAGTGGATATTTGCATACCTAGGGAGGTACCCAAGGGGATAATCAATGTAATATGGCCATAATAATTGAATAGACCACTATGTAATTAAAAGGAAATAATATAAAAATAAGTGGTAGTTAGCATAAGACCCCATTCACTCATAAGAGTATAAATACATAGTGGGCCTATTCGATTATTATGGCCATATTACATTCTCATGAGCATTCTTATAAGTCTTATGGAAACTATCCCTTATTATTATATTATTTCCTTTTAATTACATGGGCCTATTCCATTATTATGACCATATTACATTCATTATCCTCTTGGTTATCTTTCTAGGTACCCCATATTATTCTTCCTACATTATAATTTTCTTGGGTGTGAATTATTTGTTAAACCATTACAATCAATGCATGAGATGGATCGAGAAAATAAACAAATTACTTGAAGTAAGCAATTTTTTTTTTGGTAATGATATTTCTATTTCTATTAACCAACCTAGATTCATCTTAACTTTGAATCTCTCATGTGTCAAGAGGGATCAAATCCCTCAAGGTGCAAACCTTTCCTCAAGTGCAAAACTTGAGGAAATGTTTGCACCTTGAGGGATTTGATCCCTCTTGGTTCTTGATAGATCTAGAGTTGAGATGTATCTAGGATGATAAGAGTTAGAAGTTAAGGTGTTTATTATTGAAAATATGATTTCAAAGAAAATATATAGTTCAAGAAGATAGTGCTTATGCTTAATGACCCTTGTTTCGGCATGTTTATGGAAAAAATTCATATTGACTAATGATTACAAGATTAAAAGATGAATTTAATTGTTATTATTAAGAGATCCATATGAGAAGTATTAACATGAACCTATTTCACTTAGGTATCACTTATTTGTTTATTATTATTTTATTTTAAGTAAGACTTGGTGGGAAACTTAAGGGATGCTTTTCCACATTCGTGGAATCATGACATCCCTAGTAAACCCATTGGTGTAGACTAGTGCGTCTTACCTAGAGAGATTCCAACCAACCACCTGTTGACATGTAACTAGCGAAATGCCCAACAATAATGGCGATAATTGGTTGAGATAATTCTTTGGGATCCACATTTTATTGTGTTATGAGTTGAGTATGCTTGCTAATGCATATATAGAAATTATATTACTTCCCCCCATGTTTTTTTTTTAGGCTAGTTTGTCTGTGACTTATGGGACTAGACTATGGCTGAGAAACCACAACCTTGGGGCATCTAAGTTGTCAAAGTCACCCAGGGATTGCACTTAGCTTGGGCCACACCAACCCTTAGCATAGATGGATTTTAGGTGTCTCCTCTCGACTACTGCGAGTTTCGAACTTGGGTCGCCATACAAAATGAGGCCCATCAAATCCGACCAGGCTAGCATTGACATATTACTTCCCTATTTCAATGCAATGGAATTCAACCATTACTTTAGATATTGTTTTCCTAAACATTAAATATTTTACATATGATTTTATTTTCTTTATTTTGAAAAAGATTTATATATTGTTTCCCTAAACATTTATTTTACATTTTTTTTTTAAATTTTGAAAAAGAATAAATGTTCCTTTGTTAGTCCCGACCTTGCTAGGGACTATAGTTTTCTATCATGAGTCAAACATCATAGTCTTTGTAACACTTTCTCCCTTTTCCCCTAAGTTTGTGAAAGGTTAACATAAATTATTTATTAATCCAATTTATTTTCAAACTAAAAACTATTTTTTTTTAATTTGTAAATTGCACTGTCTAAGGGAATATTTGTTGGACTAAAAAATTCAATTACAAATACAAATATTTTTAAAAAATACATACAATTCACACATTAACCTTATCACTTGAAAAGAACTAACAAAAATGTCAACGAACATTAATTGACATAAATGAAAGTCAATGTATTAAATAACTTTCCGAAGTCATGCACCCACCACAACCTTATCTATTTGCACTTGCCACAACCTTACCATTGTGCACCACCTCGTCAACTTCTCATGGATATCCTTGCATATCCTACTTATTAGCCATGCAACTAATGGAACTTATTAGAGATGAAAATGGGAAGGGTGAAAGGCTTATCTCAAAAGGGTTGGAATAACCAACAAAGAGCTCAAGTAAGGTTATTATACTCTTCTCTCAATCCACAGCTCTTTCATGCTACACTTCAGGTTCTATTCCAATAACTTTCTTGTTCTACTCTACACATCATTAGATTTTATATACTTTTACTTGAACGCAAACATATTATAACTTGTAAATTCCTTCTCAAAGTGCCATAACTTTGTCATAATATTTATGCAAAATGTCCCCTGAACCAAAATCCATTAATACATCGAGGAGTTTGCAGTGAAATCCCAATTAATGTAGTATCTAGACATTATGGTATAGTCTATTGATCCTCCATAGCATGCTACTATTATTTCCAGTTGAACTAGTAGTTTTACATATTAGAATGCCACTATTATTTCTAATTCGTTATAAAAGAGAAAATATGTAGTATACATATTAGAACACTACTCACTTGACTAGTGTCTCCAAATTATCTGTTGTATGGTTGAGACTAGTAGCATGGAGTTCCTTCTCATAATCTTCAGAAAGTAAGTAATCCTCAATTCACCTCCTAGAAAACCAAACAAAAATTGCCTCTTAATTTTTTTATAGCGGAAGAAAATACTTCCGTAACACACCCAACCCCTTAACCCTTCTTTAGACTGATGGGGTGTAAAAAAATTCGTCTTCTTCACCTTAATTACTTTCTCTAAATGGAGCCCATAGATGTAATGTTCTCATTGAGAGATTTCCAACGACTGTAACCACTCTCAAAACTGAGCTTGGGATCAAAAGTTATGGCCTCCTAAAGATTTTAGACTTTTCTTGCCAAAATCCACATTACGTCCACGTGGACCCTCGCCTCCCTACCATTCCATGTGGTGTTACTTGGGCATTGATGTGGTGAGACATGTAGCCTTCTATGTGGCATGTCCCAACCAATAGTCGGCGGACATCTATTGCACGTCAACAAATTGAGCTAGGAGGCAGATACATGCCCAATCAAGCATCTGGATCCTGCGGATTCCCAACAACTAACACAAAAAGAACACATCTTCTGGTCACCAGTTAGTCGGTTATCCAATACCGAAACCTCTGCCTAAACAAAACCCCTTCCCCATCAGGCACCGAGACAACCTCATCCCAGCCCTTGAAATAACCAACGCCCTCTTGGTTGTCAGTTATCTGGTGGTTCAGTGCTCAAAACCACACCCCAACTGGGATCGCGGATCCATCGGGTGCCTCACCCCACTGGGAACCTTGCCCCACCGAGAACTGGGACACCGGGTTTCACCAAGGCCTTTTTAAGCAGGTCTCCCTTTGTTTGGTGTTCTGGTTCTCTAGTGCATGTGAATCCCTCTTGAGTTTCACTCTACAAGATCAACAACCAAGATCTCTTCGACTCCCAGGTCCGACGGCTAGGACCTATCCTTGGGCTCCAAGGTGCGTAACGATTGATGGTCCATTTGTCACCAAGAGCACATGGGCTTGATGTGGCATGTCGCTTGGCATGACACCCCACAATTTGACTATACAACATGCTAATGTGGCACGACACGTGGATATCCACGCCATCACGTCCTTTGTCTTCGTATGGAACTCTGATTATCCTAGACATGTGGCACATTATCTTCATGACATGTGGACCACCCACATTGCAACACATGGATCGATGTGGCAATGCACGTCATCATAGGGCATAAGGCTCCTCCACTGAGGTGTTGACCCCTGTCCACTTCCTATTGGCTAAATTGAATGGTACTAGCTCGATTACATCATCCTGATGTCGTCGACATGTGCCCCATACGTCTTGTCACTCATACAACTGTAAAGGGAAAAGGGTCGAAACCTTGCCCAATCGGCACCGGGAAATCGGGGAAGGAAACACAAATGGTCGGCTCTTGGGAACTTCGGTGGCCCAAAGGACAGTTGCTCCTCTTTGCATCCAATGATCAAGATTTTGCTGCCCTTAGATCCGAAGGTGAAGGTTCAAGGCGCCAATTCAAAGGCTTATCCCTGACAGGGGTCCACACTCGACCCACGCCAATCCAATGTCGACAAGTATCTTCCTTTGTGGAATTCTGGTTGCCACGTAGGTAGGATATATCGTAATGATGCCATCCTCTCTCTCTCTCTCACACACACACATTTACAAGTGAAGGAGTGGAACATTGCATTGGAACCCGCCTACCAGCACTGAGATTAACAAGGCCTTCAACACCAACTCTCCAGTGCTTTGGTTATCCAGTGACCGGGTTAACTGGGGTTCCACCTCCAATTCCTAACTCTTCGACGACGATCAAATGGTTGAGGATTATGTTCCCCTCTGATCCGACGACTATTGTTCATCTCCAGGTTCAAACAGGGATTCGAATGGGTCCTTTGGGTTTCTTCTCTCAATCCCCTGTTTTTCATACTCACGATAAGAGGGCTTTATATCATAAAGCCAAGCAAAAGACAACAAAACTGATTTCGATGGAATTCGATACTTCCCCATAGGAATAAATCTCAACCTGCTTATACAGAGGTTGCACACTCCCACTAAACTCAGGTTTCACAGTGGACATGGAACTATAAGTGTAACATCCCCATATATCTAGGTCGTGCCATGCTACTCCATAACACACTCTTACTAAGCTCAGATACCAAATAGTAGCATCCCCAGCCTTAGGTCGCTGGGCTATGCCACATAACAATTCTCCATTTCTTCTGTATATATTTATACAAATTTAATATAGACAGATACATTCTGCTAATGCATAGATTCATGCGGAAAATAATAGTAAGCCTATACATACAACATACAGATGAAATACTCATAAATATAAGTATATGTACAAATACACAACATTCAATTAAACACATAATTGATACTGATCTTTTTATAGAAGACCACCAACTGCGTACAGACCTTCCACAAACTTCCCAACCTTGGAACCCATTGCTCAAAGCTCTCATCAGAGGGTCACCCCTGAGCTAGTGTTAAGTTTTGAGCTATTATTCTTTTTCTTTTCAATTTACTAGATAACAATAGCATAGGTAGGATCACTGAGAGAAACACAATCACACGATACACAACATTTATCCCAGGAAACCCTCATGGGGGAGAAAACCCAACAAAACTTTCTTAATATAGATAGCCAATACAATGCCAAGACAATAAACCAAAAACACTAGAGAATATCCAACACTGAGAAATGCGCTTCTCTCTCCATTCTTCTCTCAACTACAACTACCAAACTTGCGCACTGGATGATCAAATGAGTGAGTGAGATAATGAGGTGTTGGCTTCCTTTATTTATACTGGCTGGCAGGTGCTGGAAATGTGTCTCTTCACTGGGCAGGGCCGACTTGTCTTCTTAGTGGTTAAAACCACTTTAATTAGGCATGGGGGATGACTTCTTAATTTGCATAATACAATTAGGGTTTGACCAATCCGCAAAAGGGGATTTGGTCAATTACAATGCCCGACATGATCAATCCACAAAATGAGATTGATCTATTTAATAATGACTCAATAATAAATAGAATACTCTTTGCAGTTACAATATTTCAACACTCCCCCTTAACAAGAAGGGTATTCTATAGACACAACTCGATACAACATCATCAGGAGAGGGAGAGGGAAGCAACATCAACAACATCTGGAACACTGACTAGCATATCCATAAATCATCAGAAGTTTTTTTCATCATCATCGTTCACAACATGGCGCTAGAGTAACATCATCATCCTCATCAACATGAGGCTAAAGTAACATCATCATCATCTTTGGCATGAGGATAAAGTAACACCATCATATTTAGCATGAGGCTAAAGTAGCACCATCATCTTTAGCATGAAAGCTGAAATAACATCATCATCATCATCTTCAACAAGAAGCTGAAGTGACATCATCATCATCTGCATCAACATGGATTAGTATAACACTAATACATCATAATCATCTGCATCAACATGGATTAGTATAACACTAATACATCATAATCATCAATAACAACACAATGTTGATACAACATCAACAACAACAGTATCACAACATGAAGGCTAGAGCATCATCAACATCAACACTAGGCTGGAAATCTTCAGCACGAAGCTGACATCTCAACAACATCAACACGAAGCTGGAAATACTCAGCACGAGGCTGACATCACAACAACATCAGCACGAAGCTGGAAATATTCAACATGAGGCTGGCATCAACAACATCAGCACGAAGCTAAAAATCTTCAGCACGAGGCTAGAAATCTTCAGCATGAGGCTGGCATCAACAACATCAACACGAAGCTGGAAATCTTCAGCACGAGGCTGGCATCAACAACATCAACACGAAGCTGGAAATATTCAGCACGAGGCTGGCATCAACAACATCAATACGAAGCTGGAAATATTCAGCACGAGGCTGGCATCAACAACATCATCACAAAGTTGGAAATCATCAACACTAGGCTGGCATCACAACATCTTGTGGTACTCTGACAGATCCAAAGGATCTTCCTAGGAATCAAAAGATTCCCTAGGATATAAAATCCTAACGGAGCTACCATTATTGACCAAAGCTAGCATATATGTGCACAAGTACTTTGACATCCCGTTCTTACAGACCTTCGTGATCTGTCCATGGATGATCAATCCCCTAAGATATAAAATCCTAACTAAGTTACCCGCTATTGGTTAGGATACCATAGTATCATCAACATTACTCCCCCTTTCGAGGGAGGTCCTTTCAGACTATACCAAGCTTGTCTCGAAAGTGCTCAAACTTTACACGAGACAGAGGTTTGATCAACACATCTGCAACCTATTCCTCTGAGCCAACATATTGGAGCTTTATAGCTTGTCTCTGCATCATATCATGAATGAAGTGATATCAGATCTCTATGTGCTTCGACTCATCATGGAACACATCATTTTTATACAACTATGATTATCGCATAGGATCATGGTGGTTTCCATATCCAAATCAAATAGATATGTCAACAACATCTGAAGCCATATGGCTTCATAACTGATAGAACATGCTGTAATATATTCTGCTTTTGTTGTGCTGGGAGAAATATTGGATTGCTTTCTACTCTGCCATAAATTCATGGCTGACCGCAGACTAAAACAACATCCTGAAGTGATCTTTCTATCAGAAACACTTCTATCTCAATCTGAATTGGTATATCCATACAATCTGAAGTCACGATCTCTAGTATAACAGAGACCAAAATCCAATGTACCCTTAAGGTATCTCATCACATGTTTTGCATAATCAAGGTGAATACGTTTGGGTTCTATTAGATACCGACTCAAAGGTGGTCACAACAAAACATATATTCGCTCTGATATTCGTCAGATACATCAACGAATCAATAATCTGTCTGTATAGAGTAGCATCAACCAATTCTGATGAGGCATCTACCAGGAGCTTCAACTTCACTTCCATGGGTGTGTACATGGATTTACATTCCAACATGTTAAACCTCTTCATTATTTCAACTGCATACTTCCCTTGGTTAAGGAAGATCTTCTCTGGGCTCTGCCAAACTTCAAGACCTAAGAGATAAAGCATTAGGTATTTCATCAAACTCTGTAGAGAGCTTCTTCTACAATTTGTGATGAGATTTTCTTCATCTTGTCAAGAATACATCATCTACATATAGTAGTAACATCACTGGCTCATCATTCATAACCTCGAGGTAAAGGTTAGAATCAACTTTACTCTTGGTAAGGCCCAAGCTCTTCAGGAAACTGTCAATTCTGCCATATCACGCTCTAGGAGCTTGCTTCAACCTATACAGATCTTTCTTCAACTTGCAGACCTGAGTCTTTCTATCTTCAAATTCAAACCAAATTTTCACATTACATTGTACCAATCTGGTACACTTGCTCAACTGCAACTCAATCTTCATAATCATGTGCTAGCTTTATGTGCTCTCTGCAAAGCACTATCTATATCACTACCTGAGAGTATGTCCTCTCCTCTTTCTGCAACTATTCTTTTTGGAACTGGGACTCTGCACCTGCAACTGCTCTAAAGCTGAGAATGGCTGATCCATTCTCACTATGACTGCTGAAATCTAAGAGTAACTCCTCTACTTCATCACGGTAACAACTTCATCTGAAATTGACAGTGGCTCAATCACTGATACTTAAGGAAGCTCTTCTTTTTTCATGGAGGTAACTCTATCTTTTATTGTAGTCATGTCTCCATGACCCAACTAATGTACTAGACCGAATGCCACTCAATTTTAAATATGGGGATTGCTCCCCTTGCATCTCGTACTATATATGAATCATGGTTGTTCTGGTTGTCTTCATGAATACTGGAACGATTTCTTCAATAAGTGTCTCATCATAGTTTTCTCCCTCTTGCTGGGAGAATCCTCTGGAAAACATCAAGCTTTGTACATCTGCAACATGCTTCATTTGTATAGATCAATCTTGGAAGTCAATATTGACTTCTCTTCTAGTCTCACGGAAGAATCCATACCCTAGTCTTTCTAATTGACTTCCTTTTCTGTCACTGAAACAAGGGAATCTTCTAGGAGATTTTGTTGAAATAATGTAACTGCAAAGAGCATTCTTATTATTATTGATATATTATTCATAGGATCAATGCCCATTGTGGATTGATCATGTCGGTTATTGTAATAGGACCAAATCCTCTTTTGCGGATTGGTCAAAAGACAATTGTAATAGGCATAATAAGAAGTCGGCCTTGCCAGTGAAGAGACACTTCACACGTGCCAGACTTGTATAAATAAAGAGGCCAATGCCTCACTTAGACACACAACACACTTGCTCATTTTGAGAGACAAGTTTCGGATCTGCTGGTTAGAGAAGAAGGAGAGAGAGTGGCGCATATCTGGGAGAGGATCTTCTGCATTAGTTTAAGAGATCTCTTGGCATTGTATTGGCTATCTATATTAAGGAAGTTTTGTTGGGTTTTCTTCCCCTAGAGGGTTTCCCAGGATAAATGTTGTGTCTCTTGTGATTGTGTATCTCTCAGTGATCTTGGATTATACTATTGTTATCTAATGAAATGCAAACATCTATAATAATGACTTAAACATTAACATGGTATCAGAGCCAAGCTGAAGGAAGCATCTTTCACAAGTGAAAAACGTCACTGTTATCGTACATGAAAATTAGGGCTTTTTGATGGTGAAGCTTTTTAGCCCCGAAACCATCTAGAAAAGTGCACCCTCCACTAAGGATCACTGTGGCACTCTCAGCATACCTTTTCAGTGGCTGGATCTCCCGGAAAGTGAAACCCTATTTTCACAAAATACTAGAAGTACCAAAAAACTAGTGTACCAGAAGTACCAGAGTACCAGAGGTACCAGAAGCACCGGTCCAGAAATCTGTAGATCAAATTTGGAGGAGAAAAAGTTGGATTTTTTCAGATCCAAACACACTAGGATACTCGCCTCAGCCAAGCGCACCTCCTGGTAAGTTCAGTTTTTTATTTTGAGCACTTTCATTTTTCGGTCATATTCCTAGCTCCAGGTAAAGATGTCTGCAAGCGTTAAGCTTGTTGACAAGTTGGAAGGAGTGGAAAACTTCCATGCTTGGAAGTATAGGATTGGCCTCATTCTTGAAGAGAATGACCTAGCAAGATTCGTCAAAGAAGAAATACCAGAACCCGACGATGCTGCAGAAAAGGCAAAGCATCAAAAGGACACAATAAGGGCCAAAAGAATCATTGCAGATTGAATCAAAGACCACTTGATTCCTTATGTGTCATCCAAGAAGACTCCAAAAGAAATGTTTGATGCCTTGACTAGACTATATGAAGGAAATAACATAAACCGAAAGATGAATCTTAGAACTCAACTGAAGAATACAAGGATGCAGAAAGGATAAATGATTCAAGAATACTTCTCCAGAATCTCAGAATTCAAAGAACAACTAGAAGCTATTGGAGATACCATAGACGAAGACGAACTCATAATGACAGCCCTAAATGGTCTCACAAGACCTTGGGATGCTTTCATCCAGACGATATGTGCCAGAAAGGAGAAACTAAAGTTTGATAGTCTATGGGAAGAATGCATCCAAGAAGAAAGAGAAGTGAATCAAGAAGCGTTACTAGCTAAGGATGATGATTAAGCCCTAGCTACACACACCAAAGGAGGAAGGAAGAAACCTTACTTCCAAAAGGAGACTCATAAAAAGCCTCAACAATCAAATAAATTCAATCATAAAGAATCTCATCCAAGGAGATTTCAGAAGAGAGGACAACGAAAGGAAAGAGACTACTCATATGTACAATGCTATCATTGTGATAAGATGGGACACATTGCGAAGTTTTGTCAAGCTAGACGAGAAGAATACAAGAGAAAACATAAGAGGCTCCGTGCCCATGTAGTCGAAGATAAAGAGCCACCCGCAATGATGATAAGAGAGAAGATCAAAGACCATGTCTTGATCTCGGCCCTCTCAGGATCTGTAACACCTGGAGAGGACACTTGGCTCATTGATAGTGGTGCATCCAAGCACATGAAGGGACAAATAAATATTCTCTCTTGTATATCAGAAAATAAGTTTTCTCAGAAAGTGACACTTGGTGATGATTACCAATATCCCATCAAGGGAGTGGGAGAATCAAACCATAAACTGAATTTAGGGAATTCACTAAAAATGAAGGACGTACTATATGTACCAGGCTTGAAGAAGAACCTACTCTCCATTTCAACTTTAGAGAAGAAAGGCTTCAGAGTTGCCTTTATAGATGGAGAAGTTCTTCTGTGGGTTAAAGAAGAAACCTTAAATGAAGCAATCATCATTGGTAATGAAGAAAATGGCTTGTATAAATTAAAGGGTCACTCAGAGGCTGTCATGACCCACACCATTGAAAATTCATGTGAAATTTGGCATAGAAGGTTAGCCCGCATCAACTACAAGGCACTACCATACATATGCAAAGTGGTCACTGGTTTACCATAACTCAAAGGTGACCATAAAGGCGTATGCAATGGATGTGCACAAGGGAAGAACTTTAATAACCCGTTTCCGAAGAGGGACAACAAGACAAAAGGAGTCCTAGAACTCATCCATTCAGATGTATGTGGCCCAATTCCATCATCCTCCATTAGCGGGTATATATATTATGTATCATTCATTGATGATTACTCTCATAAAACATGGATATATTTCTTGAAATCTAAAGATGAAGTGTTCAGTAAGTTCAAGGAATTCAAATCCTTGATAGAGAACCTTTCTAAAAAGAAGATTAAGATACTCATGCCAGATAATGGAGGAGAATATACCTCAAAAGAGTTTGTGAACTCTGCAAAGATGTTGGGATCAAGAGGGAACTCACTACTCCCTATAATCCCCAACAAAATGGTGTAGCTAAATGAAAGAACAGAACCATACTGGAAGCTGTGAAGACTATGATCCATGATCAAGATCTATGGGCAGAAGCAACAATGACAACTATTTATGTGCAGAACCGATTATCCCCTAGTGCATTCGGGCTCAAGACACCGGAATAGATGTTCACTGGAAAGAAGCCAGAGGTAAGCCATCTCAAAATATTTGGCTGTCCAGTGTTTATTCATATACCTAAAGAAAAGAGAAACAAGCTGGACCCTTCAGGAAAGAAGGGAATATTTGTGGGATACTGTGAGGTCTCCAAGGCCTTCATAATCTATATACCAGGTCAACATCACATTGAGATTAGCAGGGATGTGACCTTTGATGAAGATGCAGCGCTCAAGAAATCTAAACTGTGCCAGTTTAAAGAGGTATATGAAGAGGAACTCGTAATCCCCAATACTGCAATGAGGGAGGTTCCCAAAGCTGTAGAACCAATGAGGGAAGTTGTAACTTCCCCTGATGAGGAGCTTCTAGAAGACCATGATATAGTAGAAGTGCAAGAACCTCCTTAGATGATGATCCTCCATAAAAGAAAGCCATCTTGGGCTAGAGAGCTTACTCAAGATGGAGAGAAGTACGGTGTTCCCCAAGGAACTATGAGACAGGTGAAAAGACCAAAGCCATTCTCTAGTTATATGGCTTTGATGTGTGATCTCCTAGAAGAGGAGCCTACCTGTTTTGAAGAAGCCATTTAGAGGAAAGAATGGGTAGATGCCATGAAAAAGGAATACCAATCCATAATGAAGAACGAAGTATGGGAAATAGTTCCCAGACCAAAGAATAAAGATGTGGTATCCTCCAGATGGCTCTTCAAAATAAACCATGTTGTTGATGGAAGTATTGAGAAGTATAAAGCAAGATTTGTCACTCGTGACTTTTCCCAGAAGGAAGGCATTGACTATGAAGAGACATTCGCTCCTGTGGCCAAATACACTTCGATCAGAACTATCATAGCTCTTGCAGCTAAGATGAAATGGAACCTGCACCAGATGGATGTGAAGACAGCTTTCCTAAACGATGTTATCGAAGAGGAAGTGTATATAGAGCAACCTCAAGAATTTGAGGTTGAAGACAGGAAGTCTCATGTCCGCAGATTGAAGAAAGCCTTATACAGATTGAAGCAAGCTCCTAGAGTTTGGTATGGCCGTATAGACAATTTCTTGATGAGCTTAGGCTTTACCAAGAGTAAAGCAGACTCTAACCTCTACTTCAAAATCATGAACAATGAGCCAATAATCTTACTGCTATATGTGGATGATTTATTCTTAATTGGAGAAGAAAAGCTCATCACTGAATGTAAAAAGAGACTTGCCTCGAAATTTGAAATGAAAGACCTTGGCCTAATGCATTATTTCTTAAGTCTTGAGGTATGGCAGAGTACTGAGAGGATCTTCCTTAACCAAGGGAAGTACATGGTCGAAATCTTGAAGAGATTCGACATGTTGGAATGCAAGCCCATGAATACACCCATGGAAGTGAAGCTGAATTTGCTGGTCGATACTTCGTCAGAATTGATTGATGCCACACTGTATAGACAAATTATTGAATCGTTGATGTACTTGACGAACACCAGACTAGACATTTGTTTTGCCATGAACACCTTGATTCAGTTTCTGGTAGAACCTAGATGTGTTCACCTAGTGGCTGCAAAACATGTGATGAGGTACCTTAAAGGTACAATAGATTATGGTCTCAGCTATGATGGAGAACATGATTTCACATTGAGTGGATATACTGATGCAGATTGGGCAGGAAGTGTTTCTGACAGGAAAATCACTTTAGGGTGTTGTTTCAGTTTGGGATCAGCTATGATCTCGTGGCAGAGTAGGAAGCAATCTAGTATTTCTCTCAGCACAGCTAAAGTAGAGTACATTGCTGCATGTTCTGCCAGCTGCGAAGCTATATGGCTTCGAAAGTTGCTGGCCGACCTATTTGACTTAGAGATGAGAACAACCTTGATTCTATGTGACAACCAGAGCTGCATAAAAATGACAGAGAATCCTGTATTCCACGACAGGTCAAAGCACATAGAGATCCGTTATCATTACATCCGTGACATGGTACAGAGAGGAGCCTTAAAGCTCCAATACATTAGTGTTGGTCCCCGATTTTGACCATGTTCTTTGCCTATACTATATACCACAGACCTCCAACTATATGCCAGTACCACCCCTTTTTGACCTCATTTTGACATAATCAACATCCCTTTACCATTCAAAGGGGTCACCTAAGGTATCTCTGAATTTCAAGCTATTATTATGCACTTTAATACTTTAAATTGATAATTGGACTAATATCACTTGGGTTAGGTACCATTGCTATTCTTGGAACAGGATGCCGGTACCAGGTACCAACTCGCACCGTGGAGGTACCAGTGGAGCCGTTCGAGATCGATGCACCATGCTGTGCGTTATGGTTCGAATGAGAGATAGAAGATTCGAAGGACAGATGGAGTTGTTGCCAGAGAGTGCTCGAAAGACATCATGAAGCCTGATCGATTATTCTTCAGCGTTCACACTTCGTGACACTACGTGTCACGAAGTTGTGAAATACGTTTTCAGTTTGATTGCAAGATTATTCTCGGATCAGGGATCCGTTGTTTTATGTTTTCTTTGTCTAGACTGTTACAAACAATAAGACTGTTATATAAACCCGTGTTCACTGCTGAGAACGGGTTACGACTATTACTATTACTGTTGCCGTTTGCTATTGTTATCAGATTATGCCATGAACTTATGTCTTGAATACAATTTGTTGTTGCGTATATGTTGACTTTCATATGATCTGAATATTGTTTTAATGAGTTAATGGAGCGTAGAGTTACACTGTATCTGCATCATATGATTTAGTCGGCTCTGGTTGTTTTCCACAGCGTTTGCGCCGTTTGGTTGGGCCCGCCAAGCTGGTGCAAGCCGCTGTTTCATTTGCAATAGATTTAGTGTGTGCTGTTGTAGCTTTAGTTTGTTTCAATATTATATAGCTCGCATCTGAAGTAACTTAGCATTTACAGATTTAGCTTTGGCTTATCATAGTTTCAGTCCTCGCCATGTGTTGATGCTTGCGTACACTATAGTTTAAACGTTTCAGAATCTTGCTTATTCATTCCTCAACAGACTCAATTTCCAGACTGTATCTTTTTATGTTGGTGAATGGTAAACGCAGTACTGATGCCTGTAGAGTTAGCATATGCATATGATTGTTTGGCTTTTCACTTTCTTTTCGAACATAACTCAGAGTAGCATGCGTTTTTCTTTGTTAGACAGTAGTTGCTTTGTGTGCCTAGAATAGTTAGGTTACGGTTAGAATAGAAGGAGCTCCTGGTACCAGTTAGCAGCATAATACTCTGTTTTCCTGTAGATAGCGTTAGATTTGTTTTGGATGCTCAGAATGAATGCAGTTTCGACCATACCCTGTGTGTTATGACTTAAACGAAAATGCTGATGATAAATGGTTGAACATAGAGGTAGAATGACTTTGTAGAATTACG
>ML779575.1:940662-999822 GCA_009831015.1 Picea engelmannii | reverse complement strand
TATTATTCATAGGATCAATCCCCATTGTGGATTGATCATGTCGGTTATTGTAATAGGACCAAATCCCCTTTTGCGGATTGGTCAAAAGACAATTGTAATAGGCAGAATAAGAAGTTGGCCCCAACAGATATTAAAGAGGCCCAACAATATAATAAAGGTGGGTTTACCCACCTAGTTTGAGAAGTCGGCCCTGTCAGTGAAGAGACACTTCACATGTGTTAGAATTGTATAAATAAAGAGGCCAATGCCTCACTTAGACACACAACACACTTGCTCATTTTGAGAGACAAGTTTTGGATCTGCTGGTTAGAGAAGAAGGATAGAGAGTGGCGCATATCTGGGAGAGGATCTTCTGCATTAGTTTAAGAGATCTCTTGGCATTGTATTGGCTATCTATATTAAGGAAGTTTTGCTAGGTTTTCTTCCTCTACAAGGTTTCCCAGGATAAATGTTGTGTCTCTTGTGATTGTGTATTTCTCAGTGATCTTGGATTATGCTATTGTTATCTAATGAAATGCAAACATCTATAATAATGGCTTAAACATTAATAGATTTCATATCTCTTAGGAGTCTCTGAAGTTACGATCTAGTCTTCTCATGGCATCTATCTCCCAGTCCTGGAAGTTTTCTTTTCATATGATCATTTATGAGATCAGGATTATCCTTGATTTCTTCTGTGTCTACAAGGACTTCATCATCTCTTATAGGGTATACTTGATGTTGAATACCAAGTCTAAATATGAAACGCTGGGTCAGGCTTCAAACGAGTTCTGCTTCCCATCAAGGTGGCTTCATTATCCTTTGACAAAGTCTATTGTAAGTTCTTGTTCTAATGTTAGGTCATCTTTGGTGCCTTCTGCTCCTTACAATCAATCTCCATATGAGATACTTTGGATCTCAAAAATAGCTTCTTCTTCATCTTCATTGGTATATGAATGAATATGGTCATGTACATAGTATTTTTCATGTCTCATCTAATATGTTGCCTTTTACAACCTTCACTATAGATTTCTCAGGGTTATCACCTGTGACCTGAAATAAGGTCAACAAAACAAGTAAGAATAATATCCTTTGATAATAATAAAACAATATCATGAATAATCATCACAATAGCTCCTTTAGAGCTTTCACTTGTGACTTGTCTGAAACAAAGATCAAAAGTAATAAATACAATACAAAATGAGATCAACAGTCTTCTAGTGTTGTGATCAAACATTCATCCAAGGTAACCTGGAACCAACACAAGAAGTTTCTCCTAGAGGATATGTTAGTTGTATCTGGAAAATGATTATATTAAGCATTTATCTCAATATCATCACACGCTACCAAGTATAATACTTTTCAAATAATGCTACCTCAACTATATTGTTTACTTATAAAGAGGTAGTTATCAACTAGTCATGTGCAACTTTGAATATTATCAACTTAATCAATCAAACCTAGAGCCTGGAGTTTTGTCCTCAAGAATGAGTGTGTTGCTTTTATTTCAAGTCTCCTTCACTTAAAATGACAAGTGCTTTCTTCAACCTGTCTTCTGTACTAAGACAATATGTTATCTTGACAAAAATCTAAGTTAGAGAATAAACTCTATGATCTCAACTTTAATCAATCTAATACCTTGAATTTAATTTTTGACCAAAGGTTAGTATGATGGTCATAGCTTCAACATGCAACCTAGATCAAAATAATGTCATAACAAATAGATGCATATCAGAATAATCAAACCTGTGTTGCATTATTCCTCTGAATGTGTTGGATCTTGATATCCTTTTGGATCTATGGCAAGAGATCCATTCTCCTGCAAATACCCTTTAAAGCTTAACAATTTAGACATATGTGAATACATACCTCTAATAGTATTTGCAGGTAGTAGCACCATCTGGTAGCAACTGTAATAATTACCAACTCTTAAAAACTTTAAGGGTGACTGCAACTGATACTTCAACTGATACTGCAATTGCAATTGGTACTGCAACTGATTATGCATCTGCAACTGCAACTTAGGGTTTTATGAGGAAGCCCTAATTTTTCAAACTTCAAATTTTGAAATTTCGATCCAGGGGCTAGATGTGTTGGGCAGAGGCGAGTAAGCTGGTGCAGTCAGATTTCTGAAAATCCAAATTTTACTTCTGGTACTGGTACTTCTAGTTTTCTGGTTTTTTGGTACCAGTCAAAAACTAGTGTTTGACTTTTCGGAGGCTCTGTCCATTGAAAAGGTGTGCTCAAGCTACCAAACGATTCACTAGGGTAGGGCACACTTTTCTAGATGGTTTTTAGGCGAAAATTCCTCTTCAACAAAAATCCCTAGTTTTCTTGTACAACAACAGTGACATTTTTCTTTATCCAGTGAATGATGCTCTCTTCAGCTTTGCTCTGATACCATGTTAAGTTTTGAGCTATTATTATTTTTCTTTTCAATTTACTAGATAACGATAACATAGGTAGGATCACTGAGAGAAACAAAATCACAAGATACACAACATTTGTCTTGGGAAACCCTCATGGGGGAGAACACAAAACAAAACTTCCTTAATATAGATATCCAAAAAATGCCAAGACAATAAACCAACAACACTAGAGAATATCCAACACTGAGCAATGCGCCTCTCTCTCCATTCTTCTCCCAACCGCAGCTACCAAACTTGCGCACTAGATGATCGAATGAGTGAGTGAGATAATGAGGCGATGGATTCCTTTATTTATATTGGCTGGCAGGTGATGGAAAGGTGTCTCTTCATTGGGCAGGGCTGACTTGTCTTCTTAGTGGTTAAAACCACTTTAATTAGGCCGGGGGGCCGACTTCTTAATTTTCATAATACAATTAGGGTTTGACCAATCCGTAAAAGGGGATTTGGTCAATTACAATGCCCGACATGATAAATCCACAAAAGGGGATTGATCTATTTAATAATGACTCAATAATAAATATAATACTCTTTGCAGTTGAAATATTTCAACAAATGGGACTAAACTCCACCCGAGTAAAGGGATTCCTAGGCTAGGTTGAGACAATACAGACAACATGAAGGATTTCGTCCTAGGAGCCAACTCAAACTACCAGCCTATAGTTTTTCATTCCCCACATGCCTGTCCCACCCTAGGAAGTGTGCCCCTTCTCTGCTCAATAGTCTTTTGACTGCCCCACTTCCCTTCCAGGGCTTCAACAACAACCCGAACATGAAGTATCAGAGCTCTGTAGCTGTAGTTGGGCTCCCTCAGGAAATCAATTCCTCAACAATTCTCTCACCTAGAGAGAGTTTTTCATGGCCCTGATAGCCTGCCTCTTTAGTCCACGGGCCTAACAACCCCCCTCTTCAATCCAACTCTTAAGTGAACCAGGTACAGTCTCAGGTGAAAACAACAACAAAAAATGGGTATGGAACAGTTGTTGGTAGAATCCACGTTTAGGTGAGGAACAATACGAGTTCGATTATGGTTCAACACGGGTTCAGGTAAAGAGCAGGTGTGCTCTGCATAACAGGAGGGATACCGTTTACTGTTGATAATAAGAAAGTACATGGTATAGATCCAGAGTGCGTGCAAGCTCTAGGGTGCATGAATGATACAGAGGTTGAACGATGGAGAGAAATGGTTGAATGCGTGAATGGATGAGTGAGTTCAAATGAACTAATTCCACCCACACTTATTTGCATGCGCCCTTGATGACACCTAGCTCTCAAGGAGCTCGGTTCTCTCCACTTGTAGTTCATTCTCCTTCACATAGGAACTTAGGATAACATGAGATTTATCCATACCTTAGTCTTTTAGGAATAATATTATAATATTCCTTTAGAGATAATATCTCTATCTTAGCCCCTTTCCTAGGCTCTTATCCCCTCCCTTTCCCTTCCTAGTAGAGTTTAGTCCCCCATACTCTTCATTGTGGTTGGTCTACACGCAACGATGTGTTTTATTAATGATATGAGTGTTTACATATACAAAAATAGGCTCAATGGACTTTAGCATCTAGGCTCTCCGGCCTAATAATCACATAAGCCTTATGGCCTATAATAACCTGGATCACCAACCTTTAAAACATATTCACACTCACATTTACAATTGGGGCTTGGTATTGGGGTGTTACATTCCCCTCCCCTTATTTATGCATTGTTCTCAGTACATTATATACCATGTACCATTCAAAATTCTTCAAAAAGATCCAAGCCTTTTCTATTGGAAGCTTGTTATCCACCTGGTGCTCTACTTTCAAGCACCATTTCTTGTATTCATACTGTAGCTAGAAGTCATTTTCTCTATTCCATAGAGCTACTTCAAGAAAGAATTCAACTCACTATTCCATTTGACACACTCTCATTATGACAGCTACCATGTCATAAGCGCTCTTGAGTTGCCTCTTCCTTGCTGCACTCACCCTTCCAGGCTCATGTATCCCTTCACTACTACACAGTCCTTCAATGATCCATCTTGCCAAGGCTTTCACTCACAAGGAGAGCGCCAACTCATTATTAGAACCCAACCAAGGTTCTACATTCATAGGGCTCCAGTGTCTTCAAAAGTAATTGTTTTTCCCAAACATTCCAAATTTAATCAATATTATCTCATATGCGTCACAGACATGTAGTTATCATGAGAGAACATTATAATAATTCATTTAAAAACTCAAACTTATTTCATACGAAATTCAACTTTTGCCCAAAACATGAAATTCTATCTCATAATTTTTCATGGTTGTTGCAATAGTAGGTTTTTATCACTGTAATGATTTCTTGGAATCTCAGTATCAAGCTTTTGGAAGTCATTAAATCAATATAGAAGAATGATAGATTAGCAGGCAGGGTTACATCTGGCGGGCAAGGCTAAATTTAGCGGATATCTGAGGGCGATAGAATCTAACGGGTCATGGATCGTGGGCACCATCGATCAACGGTCGTGGAGCACATTGGGCCTAGAAATAGCACGGAGTTTAAAATCTTGAGGGCAGACTGATAATAAAACCACGGTTTCGCGTCAAAGCTAAGTGGCGCCTCCAGATGCATATCGGGGGGAAAAGCAGGTAAGCGCAAAACTGCTCAACCATGCCTCGATGTCACATGTTCTAATATCATTGAATATGTCAAATCCAAGGATCTCATGTGGAAAGGGACGGTTGGTCAAATCACCTCACGCCACTTGTTCGAGTACTTTTCGTCCATGTGATGCCAGGTGAGCGCCACCAGATAATTGATTCGAAGGCTCGTCATTCGGAATAGATTGTCCGAGCGTGACAAACCATTGTACCTGTGAGTACTTTTGTCAGTAGTTCATGATTGGAACTCAATGACTATTTTCATTCAAAACATGCGTTACATTACTCTGTTTTGGGTGATTAACGTTCTATTTCAGAACAGGGTAATCACATGTCGAATCATTCAACTAAGGAAGACAAGTATACGTTTTCTGCAAAATCGAGGAAAATGGATAAGACAGACTAAGTAGCCTCCAGTGAATCAGGATTTTTAACTAATATGACAAATTCATCATTGAAGAAGAAAGAGAAGATGGTTGCACGAATATTAGCAACGAAATTTCATACAAAGTCTGCAAAAGAGCCAGGAGAAGATAAAGAGGTTAGATTAAATCCCATCATGAAGGATTTAATCATCAATGGATACACAGGCAAGCACCACATGTGAGTTGTTAAGAGGAAGAAGAGAAAGCGTAAGAAGACAAAGTTTAAAGCTGAGGTGGTTGAAAGCGTTGGAGAAAACCAACGTGCTTGTCTTGACACTTTAAAGGAAGAAATTGCTAATCTGAAATAGTTTTCAAGCTAAATTTAGTATGTTTCAGAGAATTTTCTAATGATATAGACATGTGGTGTTCAAAGAGAAAATCTCAAATATGTCAGTTTTGTTTATAATGCTACCTAAAAAATAGGAGTACAGTTGTTGTACGTTACCCCTTTTTGTAACTGATGTTTATTTTTAGAACTGTGGGGAAGTTGATTCATTTTGAATCCCGGATGTAATTTATCTATATATATTATTCCAAAGATAAATGAAGAGAGGATGATCGGAGAGGGGCCTACCCTCATAGTAGGGGGACTTTGTAAATTCCTGGAGATAAATTGAATATATAATGCAGAAGAGTTTCAAACTCTTTATGAAAAGATTCTAATGGCTATGATATGAGTTTTGTTTTCTCTCATAGTGTGTATTTATTGTGTCTTTAAATTTCCATTTACATATTCTTCTGTTTAAATTGGAGAGTCAAAGGTCCGGAATTAATCTTACGATACTCTTGACTTAAGTGATTTAAACTATGTGATTCTCTTCCTAGCTAATTCAGAATTCATTTCAATAATGCTCTGATGTGATTAATTGTTTTTGCTTTCCCTCTTTCACCCTACAAATTTCAATTTACAACTCAGATTCATTGCCTCATTTAGCCTTTCTCCTCTGGATATTTCTAACGGCCTACCATTGTTTTATTTACTTTCGACTCCATTGCCCTAAGTGTCCCTCCCCTTCCTTGCCAACAACCTTATAAAAACCCCCAAAACATACTAAATCTAGCCACCGATTGCCAAAGATATATCAAGTGACACGAGAGAGCCCTCTCTGAGTCGAGTAGGCTAGTACCCAGCTCTAAAGTAGGTTGAAACAATTACCTCTGTTGTTTGTCTATCAACCGAGAAAAATTTACAGAGTGCTAACATTTTGGCACCGTTGTTGGGGAAAAAAATGAATTTTTTTCCCCGGGAAAGAACGACATGGTTGAGTTCTAAGGTCTAAGAGAAGAAGAAACTTAGGCACATATTGGTTGTATTCCTGCTCTCATGACTCCACACATCAAAAAATCAGTTTGAAGGTGATTCCACTGGTAGAAGAATCCATAAATTTAAATCTTCGCTGGCGACTCCAATCTCAATGTCAAATCCAACTTCTGAAATGTCAATGGCGACTCCACTAACCGAAGATGAGGTCCTTTGACAAAGGTATGAAAATGTGTGATGGAAGAAAACCAATACTTAATATTGGGTTTCTTCCAAGACATTATATTGTTTGTTGTAAACTACCTTTGGTCTTCTCCTGAACATGTTAAACAAGTTTTTCTTCATCTACTGCATGCAAATGATGATCAGGATAATCCTGAAATCGCATATCCTCCCCTTAAGATTATACACATATCTCCTCAGTTTATTACTGATTTTGATCAAAGTCTCCCATCTAAGACATATGATAACCACAATCAGGTTCATAAGCCTCATGAGACTAAGATTGATATTTGATCACCTGTACTTGACCCAACACCCTCCAATACCCAACACAGATACATACCCTTAAGATTACCCCACATCCTTCATGATTTTCCTCCAAAACACTATGAGTGTCTATCTTTGTTTGATGGAGAACTTGGTGCCATCACAACTGAAAAACATCTCCAAGGGTTTGAGCATTTTGTAGACTTGTTTGAGATTGACCATGATGATGTTGTATGAGGGATTTCTCTCAATCCTTGAAAGGAGACACCAAAGAATGGTTTAAACATTTGAGGCTAGAGACAATTAGCTCATGGGAAGAATTGAACACTATTTTTTTGAAATTTTGGGGTAAGAAGAAATCCTTGGACCTGCAACTTACAAAATTTTATGCATTAAGAGAGTAAAGAAATGAGACCATTTCCACTTTCAGCAGAAGGTTCTCCAGTATTTATTATGATTTGCCTAAATAAATTCAACCCACTGAAGCTGCTGCCATGCTTCATTATACCACTACTCTTCACCCAAAGTTGTCTTTCCTCCTGATGGAAAGAAAACCTAAGACCTTACAACAAATGTTCAGTTATGCTCAGGAGATTCAACACAATATCCTAGCATGTGAACAAATTCAAAGTGAAATGTCAGGTGCCCCATGACATGAAAATGAATATGAACAGAGAACATTTGACTGGAATCTTGAGCATAAAACTGATGGTATCATAGGTTCTCTTGAAGTTCTGAATGAAAATGATTTTACAAAGGATTATATCCCACTCGTTGAAAGAGAAGGTGCTTCTGTAGTCTCTGATCCACCCCATGACAAGCATGGAACTAATTGTTTCATGTATTCATTTGTAGACAGTAAAAAAGATGAGTATGCAGATTGGTTTGTTGAAGAGCCAGCTGATATCCCAAGCTTTTTCTGGTTAGAAAATATTGCAGATGTTGCTGGGTTGCCTATATACAATGAATATGATGTAAATTATGATAGTGACCTCCCTGAACAACCAGCTGCATGTTTTCCTCTTGAAAATGTTCCTTTTCAACAATGTAATGAGGTCTATCAGTTTGCATATCACAGTTGCAAAAGAGAAAGTTCTGAACCAACTGAAGGAAATTCTTTGCCTTTATGGTTTACTTCATTTAAATTGTTGAAAGAAAATGCTAAGATCATCGTTGAAACAAGGGAAAATATGATGATGTCAAATCACACTAATCCACTAAGACAATTTGATAAGGAATTACAATTATTTATCAGAGAGAAATCTGAGAAGGAGTGTGTTCAACAGCCTAGAGAAATGGAAAAATGTGCATGTGACAGAAGTAAAGGAAATGAAGAAGATTTTGAATTAGGTGAAAGAACCTTTCCATTGTGTTTTTCTTCTTTCAAATTGCTGAAGTAAGATGTAAATAATGTTCCAGATAATAAATCTTCTAGATATGATGTTGAATATCCAAAATGCAGTGGACTTGAAAATGAAAGCCATCTTCCATTATTCTTTTCTTCCTTTGAATTGTTGAAAGAAAATCGTGAGATAACAGAGGAATGAAGAAAGTCTAACTGTCATAGCACTGTTTTACATGAGCAAATCATTGTCATCAAGAAAGATTGACAACCTTCATATGCATTAAATTATCATGTGGTTGATCACATGGAAGGTTATTTCAGTTCAGATTCTCAGCCTGTGCTCAACTACCATCTTGAAAATTAAGATGAAGATGATCAATAAATTGTTGTTAAAGGTCATTTTCCTTCCCTTGAAACTAATATAGATATGCAACAAGATTTCCAGCAAGACAAAGTGTTTCAAAGTTGTCTTTCTTCCCCTAAGAATGATGTGGTGGTTCAATTTCTAAGTGGCCTAAATAGAGATGAGGGTTCTAAAACTGCATCTATGGAGACTTCAAGCAGTGAAAAAACGAATTACATAGAGTTTCAGGAAAGAAACAAAATAATGTATGCCATTTTTCAATCAGAAATACAAAAAGATAATGAAGAGGAAGTTGTTCTATTTGATTCATTTGAAAATCATGGTTTTGAAAATGCATCCATGGAAAATCTAGACTGTGAAATAGTTCATGATGTTAGCTTTTCACATTTGCTAGAATATTATGAGCAGGAACTTAATTCCATTCATTCATTTGAAAGTCAAAATGACAGTCCTCAAGCAAATTTTCATAAGGTTGATAAAACCAAACTTGAATTGTTTGATGAACAAGAAGATAGCCTCGATACACATAATATGGCTGTCATATTTAAAGAGGTTCAAAGATGTATGAATGTTTTCATCGAGATGCACGGGAAGGTAGACAAACCTATTGTTCCATTTCATTTGAAAATACTCTCAGGATTAAAGAAGTAGAGCAAGAACAACAAACACTTGTGAGGGAAGCTTGTCCTTCTGTCTTAACTCCTAAAAAAGAAATGTTCTCTCATGCATTTCATGACCTCATGCATGCTATATGGAGGATATTTGCAATGAGAATCTACAGTTGATGATAGGTTGTAAGATTAGGAATGCAGAGGATGATAAATCAATGTTAGTATTAGATAAGGATTGATCTATACCATAAGTTTCATCTCAGTTAGAACTGTCGTTCGATTCATAAGGTTGTTATTCAAAGTAGTTTCAATAGATTTTTCAGCCTTTTGACGAAAATCAATAGCGTAAATCACCTGAAAACAAGAAAGCAGTGGAACAAATGATACAATATTGTCTTTTTACGCATGTGTTGGAAGATCCTTTTGCAGTGTTGCTAGAAATGATGAACAATCCTAATATTTTTGAAATTCTAAGATTCAGATTCACATGTAACTTCCCAAATGAGTTGCCGATTAACAGGCTTTGGAGGGAGCATGTGCAAAGCAGATGAGCAACAGATAAAATGTTGGCATGGTTGCACTAGCGCTTTAATTTCACCTGACTGGTATTTCTCTTCACCAGTTAGGGTAGGTAGGAGCGAATAAGCTTGATAATCAAGCAATTTTTAAGTTTAGATTTTCCAAATTAAGTACTCAGTTAGGTGTTTAGCAGTATATGTGGAATTCAATTTCTAGGACAGAACAAGGCACACACCTATTGTGGGAGAAACACATCGATGAGGCATCAGGTCTTCGTGTTCTTTGCTACCTCGCAGGGAGGGTAGAATCCCCAGTTGGAGCCTATGTTATCATTGTAATGATTTCTTGGAATCCTAATCTCGAGATTTGGCAGGTCGCTAAATCGATATAGAAGCATGATAGATTAGCAGGTAGGGTCACATCTAGCAGGCAGGGATAAATTTAGCGGATATCTGAGGGCGATAGGATCTAAGGCGTCATGGATCATGGGCATTGCCGATCAATGTTCATGGAGCAGATCGAGCCCATAACTAGCTCAAAGTTTAAATTCTCGAGGGCAGACTGATAATAAAACCACGGTTTCGTGTCGAAGCTATGTGGCGCCTCCAGACGCATATCGAGGGGAAAAGCGGGTAAGCGCAAAACCACTCAACCACACCCTGATGTCACATGTTCTAATATCATTGAATATGTCAAATCCAAGGATTGCATGGGGAAAGGGACGACCGATCAAATCACCTCATGCCACTTGTTCGAGTACTTTTTGACCGTGCGATGCCATGTGAGAGCCGCTAGATAACCGATTCGAAGGCTCATCATTCAGAATAGATTTTCCGAGTGTGACAAACCATTGTACCTATAAGTACTTTTGTTAGTAGTTCATGATTGGAACTCAATGACTACTGTCATTCAAAACATGGGTTACATTACTCTGTTTTGGGTGATTAATGTTCTATTTCAGAACGGGGTAATCATAGGTCGAATCATTCAACCAAGGAACATAATTATACATTTTTTGCAAAACCGAGGAAAATGGATAAGACAGACCAAGTAGCCTCCAGTGAATCAGGATTTTCAACTAATATGACAAATTCATCATTGAAGAAGAAAGAGAAGTTGGTTACACAAATATTAGCGACGAAATTTCATTCAAAGTTCGCAAAAGACCCAGGAGCAGATAAAGAGGTCAGATTAAATCTCATCATGAAGGATTTAATCATCAATGGATACATAGATGAGCACCACACACGAGTTGTCAAGAGGAAGTAGAGTAAGCGTCAGAAGAGTTTAAAGATGAGGTGGTTGAAAGCATTGGAGAAAACCAACCTACTTGGCTTGACACTTTAAAGGAAGAAATTGCTAATCTGAAATAGTTTTCAAGCTAAATTTAGTATGTTTCAGAGAATTTTGTAATGATATATACATGTGCCATTCAAAGCGAAAATCTCAAATTTTTCAGTTTTGTTTGTAACGATCCCTAAAAAATAGGAGTACAGTGGTTGTACATTACCCCTTTTTGTAATTGATGTCTATTTTTAGAACTGTATGGAAGTTGATTCGTTTTGAATCCAAGATGTAATTTATCTATATATATTATTCCAAAGATAAATGAAGAGAGGATGACCGGAGAGGGGATTTCCCTTGTAGCAGGAGGACTTTGTAAATTCCTAGAGCTAAATTGAATATATAATGCATAAGCGTTTCAAACTCTTTATGAAAAGATTCTAATGGATGTGATATGAGTTATGTTTTCTTTCATAGTGTGTATTTCTTGTGTCTTTAAATTTCCATTTACATCTTCTTCTGTTTAAATTGGAGAGTCAAAGGTCCGGAATTAATCTTATGATGCTCTCGACTTAAGCGATTTAAACTATGTGATTCTCTTCCTAGCTAATTCATAGTTCATTTCAATAATTCTCTGATGCAATTAATTGTTTTTCCTTTCCCTCTTTCACCCTGCAAATTTCAATTTACAACTCAGATTCATTGTCTCATTTAGCCTTTCTCCTCTGGATAGTTCTAATAACCTTCCATTTTTTTATTTACTTTCAACTCCATTTCCCTAAGTGTCCCTCCCCATCCTTGCCAACAACCTTATAAAACCCCCCAAAACAAACTAAATCTAGCCACCGATTGCCAAAGATATATCAAGTGACATGAGAGAGCCCTCTCTGAGTTGAGCAGGCTAGTGCCCAGCTCTAAAGTAGGTTGAAACAATTACCTTTGTCGTTTGTTTATCAGCCGAACAAAATTTATGGAGTGCTAACAGCAGGAATGCAGTCTTCCTTGTGGCTTTCAACAAGCACCATAATGAATACCATTTTTCCTGCAATGCTTCCATATTGCATTCAGCCAACAGATTGTCAGTATTTCCTGTACATCATACTTTTATTGCAATGTGTACCAAAACCTTACGAAGTGATCTTAGAATTATCTACACTTAACAATTCATTCACACTATCAAACAATTTATCAAAGATAATGAATTATCACTCTTTGCATGTGAATTTTCAACAATTATACTTTCTTTTTCCTAGCAATTATTACTCTGTTTCATGAATTTTTTTTCCTATAGTCAATGCTCATGTGACTATTTGACTTGCAACTTTCTTGTTTCAATATCTAACAGTTCCTGAAATGTTCTCAACTCCATGAGTTAGTAACATTTCAGCTGTTAGTATAATTATTTCCATTAGATAACATATATGCATGCACTCACAAAGCACATTCAACAAATGCATTTAAGTATACTCTTCTATTATGCATAAGTGCAACTCTACCACTTACTATGCATGAGTGCAATTGTCAATGCATATTTATTCAATGCACCTTTGCACTGATTTTCAGAATGCTCTATATCTAAGTCATGCATCTCACCATTGGTAAATTGGAAGTCTGGCCAATGCCTTGACACATTCTCCATACACTTCCTATTGTCTTCTCAATTATTTGGATACCTTCCTTTTTGACCCGAACACTTCACCAAGAATATAATTTTGTGGTGTTCATTAGTGTTAGCAAAAAGATTGCAGTCCAAATATTATTTAGAAGTATGAAGTTCATTGGATATTTGTGTGGTATGTAGCCTTTCCATATCCATACCTTGCCATAACCAACCATGTCATGGTCTCATACACGACTAGGTTTTCTGGCATCCATTCCTATAACATGTTCATACCCTTTAAAGCTTTGGTTATTACCTCATAACCAAATTAACATGACATGCTACTATGTCAGTGTGTACATTCAAAAGATAAGAAGCTTTGATAATTATTACAGGCCTCTAGCCTTTACCACACCTAGTGGTATATTATTCTTGTTAATGCATTTAAATAATACCATACCGTGATTTATAAAAATTCTATTTGGAGAAATTATTACCTAAATTTTCCTTTGACAATTATGCAACATAATTTCAAGAGAAATACTTACCTGCATAGCTTCCATTAAATGGATTTAATGCTACATTATTAGTTGATGACAGTAGAAGATACCATGCCTCTTTTATCAGTCTTATAATCAACACTTCACCTTTTTGTTGCCTCCTTCCATATGCAACAACATCAGTAGCAACACTTGCAAACATGCAAGAATGCTCTCTTTCTGTGTATGGCTGTCCAACAAACCATAACATAATTGCTACTAAAATAATTGTAACAACCTATTTCTCCCTGTATCACTTTTCCTTGCTGATCCCAGAAGTCTTCAATTCTTCCTGGATTCCTGAATCTTTGTGTGCTCTCACTGTAATCACTTCACATGATTATTTCTGCTCTGAGCTCCTTCTAGCCAAATCATTCTTGGCTACTTTTTCACTTTCAACCAAATACTATGCTGATATTAACCTTCAATATTCATTTATTTCCTAGATTCATCTAACCCAACTAATACTTGGACGAATTATAATTCCAATCATGTTGTCTTATAGACTTTGGATCTTTAACATCCATTTACTTTTCGTGACTGAACTACTTCAACCCTTTCTTGACTGAATACTTTAGTACTTGAGGTTTCTTGCACCATTCTCTTCTCTTTTCTTAGCCACCTAGCCTCAACTTGACTTGTGTAGCCAATCTCTAGCATACTGTAAGGATGCACATATGCCTTCTTCGCCAACTGCATAGAATTAACTCGAAGTATTTAACACTACTTTTAATTTATCATCATAATTTCCAATGATACTTCCAACCTCCGGGAATGTCACTCATGGATCTATGCCACTTGAGATGGATTCTTATTAGATACCATCTCTTTTTCATTCTATACCAAGCATGGAATCATTTTCTTCTTCATGGTTCCTTATCGATTCCTCTTCAGAAATTCATTTCTTTTTGAAGTTCTTCTTGACTTGATATCTCCATGCTAGAATTCCTTCTTATCTAGTTTGCACACTTGTATCCATATATTACGCTGATAGTAATTTTCAGCATTCCATTATTACTTGGATCCCTCTAATCCAACTCCTACATGACCAAATTACATTTTCAGTCATGCTCTCAGATTAACCTTGGATATTTAACACCAATTTCTTTATTGAAGAAAATTGATTTAGCCTTTCCTTGACTAATCATATTAGAACTTGGATTGCTTGATGAATTATTACTTTCCCCTGTCTTGACCCATATGATTTCAACCTGACTTGAAAAATCAACTTCCATTATGCCATATTGATGCACCTATTCCTGCTTCTCCATGTTTGAATTATTTTGGATTCACATCCCAATGTACCTGTCAATGCACTCATCTCTTGGGAATGTACTCAACAGTCCTTCCCATTGTTGTCACAGTTCCCTGACTGTTGCAGATGACTATGTATAACTTGGTTCCCATCTATTGGTACGTTTCAACTATTTAATTTACTCATGAACTTCACCCAATCTCTAATATATTTACTTTTGAGTGATTCCTCTGCTAGGAGTTTTACTGCATGATTCTAGATCCAATCTTTCCATAATATTTTGTTTTATGCCTTAACCAAAACTCCTCACTTATGTGCATCTTCATTTATTTATCCTTGAAGAGATGTCCTTCATACCATGCTTTCACTACGCACTCTAATAGAAATAATGGAGGTGTTATCTCCAAACTGTAGGACTGATCCTTGGATATGTTACATCTTATCTCCAAATATACTCCTTGTTTCTCTTTATTAGAAAAATAACATTTTAACCTATAAATCTTTTAAAGAAGATATGCCCACACTATATTGCTTTATCTGCACATTGACATCTTTTAGAGTGAAAGGATTTTCACTACATCATTCACTTCATGATCTACTCTTATACCCAAATTCCGTTGAGTACTCTAATTAACATGAGTGGATTTCCTGTAGTGGATTCCCAAAACTTTATGGTTGCACCTAAATTAATATCTTAACATTATTCAGTCTTGTCCTTTGATCATCTTGTGGAATACTCTTAACATAACATTATATCCTCAAGTTCCTTAGTTCCTTCTTGATATCAGGTCCAAACTCTTTCATATTCCATAAAACCTTCCTTCCTTATTTCCATGCTTTTCATCTCCATATGAACCTATGGTTCATGCATTATCATTTATTGCATATGGATTTCCACACCTAACATTCACATTTGATGTGCAAAAATTGTCACCTGGAATGTTTTCCCCAGACAAGAATTTCAGTAGGGTTTTCCATGTTGCTTATTGAACCCAATATCTAATCCAATAACTTCTTAAAGATCCCAAATGTAAAATGAAGAATTATCTATGTACTTCTTTCTTCTATCTATAGACATATCTAACAATTTTTTTGTTTTAAATGTAACCATTACATCCAAAAATAAGCATACAACAAAATTTGTTAGCTAGAACCACAATATCCCATTTTGGTAACATATGCACAATTTTTTCTTTTATGGTCACTAGATATATTCTTTTCGACTTCCTGTGATCTAAGGCACTCAATTATGAATTATGGTTGAATACATGGAATCCTCTTTCCAAGACCCTTCCAATGACTACTTCCTTGCTCAAATCTGAGTATGGAGCAGAAAGTTATGGATATGTGAAATTGTCCTTTCTGTGATGTAATCCCTGTACAATTGTTCTTCTTCCTCAGAGACGAATTAGCTCTTGGACCTGTGATGGATCCTCTCTTCAGGTTCACAAGTCCTTATTACTTCTTTAGGTGTAGGTTCGTACAAATCGGAACCCCACATACTTCTTCTCTAAGCCCCTTTTTTTCTTTAAAACAATTTTTGGGCACTAGCCCTTTTTCTTTAGCTCTCAAACTCATGTGACCATGGGCTATTACCAAGCGTTTAGATGAAAGGAACTTATCCGAAACTTCGGGGCTCCAAGACTTCAGGATTCAGAGGTTATCATAGCTTTACACTTTACTTCTCCTGAACTCTGAACTGGCGAACTCCCGAACTGTCGCTCTCCGGAGCCTCACTACTTCAGCGCTTCAGAGCTTCGGGATTCAGAGGTTCTTCTACAATACACTTCAAAACTTGCGATCGCTAAACTGACAGAATTACAAATATACGCTATCCGGAGCCTCAAGGCTTCAGAGCTTCGAAACTTCAGGATTCATATGTTTCTTCCTCTGCATACTTCATAACTCCCAAGCATCAAAATTCCAGACTTCCGAACAAGTGATCTCCAGAGCTTCGAGACTTCGAGATTCAAAAGAATTCTCCACATAACACTACTAATCTCCCAAAGGATGAATTAGTGAATAATCGCTAATATGTGGACACGTATCCATGATGATCAATGGTGAGGATTTACTCCTGATTTTGGGACTTCGGGAGATTTTCTTCTAGGCAACTTAAGAACTCCTTTCTCTCGGAGTGCCGAACCTTCGAACTGCCGTGAGATCTATGACTGACACTCGCCTGCGCACAAATTCGACGGTCCAAATCTGTCCTTCTCCAAATCCAATGGTCAAGCATTCTCCCCCGTGATCTACGACATAGATTTTCTTCGAGACTTCGGAGCTTTTTCCTCTTTCTCGACAAAAGGATTAAAACAATCAGAGGGGTGAAGTCCGAAGGATTTCGGTGCTTAACAACTACACACCTTCTCTAGATCCGACGGTTGTGAGGGATCTGTCTTCTCCTGAACAAATCTCGACTGTTCTTCTTCTCCCAAAGAGATACTTCTCTTCTCTAAGCTTAGAATTTATAGAATTCACATGCACACTCCTTTCGCTTCAAATTTGACTACTTCCAGGTCTGAATTTTCCTATACAGGTATTAAAATTACAAAAATCTCACCACTCGGCCAATTTCTTCAAATTTTCCAAGAATTTATCAACAAAATTTTGGGCTCTTGCCCAATTCCATGCAAGTGACTCAAATTAACTTTCTCGGCCCATCCAGGCTTAGTGTTGGAAACTTGAGCTATGATACCAATCTGTAACATCCCCAGCCATCTAGGCTGGGCCATGCTACTACATAACACACTCTTACTAAGCTTGGATAACGAATAGTAGAATCCCGACCCTTAGGCCGCTGGGCTATGCCACATAACAATTCTCCATTTCTTTTGTATATATTTATACAAATTTAATACAGACAGATACATTTTGCTAATGCATAGATTCATGTGGAAAATAACAGTAAGCCTATACATACAACATACACATGCAATACTCCTAAATATAAATATATGTACAAAGACACAACATGAAATTGAATACATAATTGATACTTATATTTTTATAGAAGACCACCAACTGCGTGTAGACCTTTCACAAAGCTCCCAGCCTTAGACCCCACTGCTCAAATCTCTCAGCAGAGGGTCACCCCCAAGTTGGGACTAAACTCCACCCGGGTAAACGAATTCCTAGTCTAGGATGAGACAATATAGACAACAGGAAGGATTTTGTCCCAGGAGCCAACTCAAACTACCAGCCTACAATATCTCATTCCCCACATGCCTGTCTCACCCCAGGAAGTGTACCCCTTGTCTTCTCAATAATCCTTCGGCTGTCCCACTTCCCTTCCAGGGCTTCAACAACAGGTTGAACATGAAGTATCAGAGCTCTATAGCTACAGTTGGGCTCCCTCAGGAAATCAATTCCTTAGAAATTATCTCACCTGGAGAGAGTTTATCATAGCCCTGAAAACCCTCCCTTTAGTCCATTGGCCTAACAACCTGCCTCTTCAATCTATCTCTTAAGTCAACCAGGTACAGGCTCAGGTGAAGAAAACAACAAAAAACGGGTATCGAATAGTTGTTGGTAACATCCATGTTCAGGTGAGGAACAATACGAGCTCGGGTATGGTTCAACACAGGTTCAGGTAAAGAGCATGCGTGTTATGCATAACAGGAGGGATACAATTTACTGTTGATAACAGGAAAGTACAAGGTATAACTCCAGAGTGTGTGCAGGTTCGAGGGGTGCGTGAATGATGCAGAGGTTGAACGATGGAGAGAAATGGTTGAATGCACGAATGGCTAAGTGAGTCCAAACAAACTAATTTCCCCCACACTTATTTTCATGCACACTTGATGACACCTGGCTCTCAAGGAGCTCGGTTCTCTCCACTTGTAGTTCATTTCCCTTCACATAGGAACTTAGGATAACATGAGATTTATCCATACCTTAGTCTCTTAGGAATAATATTATAATATTCTCTTAGAGATAAGCTCTCTAACTTAGCCCCTTTCCTAGGCTCTTAGCCCCTCTTTTTCCCTCCCTAATGGAGTTTATTCCCCCATACTCTTCATCGTGGTTGGTCTATACACAACAATGTGTTTAATTAATGATATGAGTGTTTACATATACAAAAATAGGCTCAATGGCCTTTAGCATCTAGGCTCTCCGGCCTAATAATCACATAAGCCTTATGGCCTATAATAACTTGGCTCACTAGCCTATAAAACATATTCACATTCACATTTACAATTGGGGCTTAGTCTTGGGGTGTTACAATAAGGGTAATTTAAAACATACAGGAGCATAGTCCCACACCCCTCACTTATTTTTTCTGATCTTAAAGATATTTGTCAATGCTTCTTTTAAGGTCTATTCCTGTCAACAAAATAACCAGTAATTTAAAGCATAGGAAAATAAACTATGAATTTACATATCCAAGCAGATCCCCTCATTTATCATTCATCACAAGAGACAATAGCTAGTACATGGCACACATGCAAAGGGTAGCAATATATACATTCTTTTTATCTCTCTTGACTTTCATTCATACCTCCAAATAGTTTCATAGATTTGACAATCAATAAGAATGTTACAGGAATATGAAACATCAAGCAACTGAAGGTTAGTGTGCACTTATCTATTTGTGAATTGATTGCCAATCTGATTGACTGTGGGTGAGCACCTTTCCACCCAACCATAGGCTCTGCTGCTTTGTCACTTCAACAACATGCCACCCCCGTGCCAAGCCATCATACCACCAAAGAATTCTCTCAGAATATCAGAGCAATTTGATCAATGAGGGATACTCTCCTTCACACAACCACTGGTTGAGAATTTATTATATCCACCATGCCTAGGGGGGGCATCCACAAGGTTTCTCAGGTACCCTACTATCACCAAGCTCATGACCCTCTTAGCTCGGATCGAGTTTCTGGCTTATCCAACTAGTCGTACACACAATCTTACACTGATATTCATACCTTTCCACTGACACGTGGGTTCTCCCTTGCTCTCATTAGCCTCTTCTCATGCATTCCCTAGACCATAACTTCCTTCCTTTGCATGCACCCATGTGTCTTTTTCTCTCTTCTTCGTGCGTCCCTTGTGCACCTATCTGTTGTTTTCCTCCACTCAAAGTTTCCCCAGTTCTCTCCCATGTAGGTGGGCATACCATGAATTCCCATGGACATACCTTGAATTCATTCCCTTTCATTTATGTTAGGAGTACTTCTCAACTACCCAACTGTGACCTTCTTTAATAATTGACTTTAGCTACAAGCTAGAAGAAATTATTTTTATTTCCCCCAAATTAATTTAACAAGGTGGCTTGGTATTCCTTAACATAATGAACCCCTCTCTCTTTCCTCTACTGGTATCATGGTTAGTACTCAAGACTTCACCCATCAATAATCTAGTTGACTTTTATATTACACCTTTACATTGTTTACAAGCCATAACATGGAAATATTATCTCCATGTTGAGATAATCATCATTAATAATAATCAATTACACATTAATTAGGGATATTAAAACTCGGGGTGTTACACCCCTCCCCCTTAAATAGGAAAACCATCCTTGGTGTTCTTTTCATCTCAACAACACCTGCCATGACTTCATCTTTTAGTCATTTTAACAATGTATTTCCTTCTCAGTATGGTTCAATTTAAGACTTTGTCATCTCAACAATATGCCTAAACAATCATCAGAAAACGTACATATTAAAACAATTTTCAGGCATAAATATTTCATTGTTGTTTATAACTCAGGAGGAAATATACATTTTGACACAATACTTATCTATGCAATTCATGGATTTGCTACCATATTGCTGCCACATTTTCTCGTCTCACTGTTTACCTTTGACATATTCACTGTGATCATGACCCTGATCAACATATAACAAGAGTTATCAAAGTCTCCTCTTCCTTGTGGTCACTCACCTTCCAGGCTCAGGGATCCCCTTCTCTGCTGCATAGTCCCTTGGGTCACCCATCTTGCTTGCCATGACTTTCTCGCACAGGAAGAGTTTAGAGAATTCACCGAGTCTTACACTCAAGACATCCTTGAGGCCCACTCTAACACAACACAACCATATCAAGGCGATTATAACATACATGGTCTTCATGTCACAACAATGGCTCTTTTTCCCTGCTTTTCCATCTCGACAACCATCATCTGTCCCTCTAGGACAGATCTTTCATCTCACATGTACCATTCACATATACAATAATCGTGAGATATTATCATCAAATTTCAATCAACAATATTTCAAATATGCTACCCACTAATTTTCAATTTCACTTATCCATTTTCAGATTTGTTCTATATAGGAACTCAGAGCCCACAAGTATAAGACTTCCTTCTCATAGCATTTTGGCTATTTTACAATCAACAGGCATTGGTATTCCTTATGGTCTTATATTGCTTCCATATCCAAGACCATTCTTTCTACAATTTCAATCTTCACACAACCAAACAAATTGTTAGTTTCTCATGCACATTACATTTTCATTGCACACTTGTAGTGGCTCACAAACAATTTTTAAAACTATGCATACTAACAATTGCATCACTTTTGTTCACTAATCATATGAAATGGGATGATAACATCATTCCCTATATGTACATTATTTCAACATATCAATCCTTTCAGAATGCGATCAAGCATCTCATGCAATTTATTAATGTGTCAATCCTCTATGGCCACATTCACAAAATGTATCTTTGTATTGATTTCAGATTACCACATTTTATGTTAGGCACTTCACCATGGTGAGTTGGAACTTGACCAACCTTTCACCACATGGCCACTTTATTCACATTCATTATTACAACAGGAATGCTTCATGTGTTGAGTTGATCATGACCTCAAATCAACATACATAACATGAAATTGAAATTTCAGATGAGCACATTCAAGCATTCTTTCTTTACTGGTAGCTAGGGTGTCAATTATTCATGGCCACCCAGTTCCTTTCTTTACCATTTTCACACCTATGTTGGAACACTAGAAGGTCCTCCTACCATAAGGGGTAGTCCAATACTTTTCCTCTCCCATACAACATGCATCTCCTTTATGCATTAAACAAATGTGTTTCTTATGAACACTTATATTCATAAGCATTCATGATTAATCAATGCATTCATGACACATTTTCTCATGAATTTCATGCAAGGATTTTAATCATCCTGGTCTCCCAGAGGTTCCTCCTTTTATCATTCAAGTTCTTCTTTCCCTGAATCTTACCCTACTTGGGTATGAATGACATACAATAGTCAATCAAAGTCTTATACATATAATCAAAATATAAAACATTCTTAAATGATACTCTTACCCAATTACTTCCAAACCACATGCTACATTGGCATGATGAATTTCATACCTGCTTGGCTACCATCAACCTTTTTAATTTTACCTTGGTAGTGGTGCTTCATGGGAACTCATAGGGTCCCTTCATCAATCCTTCAAGATAAATCTTCTTGTATTTATCCTTTGCCTGAGGTTGTCCACCATTGGCAGTTGTCTTCTCCAACAACTTCAATATTTTTCCTACACATAACAGACATCATCACATTCAAAATTATAAAAATTCTCATGTTACATCAAGATATAAGTGTCATTGAAATTTTTAAAATCAATAGACATTTTCTAGATATGCCCTAGCATCACTAATTGTACTCTACCACATTATTCCCCAATGTGTTCATTAGGTGCCAACATAAACATATTTCAGTTGTTTTACTTTTACACAACTTTTAACAATCTTATATCTGAAATATTTACACATAACAACACATCATTTTTCTCATCCTAGAGAAACAAAATAAAAAATAAGAAAGGAGTCAGGGGATTCTCCCCTTTTTTGCTCCTCTTGCTCAATTATGGAATTCTCAACAAAACTGAGCTATTTCCATACCTATCTACCATTTTCATAACTTGGCATTAACTAGGTTACTCATTCAAACACTTTCACTAATTCCTTTTCTTTCACAGTTGTCCTTTTTAAGGCATACAACTCTACTAAACAAATCAAAGTGAGAAATGTTACCCCTTCCTCTACATTATTTTTTCATGCCACCCTATTCTTGGGCCTGCCTGCTCCATTTCTTGAGCAGTCTTAGTCAAGTCTGTCTTGACTTCTCCTCTTTCAGAGAGTTTTGCTTCCCTGAATGAAACAACACACTAACTCATCATGGTTAGCTTATGAATTCAATTTCAATACGGTGCATCCATGCACCTTAACCATAAATGGAATCAGAATGATTTGTCATTCACTTGCATATCTTTTACACATGCATTATATTTTAAAATGTACTCCAAGATTCTTATACAAATAGGCTTTGCAACCCACTGTCTAATTTCCAACACTCATTAATTTTTATGGCTCTGTTCTCCTGACATAGGCTTTCCACAACCCACCCACATGGGACTTCTTCATCATGCAACTTTCTTGTTGCATATCCATCATCACTTGAAATGATCCCAGCCCATGAGTTAACATCAACTTTATCATTTTAGTTGATTACTCAATATTCCATAAGTAATATAAACATGCATTCAAATTACACATTCAAACATGTACATTTAACTCATTAACGTGTACATTTTATTTTAAGATCATTTAACTCATGGTTGTTCACAATCATTCACATGAAAACTTTAAAGGCGTAATCATATTGCCTTCTTTTCATAACAACAAAGCATTCTTGCTCTTTTTTATCTTTCAACATTTTACTCTAGCTCTTTTTGAGAAATGGAGTACAACCCCATCAAGCTAGTATTCAAACAATAACAATTAGACCCTTCTAGACAGGGTCAACTAAGTAAATCACAATGTTGCTCAAAACATAGAAAGCACTATTCCCGCTTCACAATTCAGGAAGTCACACCATGCCTTTTTATATATATATATATATATATATATAATCATGCATGTGCATCACTTGCACATTTTTACATTATTCATATATATTTATTGAATCTTAATATCAACATTTTCTGATGAGAACTTACAGCCATTCACATGACCAGTCTCACAGACATAATCATAATTATGACGTCCTCTTTATATGGAAACAAGCAACAAGAGATTACTCTTGCCCATTTTCTATAAAAGCATTCCACAAATTAGAAAATACAAAAATAGGTAGTTACAACATTATCTAGGGTATAACAAGTACACATACCTATTTCTCTTAATGCCTCGAATCATTCTCAATCAATAATATTTTACTGAGGGAATTCCTTACTTAATTTCCCTCTCACTGCTACTTGAGCATACTAAGCCATACCTATATGGCTATCATCCCTCTTTGGATGTCATCTGATCTAATGATCTTCTGGGAATGCCCAAGCAATTCCTTTACTAGATTCTGGATCAACACATTATTGATCCTTTGCCTTATTTTCATAAGTCTATAAGCAGTGGCATTATCAACATTTTCATTCATGTTGCTAACTTTCCCTGCTATTATCAAATCATCCATAACCAAAATAATCCATCACCACACTATATTTCACAACCAACAACATACCATTTTAAGTCTATATGCATGTTAGACACATACTCAATTCCTTTAACCATAAGGAGTTTTCCATAAGGGTCTTAGCCCTTATATAAAAAACCATCATAAATGAAAGAGGATTTTCCCACCCAAGAAGATATACAACATTACAACTTAATTAAACCAAACCAACTTATCCATTTTCCGGACTCATACAACCCTATAATAGGATTCCTCTTCTGCCATTTACATTGAGATTTAGCTATCAACGCATGCCAACATATCCAAGTTCTTGTAGGAGTATTTATCACTTCCAACAAAGAATGAGTATAATTATTCTACTACAAATCAACATGATTAAGTGCACATTCTAAAATGAATCTGTAGTCTTTCATCTCAATAATCTTCTACAATTAAAATTTAAATTTTAATATAGAGAACAATTTGTCAACTGGCTCTTCTTAGCCTTGGTATACTAGTATTGTGACTATTCTCTGGCCCATCTAATCCTAGTGTTTGAATATCAGCTCCGATACCATTTGTAACACACCCAACCCCCTAACCCTTCCTTAGGATAACGGGGTGTCAAAAATTTCTTCTTCCTCACCTTAATTCCTTTTTCAAAATGGAGCCCATAGATGGAATCTACTCATCGAGAGCTTTCCAACTATTGTAACCATGCTCAAAACAGAGCTTGAGATCAAAATTTATGGCCTCCTAAAGATTTCAAACTTTTTCATCCCAAAATCTACCTCACATTCATGTGGCACCCATGTGGACCCTCACCTCCCTATCATTTCATGTGGCATTACTCGGGTACTGATGTGGAGAGCATATATCCTTCTACGTGGCATGTCCCAACCAATAACCAACAAACATCTCTTGCACATCAACAGGCGGAACAAGGAGGCAGATCCATGCCCAACCAAGCACCGAGATCTTGCGGATCCCCAACAACTAACAAAAAAATAATACAACTTCTAGTTACCGGTTGGATGATTATTGTTGATGTTTTGGTAGTTGCATGAAGTATTAACCTCCATGTGTAACCTATGATTTAGAATATAATATTCTGAAAGCAAGCAAACCATTAAACAGATGTGTGGAAACCCTAGAAGACAAGTCGACCTAGCAGAATAAATAATATTAGAATATTATCCTCCAGAAATACAAGTTGGCTCCACAAGAAAAAGATAAACAAAAAATATAATTACCAGAAAGTCAGGTCGGCCCAACGAGAAAAGTCACAAGATAGATTAATATAAATAGAGGATGTTTAGCTCATTTGTACACCATTTAGTGCGCAAGTCTTTTGGATAGCTACATTTGTAGTTGCAACTGCAACTGCAAGGAGGAATACGAGAACATGGTCATTTGTTGGTCTTGATCTCTCTCTTGGTGATTTTCTTGGTGATATTCTTGGTCTCTCTCTTGGTGATATTATTGCTAATTATGGCACAAGTTTGAGAGAGAGAGTAGTGCAGTTGCAGCTGCTGCAGTTGTGTATGGTACTTGTTCTGTGGATATGGAGACTCTCTCTCTTGTGCGCCATCCTTAGAGAATGAGCGCTCTACTTGTCTTGAGTTGTTGTTGCAGTTAGCAACTATTATTTGTTGGTTCTGGAGTAGGCTTGCTGAAATTATTCTAAGTAAAGGTTAGTGTGCTCGGGGGTGGCATATGTGAATGCCTATGGTTGGGTGACATTGATGTGACATTGTCTATGGTTAAACGAGCATACCAAAATTTCAACATGAAATCAGAGCTGGTTTCCTTTGTAATAGTCTAACCGCTGGAAGGAAGATCCTCAGTTTCCCCCATTTTCAAGCTCACTAAGAAGGTCGCCTAAGTAGGGCACATCTCTTCCTCGAATCAATTATGCAAATTTACGAAGTTGAGAAATTAGGGTTTCCTCATAAAACCCTAGGTTTGCAGTACTAGTTGTAGTTGCAATGCCAGTTCCTTCGTGCCAGTTGCAGCACTAGTTGCAACACCAATTGTAGTTCTAGCACCAATTGCAGTGAAATTTTCTATGAAGTGTTGGGACTAATATTTGGTTGTCCTAGTGCACCTTACCCTAGCGTATCTCCAACTACCTTTAGATTACAAGTTGGAGCACCTTTGAAGTTTTAAGGTTTGCCATTGCTTGTCGCTACTATCGAATGGTGCCACTGCCTATCGATGCTTCCAAAGGTATGTACTTATATATATTTAAACTATATCACTATTTTGAGTGTGATTGCAGGAGAAGGGATCTCTTATAATCATAGATCCAGAGGGATCTCAGACCCAACACATTCAAAGGAACAATGCACTCCAGGTTTGATTGTTTTTCATATGCCTCTAGCTGTTATGGTATTATTGTAATCTTATGAACATCTAGTTGTATTTTGATCTATTGAAGTTATAGCAACCTCTGTTCAAAGTTAAATTTATAAGTTGATTCTAGTCAAAGTATTAGATTGATTAAGGTTGAGATTTTAGAGTTTATTTGTGTTATATTATCTAACTCATGTTTTTGTCAAGAAAGCATATTGTCTTAAGTACAGGGGAAAATTTGAAGAGAATACTTGTCATCTTGAGTGAAGGAGACTCAGAAAAACACTCATTCTTGAAGATAAGACTCCAGGTTCTAGGTTTGATTGATTATATTAATAAGTTTCAAATTTTCACATATCAAGTTTGATAATTTCTACATTACTAGTTGTGACATCAATCCTTGAAAGGTTCTATTACTACTAGATACAATGAATACTTGGCAACATGTGAGTACTATTAATATAAATGCTTATTGTACTTGGTCACAAGATGAACTAACATCTCCTCTAGGAGATACTTCTTGTTTTGCTTCCAGGCAGGTCACCTTGGTAATAATATGATGCTTACCATGAGATTGCCTTTTTATTATTGTTGACATAGATATGTTTTTATGAAAATGCTATTATACTTTTTGTTCTTGTTTTCTTGTTTCGAGCAAGTTACCATGGAGGAATGATTGATCAAAACACTAGAAGAGTGTTGTTCCTATTTCTTATTATTGTATTTTTATTTTGGTTCTTGTTCCAAGCATGTCACAAGCAATGGCTCTGAGAAGGAGCTACTGTGATTATTGTCCTCGTTCTTGTTTTTATTATTATAAAAGTATTATTCTTGTCTAATATTTTTCCCTTTTTTGTCCTTGTTCCGAGCAGGTCACAGGTGAAAACTCTGAGGGAAGCTATAGCGACGTTTTTAGGAGACAACATATTAGATGGTCTCTAGCTTGAGACATGGAGCAGACTATCCAGATAAGAAGTTGTATACATGACCGTATACATCCATGTACCAGAGAAGAATAAGACAAAGAAGGGTACTTTTGCGAGATACATAGTATCTCATATGGAGATTGATTGTAAAGAGCATAAGGCTCCAGAGATGACCAAATAAATCCCTCTAGTGCAGTTGATCACTCTTTAGATCATCAGGAAGAGTTAGTAGAGCAAGAAGGGCCTACCCAGAATTGTTGCAGTAACCAAGAAGAGACCATTGTGGTCCCATGAAACTTTGCAATATGCAACATTGATAAACCATATCATGAGGAGCAGATGGATCCAAAGATTATGCAGACTTAGAGGGAGTCAAGCTTCATAGGGAGGATGGAGACTCATAGACTTTCAAATTCAAATGAAATAGAGAGACATCTTATGGAACTGACAAACATATGCCATGGGTTGAGAAGGCTAGATCGAAGCTTCAGAAGCTTTGAGGAGATATGAGATATTATGGGAAGATTCCCTTATTTCAGTAGACTTTGATACAATGACTGAGGAGGAAGCCAGTTAGAAGGACTGGGATATATATCTTTTTCCTGGTTTTGAGACCAAAAGATAAGTCAATGGTGACTTCCAAGTTGATATACAAGATCAAACATGTTGCAGATAAATAAACTAGAGATGTAAAAAGCATGATTTGTGTCCAAAGGATTCTCTCAGCAAGAGGGAGAAGACTATGACGAGACACTTGCTCCAGTATATTTCTACCGACGAACAAATAGAAGATATGTTAACCAAGATTCTATCAGGGACAAGCTTGGATTGGTCCACATGTTTTTCTCTAGTAGTGAGGAGTGATGTGTTCCCCCGTAGCGAGAAGTGATGTGTTTCCCAGTAGAGGGAAGTGATGAGATCCCCAGTAGTGGGAGCTACTCCAACACAGGTTGGTATGCTACCCCAATGCAGGTTGGTACTCCAACATAGACTAGTATGCTACCCCAACGCAAGCTGGTATGCTACCTCAGCGCAGGTTGGTACTCCAACGCACACTGGTATGCTACCCCAACACATGTTAGTACTCCAATGCACGCTGGTATGCTACCCCAACATAGGTTGGTACTCCAATGTAAGTTGGCATGCTACCCCAATGCAGGCTGGTATGCTACCCCAGTGCAGGTTAGTACTCCAACGCAAGCTGGTATGCTACCCCAGCGCAACTAGTTACTCCAGTGCAGGTTGGTATACTACCCAAGTGCAAGATGGTATGCTACTTCAATGCAGGCTATTATATTACCCCAGCGTAGGTTGGTATTCTACTCCAACGAAGGCTGGTACATTACACCAGTGAAAGTGCAGAACTTCCTATGACATATAGTTCCGTGATTGACAACAGGACAATGATTGAGGTGTGCAGAAGCACATAAGCAATGATGATGATCGTGCCAAGAGGAATACCTTCCTCGTTTTGTGTGAATTGACAAGTTACTATTTCTATATGAACTAGATGTTGACCTGTAGTGTCAGAAATGATTCCCAGTTAGAGTGTCGATCAATAGCATCAGAGGTTGCTAGTTGGAGGTGTTTTCTAGCTAGATGGATAATGTGCAGCTATGATGGTGATACTTGTTACATGATCTGTTTGATCATATGATAGCCTGTGTGGAAATGGTGATGCTACTTGTAGACTGGTTTGCAAGACCATGTGAGTCTTTCCCATGCCATGTGAGATGGATGGATGTGTTTGAGACCACTACATGAAGAAAATTTTAGTTGATATCTTTCTAGCTAAGAGGGAGTGTTGATGTTTTGGTTGTTGCAGGAGGTATTAACCTCCACATGTAACTTATGACTTAGAATAGAATATTCCAAAAGAAAGTGAACCATTAAACAGATGTGTGGAAACCTTAGAAGACAAGTCGACCAAGAAGAATAAATAATATTAGAATATTATCTTCCATAAATACAAGTCGGCTCCATAGGAAAAAGATAAACAGAAAATATAATTACTAGAAAGTCAGGTTGATCCAGCCAGAAAAGTCAGGTTGATCCAGCCAGAAAAGTCACTGGACAGATTAATATAAATAGGGGACTTTTTAGCTCATTTGTACACCAATGATTGTGCAAGTCTTGTGGAGAGTTGTAGTTGCAGCTACAATTGCAGCTGTAAGGAGGAATAAGAGCACATGGTCATCTCTTGGTCTTGGTATATCTCTTGGTGATTTTCTTGGTGATATTCTTGGTCTCTGTCTTGGTGATTTTCTTGTTGATATTCTTGGTCTCTCTCTTGGTGATATTCTTGCTAAGTATGGTGCATGTTTGAGAGAGAGAGTAGTACAACTACAGCTGCTGCAATTGTGTATGGTACTTGTTCTATGGGTATGTAGACTCTCTCTTTTTCTCTACCCTTGGAGAAGGAGCGTTGTACTTGTCTTGAGTTGTTGATGCAGTTAGCAACTAGGGTTTATCTGTTGAATCTAGAGTAGGCTTGCAAGAATTATTCTAAGTAAAGGTTAGTGTGCTCGGGGGTGGCATATGTGAATGTCTATGGTTGGGTGACAATGATGTGACATTGTCTATGGTTAAATGAGCATACCAAAATTTCAACAATTATCAGGTCCTAGAATCTCTTCCTAACCGAAACCTCTTCCCCACCGAGCACCGAGACAACCTCATCCCAACCCTTGACATAACCAACACCCTCTTGGTTTCTGGCTATCCGATGATCTGGTCCCCAAAACGACACCCCAATTGGGAGCACACATCCACCAGGCGCCTCACCCTACTGGGTACCTCTCCCCACTAGGCATCGGGACCTTGGGCTTTGCCAAGGCATTTTTAAGAAGGTCCCCCTCCGTTTGGTGGTTCAATTTTCTGGTGGATGTGAATCCCTCATAAGCTTCACTTCACGAGATCAACGAACAAGATCTCTCAACCTCCCATATCCTATGGTTGGGACCTATCCCTAGGCTTGAAGTCGTGTAACGAATAATGGTCCAACTAGCACCAAGAGCACATGGACCTAACGTGGCATGATGCCTGGCATGAAAACCCACAATTTGAATGGACAACATGGTGACATGGCACAACATGTGGCACAACATGCACCTGTCCACTTCATCATGTCCTTCGGCCTCATACAAAACTCTGATTATCCTAGACACATGGCACAACATGCACATGTCCACTTCATCACCTGGTCCACCCACAACGCAAAAAGTGGATCAACTTGGAACTGCTCACCATCACATGGCATAAGGCTTCACTAAGGTGCTGACACCTGTCCACTTCCTATTGGTTGAACTAAATGGTATTGAATCGATTATGTCATCCCGACATCATCAACACGTGCCCCACCCATCCTCCTGCTCATACACCCGCAAAGAGAAAAGGGCTTGAACCCTTCCCGGAACCTTGCCCAACCGAGCACCGAGAAACAGGGGAAGGAAATGCAAAGGTTCGACTCTTGGGAGCTCTGGTGGCCCAAAGGTTGGTTGCTCCTCTTTGCATCTGACGGTCGAGATTTCTCTGCCCTTAGATCCGATGGTGAAGGTTCAAGGCACCAATTCAAAGGCTTATGCCTAACATGGGTCCACATTCGGCCCGCACCAATCCGATGCCGACAAGTATTGTCCTTCATGGAATTCTAACCACCACACTGGTAGGATATGTCATAGTGACGTCATTCTCTCTCTCTCTCTCTCTCTCTCTCTCTCTCTCTCTCTTTTACAAGTGAAGAAGGAATGTAACATTGCATTGGAACTCACCTACCGACACCAGGATTAACAAGGCCTTCGATGCCAGCCCTTTGGTGCTTTGGTTATTCAATGACCTGATTAATTGGGGCTCCACCTCTAATTCCTAACTCTTCGACGAAGATCAAAGGGCTGAGGGTTATCCTCCCTTCTGATCTAATGACTACTATTCCTCTCCAGGTTCAAACAAGGATTTGAACGTGTCTTTTGGGTTTCTTCTCTTGATCTCTTGTTTTTCATACTTGCAATAAGAGGGCTTTATATCATAAAGCCAAGAACAAGACAAAAAAACCGATTATGATGGAATTTGGTACTTCCCCACGAGCATAAAACACAACCCACTTATATGGAGGTCATCCACTCCCACTAAACTCAAGTTTCACAATGGATAGGGAACTATAAGGGTAATTTAAAACATACGGGAGCATAGTTCCACACCCCTCCCTTGTTTTTCTGAGCTTAATGATATCTGTCTAGGCTTCTTTTAAGGTATGTCCCCATAGGTTAAATAACCAATAATTTAAAGCATAGGAAAAGAAACTATGAATTTACATATCCAAGCAGATCCCCTCATTTATCATTCATCACAAGAGGCAATATCCAATACAGGGAACACATGCAAAGAGCAACAATATATACATTATTTTTTATCTCTCTTGACTTTCATTCAAACCTCCAAATAGTTTCATAGATTTCAGAGTCAATAAGAATATTACATGAATATGATCAAGTATCAAGCAAATAAAGGTCAGTGTGCTCTTATCTGTTTTTGAATTTATTGCCAAGCCCACTGACTATGGGTGAGGGCCTTTCCACCCAACCATAGGCTTGGTTGCTTTGTCACTTCAACAACAAGCCACCCCCATGCCAAGCCATGATACCACAAAGGAATTACATCAGGATATCAGAGAAATTTGATCACTGAAGGCCACTCTCCTTCACACAACCATTGGTTGACAATTTCTTTTATCCACCATGCCTAGGGGGGGCATCTGCAAGGTTTCTTAGGTACCCTACTAGCACCAAGCTCACGACCCTCTTAGCTCGAGTCAAGTTTTTGGCTTCTTTGACCGGTCTCGCAAACAATCTTACTATGAGATTCATGCATGTCCTCCCACACATGGGTTCTTCCTCACTCTCAGCATCCTTTGCTGATGCATTCTCCAAATCAAAACTGCCTTACTTTGCACGCACCTGTGCATCTTCTGCTCTCTTCTCTGCAGGTCCCTTGTGCACCTATCTTTTGTTTTCCTCCTCTCGAAGTTTCCCCATTTCTCTCCCATGCAACTCGACAATCCATGAATTCCCATGGACATACCTTGCATTCATTCCCTTGCGTTTACGTTGGGATTACTTCTCAACAACCCAAGTGTGCCCTTCTTTAATAGTTGACTTCAACTGCAAGCTAGAGGAAATAATTGTTATTTCCCCCAAATTAATTTAACAAAGTGGCTTGGGATTCCTTGACATAATGAACCCGTTTCTCTTTTTTCTAGTGGTATCATGGCTAGTACTCAAGGCTGCACCCATCAATCAGTTGGTCGGCTTTTATATTACACCTTTACATGTTTACAAGCCATAACATGACAATATTATCTCCATGCTGAGATAATCATCATTAATCATAATCAATTAGAAATTAATTAGGGAGATTAAAAATGGGGGTGTTACAACTTCAAACTTGAATCTGTGCCATTACTATTTATCATGTCCATGAAGTCTTTTTCATTCAATGAACCATTACAAATTCATCACAATAATTCTAAGGAGGATGTGTTGTTAGTCATGCAATTTAAATTTAAATGTTTTAGGCTTCTCTATTGTGTTTACTATTATACACTTCCTTGAAGGATTTTCTTCTTTCCAACCTAGATAAAGTTGTTATTAAGAGAATTTCATGATAAAACAAAGTACTACTCGTAGATAATGACACATGGTGTTTCCTGTAGCAATGCAACAAATGTTGCTACTAAACTTGCTACTATTCATTTGCGTGAGGAAGAACCCATTGAGATCCCCACTGAGGCTTGGTGTTGTTGCTAAGCTCACGTGATGAATAGTGAGATCATCATAATGACAATGGTTCCTTGCTCTTGTTAGGTTAGCCATATGTGTATAGTTAGAATACATATTGCTCTTGGCCATGATATTCCTATAGATAGGGATGCATAACTACCTGCCAGGTGTTCTACATAATGTCACTTTATTAATTACCTTTTAATTCACTACCATTTGGTAGATTGATCGATTTCAGATATGAACCTGAATATTGTAACTCTGAGACCCATTGCCACATGTCCATCCCACCTAGAGTTATGTATTCTCTAGCGCAAGCAACGAGCATTTCGAGCCAATCGATTGCTTGAAGTGTTTGAGTAGAGTTGGGACCAAGAGTTTTTAAAGGTGCTTCCTATTGGAAAGTTGTGAATGTTGAATAAGGTATGAGTATGAGGTTGATAAGCAAGGATTCATTCTAGACTGATGGGAAAATAATGAGATCAATATGGGACAAAACATATACTTCATGGTGTGTGTAGATCACAATATGGTAGCAACCTCAATATGCATGTAGGGATAGCCCAAAGAAACATGATACTGTTAAGTGTTGATGTTGTTGCCATCATGGGTGCGATTTTTCTAGCTATTGACGTTGGTGGTTCATGCTAATGGTGGTCAAAGCTAACTATCCCTATTTTTTTCTACCCCCATTCGTATTCTCTTAAATGTTAATGTTTATAACATTGTATAAGATTCTCTGTCTAGATGACGAATTCAAGACCCCATATATTTTCCAATAAGATGTCCACTCTGACTTGTTCCTTCAATTGAGTCACTCACTAATTACTGGTACTGGTATGGGTAGCCCTGCCATGGATCCAAATATATTGCCTTTGTCTTTGTTGTGGGGTCAAACGATGAAACTACTACCTATGCCTTTCCCTCCTTTTCTCCCTTTGTTGGCTTTACTCCCACCATCCTTGTTATTTTAATATTTGAAAGAAAAAGCAAGAGAGTAGAGACAAAGGAATGATCCTAAACTTGCTAAAAAATGATTTCCTTCAACATTGTTCCCATGCAATTACAAATGTGATGATTGGACTGTTGTGGTGTAAAATGTATGGACTCTAAACAAAGTTTGGGATAGATGGGTAGTGCAAATTGTTGAGCTTGTTTATTGGAGTGTTGTGGTGTAAAATGTATGGACTCTAAACAAAGTTTGGGATAGATGGGTAGTGCAAATCGTTGAGCTTGTTTATTGGAGTGTTGTGGTTTAAAATGTAAGGACTCTAAACAAAGTTTGGGATAGATGAGTAGTGCAAATCGTTAAGCTTGTTTTGGCAATAATGAACTTGTGTTTCAAAGAACATAACTTTTTAAATAATAGATGTTTATATTTTTGGATATATGATATATCTGTGTAGGTTATCTACGACAAAAAAATTCAGATAAGGCATAATGAGCATGCACTAACAAGGAAAATAGTTGTATAATGAAACTTTTTAGTAATAAATGTGTAATGCCCCATTTTGACTTAGTCAACTAAAATGTGTTATGACCTATTTTGTATTTCTTTGCTTATTATTTGCGGAACTCCATTAGAACGATGAAAATTTATTATATGGACATGTTGATCTACCTATATGCTAAAGTTATGTATAAGTTAATGTTTATATCATTAATGATGGTTGTTGTGTGGTTTACTTCCAACATGCAAGATTTAAATGAAAGTTTGTGGTATGTGGATACTAGTTTAGATCATATGTCATGACAAATCAATAGGTACCATGCACATGATAAATAAACTAGTTGGTTTACATTGTTCATCGGTGAGTAACATGGAAACCACATATAGATAGTTATATATTTATGCACGATCTTGTGTTTTGGTAAACTAACCTACAAGTTGAATGAGCTATGTGACAACTAGATAAATGTGACACTAAAGTGACGTAGATGTCATGGAGATCGAAAGAGAAATGATATGATAGGAAGCATTATTTTGTATTTAATTATTAGTTCAATACATTGGTATGATATTTGGGAAAAGTGCAGGTTTTACGGGAAGCATAGTTTCCCAAACTAGTTATTTGATGACAAAGTTTTAAGGGCAACAACAATTACACAATATGGTCAACGATAAGGTGTTGAACCTAGTTATATCAAGAGGGGTGGAGGTATTTCCCACTATTTATCCTTCGATAATTGGAGTCATGAGAGGGTTTTGTTAAGCCACACTCTCCTATACATGTGATAGCAACCACCAGTTCCCTAATGGAGAAGCTTGGTCGAGATAGTTGACACTTATGCTTATGGGTTTTATCTGGGGTTAAGACAATGTAGTTGATGCTTCAGTGTAGTCCAATAATGGAAATGATAGGATTTGAAACACTGAAGTAGGGTAAGGAAGGAGGGTGATTCAAAGTAGTTGAGAATATTGTTGGGAATTATTATTAATGGTTGGTGTATGATGGTTGTAGTAGAAGTAAAATCATATGATTATAATTTTACTTCATTTGGATTATTAGATTTCATTTTGGGACTTATTGTCTTTTAATAAAAGGGGAAATATGATTTCATTTAATGAAACTTGGATTTTGTGACCTACCCAAAGTTAGTTTTATTTAATGCATTTGATAGCATGTTAGGTTGATTAATGTGGGCAGGTGATGGGAGAGTATTTTATGATAGTTTGATCTTCCTATGACCCTACCCAGGGAGGCTAGGAAGGAGGTGGATAAGGGAATAAAGGGGAATTTTTGGAGAGGGAAGGGAGTTGCATGTTTTGGAAGGGAAGCATAACCATGGGAAGCACTTGGAACTATCAAAATTGAGAACTGTGAGATCTATCAAGCCTGTGAGAGATTTAGGTTGATTAATGTGGGCAGGTGATGGGAGAGTATTTTATGATAGTTTGATCTTCCTATGACCCTACCCAGGGAGGCTAGGAAGGAGGTGGATAAGGGAATAAAGGGGAATTTTTGGAGAGGGAAGGGAGTTGCATGTTTTGGAAGGGAAGCATAACCATGGGAAGCACTTGGAACTATCAAAATTGAGAACTGTGAGATCTATCAAGCCTGTGAGAGATTGATTGTTGAGGTGGGAGATTGATTGTTGAGTTGAGACACTGATTGTTGATTGTTGAGATACTAGTGGTGGGATGAGTGTAGTTTTTGGAGTTTTGGGCACAGAGGGCTAGGAAACCCTAAAGGTTTCCTAGATTTAGGGAGTTGGATAGGTTGTTCCTTACTGGTTGGGAGTTTAAAAATCCAGTTTGGGTAGGGAGCTAAGGATATAAGGATATAGACTGTTAAATCTAGGTTGCTTAGTCAAACAATGTTGCAGGTATTTTCTTACTTAGTTGTTTACATTGGTTAAATTATGGACGAAAATGTTAAATAAATTCTAAACTGCAGATGTAAATGCTAAATAAGTTATCATGTTAGTAAACAAGAGATAACAAATTTTGCATAGTACAAAATTATTTGTATGCAAAAAATCTACATTCAAGAAAAAAAAAATAGTTCATAAATCTTAAATGTATCAAAAGAGTTTTACACATGGTATCCGAGCTCTAATTTAAACACTTAAGCCTTAATGACCTATCTATGATTATAAAATGTAAAATTTTTATAGAAAAATAAAATATAATTTAATGTACCAGAAAACAAGGGGTTGATTAAACTAAGATAAGAATCTAGACATTTATTTATTTATTTTTAAGTAAAAAAGGTGGATCCTATTATATTATCATAAACAAGATACAGTAACTGTTTGTGATGCCAGCTGTCCCAGCTAAGCAGGAAATTGAGACAGTTGGGCATCCTATGCCAAGTGTTTCTCTATTGACAAAATAGACATGGTTCCGTCCTGCCCGAAGGAAACCAGGACTGTCACTTGTGAGATTCAAACTGTATGCCATAAGCTAGATGTAGGGAAACTGAAAAAACTAACTGAACTAGAGCTTTATGCAGAACATAAAAGGGACTCCTAACCAAGAGCATCATTGAACCGTTTTACCCGTGCGCTTCTTCTCGTTTCCCTACTGTTGCCAGCCTGCTGGAAGCACGAACGTTTGCGCACACGTTAGGCATTGCCGCTGTGGTAGATTTTTGGAGTGGGCCGCGAAGAGCATATCAAGCTGCTGGTCAATTCTGGCAAGGCGAAAAACTTGGTCGTCCATCAGACTTCTTAGCTCGAAGATGAGTGTGAGGTGCCCCGAGTCAGTAAAGGGTGGTTGCTCTAGCCAGTGGCTGTCGACGGAGGCTGGGTGTCTGGATTCCATTGCTTATCTGCTTGTCTGCTCCGAATGATTGAGAGACTGGATCGCCGTCCCTGTGGTTGCGTCGAGAGGGGTCTCTTCTTCAACAAAACAGGTGGGGAAGTGCTCCTCCGAGCTGTTGGCTTTGAAATCCTTCTGCATGTCCCTAGGCAGAGGCTTGTCTTACTCTCCAAATTCAGTAGGTGGGTTCCAGTTGTTAGGGACTGTAAATAGCGGGAGCTTGGGGTAGCTCTGCATGGCATCCTCTAAAGAAATTTCCTCCACGTATGCCATGGGAGGCATTCGTGGTTCCTTGCGCCGTCGAGTGGACGCTATGGCCAACGCCTGTTCAAACTTCCTCTGTCACTGGCGTCGGGACTCAGCCATGTACCAAGCGGAACCTCTGCACGGCTTTCCTCGTGCCCTAGGCATGGTGGAGACCCTGGGAATGACCAGGGTTCCTAGCGGACAGACTGCTCTACTCCAGAGCTTCGACGGGGCCTTGAATCTCTGCTCCAGTGGAGTATATTGCAGATGCACTGGTGTAGTGAACACTGCTATGAGAGAATGCCTCTCTATGATATCGATCCCGGTGATAAGGCGGAGGGCTACCGCAACCACCATAGCCATTAAGGCTTGGTGTTGAGTGTGATGGAGGTTGGTACAGTTCCCTTGTGCGAGGAGGCTCGTCGTTCCATGGTGAATTAATGGTGAAGGGGATGGTCGCTGGTTGATGCATTAATAATGCGTCCCAACATCAGTCCGCGTGTCTCCGAATAACTACGTGGCACCCCATCCTGGGGAGATAAGTCTCTAGCGGCTAAGGTTTGGCACCCGGTGAAGATGTCTGAGCATTCTGAGATGTGGTCCACCCAGCAGGAGTAATTGGCTTCCTTTTCAACTGCATCATTTGCTAGACAATCCACTACCCTATTTGCATCTCGCTTCACATGGGAAGGTATGATGCTAAGATGGGGTTGGAGGAGGCAGTTGAAATCTTCTAGCAGTCCGGAGAGTTGCCAGCTTGGTGAGATTTTTGAAGGGTGGCTTCCATTGAGAATCTTGGTGATTAAATGGATGATGACTTGTGAGTCACCTTCTAGGACAATTTTGTGGTAATCTTTATCCATAGCTGCTTGGAGGCCCCTCAATAGCTCTGTTAGCTCTGCCACATTGTTTTTTGTTTCCCCTAAGAAGCCCGCTATCAAGCCTAGGGTCTCTCCTTTGGAGTCTCAGAATCTAGACATTTATTACCATGTAGAGGTAAATTATCTTTTCTTTTCCAATAAAAAGGCCCTGCAATTGGAACTAAGTTCCATACTACACGGTAGAGAATTTTTCCATCCAAATAACCCTAAGAGACTAACTAGAAGTTTGAAGAGTAGTAGCATTAAAAGAACCTATGAAACCCACCTATTTACCTATGAAATCCATGTGTTCACATGTAAAATGCCAAGTGATATAGACAAAAGAAATAAAAAGGGTTAGATGAGTTATATATATATATATATATATATATATATATTCTTTAAAATGAAAAATTCTTTAATATGAAAATGGGGAAATGATATATATATATAAATATATATATATATAGTCTGAGTGAGCCTAATGGTTAAACACATATGTTTTCTTCTAAAAGATCACACGTTCAAATCTAGAAGGATACCTCCGTAAACTTTACCAGTCAAAATCATTGGGCGAGGAAGTCTTATACATCAATTTGATATATGGCTTGAGAGTAACTTTAAAAATAGATTAATATTTTTTTCTAAACAAAACTATAAATTATATATATATATATATATATATATATATATATATATATATATATATATATATATATATATATATATATATATATACTAGCATGAAAGAAATGTATATCATTACCACGAAGATATATAAAAATAAAACCTAAGGTATATATTTGTTTCTAAACGAAAATGGGAATTATTTTGGAAATATATTTATAGAAGTCATTATGTATATGTACTAGCATGAAAGATATGTGTATCATTACTCAAAAGGGAAGACTTTTATATATATTTATAGCATTGGTTAGCTATTTTACTAAAGGGTTTTTTGCTTATAGAAATAATCACTTAAATCTATTAATCTAACAATTTTTCGCCATATTTTAGACAAATATCCCTCGAAAAAATCTTCATTTCGTAGAATTTTTAACCTACAGTTTTTATTTTTTGAATCGGGCTCTTCCCATGACCAAGCCCCAAAAAAAATAACCATGGCCACATTCCCAAAGGGACCGACCTTGAAATGCACCCACACATCTAAAAAGAATACAAACTTGGCCCTAACCATACGACCACACTAAAATGCTAAACCCTCACAATACGAGCATGCTAAACCATAGACCAAACCACCAATAGTGAAAGTCACTCAAGCCCACAAGGAGCCCGAGCTGTACACTATGTACTTGACCTTCAAACACACATAGGCCTACCATAGCCATAAACAACAACGATACAACAAATACCGGAACCCATGATGGAGGCAAAACCTTGCACCCACCCATCCAAAAGGGCATGCAGTTGCTAAGAAAAGAAAAGAAAAACCTCACAAATCAGAAGAATAGTGGAGAAAGGAGTTTGTTTTATGGGTTCATGATTTTTTTGGTTATTATTTAATTATTTTTATTTTATATATGAAAAAAAGTGCATCTTATAATGTTCATTATATATAGAGAGAGAGATTTAAAAAAAAAATTTGAAAATGGGGTAAAAAAAATAATGTTTTAAATATAAGTTTTTTTTCGTTTAAAGGTTATGTTATATAAGAGGGTTATTATTACTTTTTTCATCAATAAGGAACCTCATTTTCTTTAAAGTGTTCAAACAATATTTTAGTAATATGATACAAGTTCATACCCCTTGGTGTAGTTGAGTACATTGCTAGTTTTCCCTAGATATGGACTATCCTAATGAGTATCGATATTCATTCAAAAACTCGAAGACTTGCAAAACTACAATAGAGAAAAATTTCAAGACTTTCCACACGAAGATCTTTCATTATTTCCCTCACCATTCATGCCATAGAGCACAGGAAAAGTAGGTTTAAGGCCATCCATGAGATGGCCATTGCTGAGACTCCCCCTCTTCTGCGATATCGAGTAGTTTTTTTTGCTAGAAGGTCGTCGTCAATATCATTGTTTACATTGTCAATATGTTAATATTGACTTAATAAGTAATAATTTTAACATTTTAAGGGATTCCATATCTTAAATAATATGTTTTTGTTTTTTGTATTTATAAATTTTTTAATATTTTAAATAATTTTATGAGTTAAAATTTCCTTTACAAAATTTAATAAGCAAAATTGAAGATTTTTCTTTAAGTTGGTCAAAGTATACCACCCATTAAAATACACATTGTATGAAGAACACGTTCCAAATAGTTAATAATATTTTATATTTCAAACATTATTGTCTTCGCAATGTTTCAGATATCTTAATTAGTATCAGATAGTTGCTATAGATTCAAAGAGTTATTTCATTTGATAGCGAGTAAATGAAGGAAGGTAGTTCAGTTCATATCGATTGTTGTTTCAACACCATGTTTCAATAAGGTGGAAGTTCACACAGCGACACCGATTGATGTTGCAGTTCCCATCGCATTTATGTTTCACACAACCTGGGCAAGGTGCACCAGGAAGTTGCAGCTCCCACACCATGGTCCGATTGCTTGGTCAGTCCTTGTTAATGAGTTTATGTAGGAAGGTAAAGTGGCTTGACAATATTGTTAGATGGTTCAATGATTGTTCTTATAGTTGTTGACAGGCTTGAAGACCCATATTCGAAGAGTTAATGCTTGTTTAAATCATTATTGTTATTAATTTCCAAACCTACTTTTCCAGCCAAGACCAAGTCCAGATAGCTAGCAAACCTAAGCCATAAAGCTAAGTTAGTTCTACTTTGAATCATTATTGTTATTAATTTGCAAACTTACTTTGGGAGGGACTAAGCTGCCATGCAACACTTGTTATATAATGTTTTATTATATATATATATATATATATATATATATATATATATATATATTAAAAGTTATGTTATATAAGAGGGTTATATAACGTTCTTAAAAATAATTCATTTTTAATTATTATTTTTGAAAATATAATAATAAATTAATATTAATAATAATAATAAATTTAAAGAGGGTATTTGGTAGTTGCACTGAAGGGTTCTAATACAGTGCTGGAGAAGATGACAAGTGAAGAAGACAGTGAGGTACTTAGAGAAATAATCAAGTTATATATACTTATTTGTATCCCCTTGACCTATAGCCACTTTGCCTTAAGTGATATGCTCATTACGAGTGAATGTAAAAGAAAATTACACCTACACATACATGTGTGTGTGTTGATAGAACTTAGCAATGTGTCTTAAACCCTTACTATGAACCTTGGGTTTTGATGTAGAATTAGGGGATCTAAGAATCAATATGGTTAGGACATGTGAAAATTAGGTTTGGGGAACACCATCACAAGTGCCATTGATGTCAACACCATTTCCACAATCACATGAGTTATCCCTAATCATGCGCTCTATGGAGGCTATAAATGAGAAACTTAAGGAATGTCCGATAGTGGGTGTGCAATGGAGCCACTGGCATATAGGGAGGGTAACCCAAAAGGATCAAGGAACTCAAAGCGAGGACCTCCTCCCGAGGACATTACTAGGGAACTTTAGAAAATCAAGCTCCCAAAGTTTTCTTGGGGTCGTGCAAGGGAATGTGTTGAGTCATGGTTGGAGGGCATGATAAGGTGCTTTTCATTAAGGTAGTATTCCGCCACCTCAAAGGCCAAAATAACCATGTTTCATCTTCGAGGTGGGGAAACCTAGAAAGATAGTTGCAACTCACTCTGAACACTATCTCTTGGGAATTATTTAAAGAAAGGTTTTGAAGAAAGTTCCCACCTGCATTTTATGAATAACAACAAGTAGGATATTTTCATGCTTTGGTTCAGGGAGGCCAAAAAATGAAGGGATATGAGATAAGGTTCATGGAACTAGTAAGTATATCTCATAAATGGACATTGATCAACGTCAGGTAGATCATTTTGTGTACGGGATGAATCATAAGATAAGGGCTCTTGTGTGAATGCGAAAACTATCTTCAGTTGCCGAAATAATTGAAAATGCATGTTATGTAGAAGAAATTTTGAATATAAAAGGGGATCAAAGAGGGGGCATACGATATGTAATATACCAGATATAAAATGTATGCAGAACATAAATAAAATGATAGTAATGGAAAAATAACAACAATATAATGAGAACATTCACCACAATAACACTGAAATGATATAAGAATAACAACATAAATAACACTTTGAATCTAAAAGCAATGTTCACAGGCCTCTTCGAGGGGGCAACCTCCAGTTGAGCAGAGCTCTATTACAATAATATCCAAGCTAGGGTTCTCATACCCTTGACTCTTATTTATACTAAAAAGAAGCATCTAGAGGAAGATCCTTCTAGAAGCGGAAGCTTCTATTAGGTCTTCTTACATCTGCCTTATTCTATTTTATTGAAAGGCCTTATTAATATTTACCTTTATTGCATCCTAATATATTGTTCTACCTATGTGCGGGTTAGGACCTTAACATGTCCGCCCCCTTAAAAACAACCTTGTCCTCAAGGCTTGAGATGAAGAAATTGTTGCAGAATGGTAGCTGGTTCCCAAGTGGCGTCTGCTAGAGTTGTATCTTTCCACTAGACTAGCACTTCCTTGATGGTTCTTTGACGTAGGCGATGCTCACATTGGTCCAAAACTACTTCTAGTTGTAGCCAAAATGGATTCTTCTTCAGCTAACTTTGGAAGGTTGGTTTGAATTTGACACTTAGCTCCAATCACCTTGTTTAAGCATGAAACATGAAAAACAGGATGTAGCTTCGAATGGTTGGGCAAAGCTAACTGATAGGCGACTTGTACCACACGCTTGAGCACGGTATAAGGACCATAAAATTTGGGCGCTAGCTTCTGACAATGCTCGGCCTTGAGGGAAGTTTGCTTGTAAGGTTGCAGTCGAAGAAACACCTGATCTTCTTCTACAAATTGACGTTCAAAGTGACCTTGATCTGCTTGTTGGTTCATGCGATTCTGTGCCATGACCAAATTCTCTTTGAGGGTATGGAGAATAGCCTCTCTAGATGTAAGTGTTAGGTCAATTCCTTGGACCTTCGAGGCACCCGATAAGTATGAGAGAATTGAGGGTGGTTTCTGTCCATATACCGCTTCAAAAGGAGTCATACGTGTAGCTGTATGGTATGAAGTGTTGTACCACCATTCAGCTAGGGGTAACCATTGAGCCCATTGATTTTGCTTTTCCAAGGCAAAACACCTCAAATATGTTTCCAAACACTTGTTGACAACTTCTATTTGGCCATCAGTATGGGGATGATAAGCTGTGCTGAGATGCAATTCTATGCCTTGTATCTTGAACAGTTCTTGCCAAAAATTTCTTGTGAAAGTTGGGTTGTGATCATAAACAATAGAGTGCGGCATGCCATGAATCTTGAAGACCTGATCCATGAATATTTGAGCCACCGTGGATGCTATAAATGGGTGTTGAAGGGCGTAGAAATGAGCATACTTGGAAAGGCGATCAACAACCACCATGATGATGGATTTATTTCCCAATTTGGGTAAGCCGGTAATAAAATCCATAGAGATATCCTTCCAAATAGTAGGTGGAATTGGGAGCTATTGTAGTGTGCCCAACGATTTGACTTTTTCTCCCTTGTTGCGTTGACACACATCAGATTCAACTACAAAATTACGAATGTCCTGTTTCATACCATCCCAGAAAAAGGAACGTTTGACCCTGTCATAGGTGTTGGTGAACCCTGAGTGCCCTGTTGTGGGTGTAGCATGAAGCTTAGAAAGTACCATGCATTTAAGATTTGATTGTTTACTTAAATACAAATGGACTTTGTATCGAAGTTCCTCATGGAGCCAAGAGTACCTTGGGAAAGCTGGAGCATTGGACTACAATTGTTGGATCAACTGCAAACTTTTGGGATCTTGTAGCCATTCCTGGCGAACAGCTTGGAGCCAATCTGGTACAATGAATGAAAGAGAAAAAAGGGATCCTTCATCTTCATATTTTCGAGAAAGTGCATCCACAACCACATTGCCTTTTCCTTTCTTATAAATGATCTCATAATCATATCCAAAGAGTTTAGTCACCCATTTTTGTTGTTCTTGGGAGGAAATGCGTTGTTCCAGAAAATACTTGAGGCTTTGATGGTCAGTCTTAATTTGGAACCATTTTCCCAATAGATAAGGATGTCACAGATCCACGACATGCATAATAGCCAACATTTCCTTTTCATAGATGGATTTTCCCAGATTTCTTTCAGATAGTTGCTTGCTAGTAAAGGCCAAAGGTCAACCCTCTTGCATAAGGACATCACCAATTCCTTTTTCTGAGGCATCACATTCCAACACAAAGGTCTTTGTGAAATCAGGAAGGGATAGGACTAGAGTGGTGCACATGACCATCTTCAAGGTTTGAAAATCTTGAGAAGCGGATGGAGTCCAAGTGAAAGAGTTCTTTTTGAGGAGAGCAGTGAGAGGTGTTGCAATCTTCCCATAATTCTTAAAAAACTTGTGATAATACCCTGTTAAGCCTATAAATCCACGCAAGCTCTTAAGAGTCTTTGGGTGAGGCCAGTCTTGCATAGCATCAATCTTTTTAGGATCCACCCTGATGCCATCTTTGCCAACCAGATGACCCAAGTATTCTACTTCTGAGGTGCCAAAAGCACATTTAGACTGTTTCAGGAAAATTTGGTGCTGAGAGAGTAGATGGAGAACTCGATCCACATGAGCAAGATGGTTTGTCCAGGTTTTGCTATAGATGAGGATATCATCAAGGAAAACTAAGACAAAATGGCAGAGAAAAGGACAGAAGACATGATTCATGAGGCTTTGGAAGGTGGAGGGGGCATTACACAAGCCAAAGGGCATGACCAAAAACTCATAGTGGCCCTTATGAGTTCTAAAGGAAGTCTTGGGAATATCTGCCTCTTTCATACATATTTGGTGGTAGCCCGAACAAAGGTCCAGTTTAGTGAAGAATTGGGCATCACTCAATTCATCCAGGAGGTCATCAATGACAGGAATGGGGAATTTGTCTTTGATGGTAAGTTTGTTGAGGGCACAGAAGTCATGACACATTCGCCAAGAACCTTCTTTCTTCAGGACCATGACCACAGGAGACGAATAGGGGCTTGTACTAGGGCGGATAACGCCTGCATTAAGGAGTTCCTGGACCATTTTCTCAATTTCATTTTTTTGGGAAAAGGGGTGACGATATAGACGGATATTGGAAGGAAATCTTGCTGTTACAAGGGGAATGGAATGATCATGAACACCATGGGAAGGAGGGAGGCCTTGGGGAGTGGAAAAGACCAATTGATGTTTATAAAGGATGGCTTGGAGGTCTTACGGTACCGAGGGTGTCTTTGTTTCTTATATGGCATGGAGTTGGGCGATAACACCAGAATGACCCTTTTTGAGCATCTTTTCCATGCGATGGGAACTAATGATCTCAGGTGAACCGGCGGTGATGCCTTGGAACTTATATTGGTGGCCCTCCTGGTCGAATTGTATGGTCAATTCTTTAAAATCCATGAGAATGGGACCCAAAGTCCTTAGCCAGTCTGCACCCAGCATAATGTCACAACCTCCCATGTCGATAGCAAACATATGGGATTTCAGGTGGTAGTCACCAATTTGGAGACACACATTTTCACAATGCCCTCCACATTTCATGGAACCACTATTGACAATCATGATTTGGAAATTATTGACGGCATGGATGTAGCAATGAGTTTCTTGGGCAATGCAGCGATGAATAAAATTATGGGTGATGCCACTATCAACCAGAATGATGACCTTCCGATGCTTGATGTACCCGATTAGCTTGAGGGTTTGGGGAGTGAAGAAGCCAGTGAGAGCATTGAGGGAAATAACTGGTTCTACTTTGGGAGGGTTTGAGGGAGGGGTTATGTCAGTGGATTCAAGTGATTTAGACATAGAGGGAGTTTCTTCATCTTCTTTCGAAATCTCCTCGGAGATGGCCATAAAAAGATTTTGTTCTTTACACTTGTGGCCCAGGAAATATTTGTCATTATAGTTATAACAAAGGCCTTTAAGTTGGCATTTAGCCATTTCAGCCCGGGTCAATTTTTGGATCTTTAGTGGAGCAGAGGGAGTAGTAGGATTTACTGTTTTAGGGCGAGGGATGAAGGAGGGTTTGCGGTTTTGATAAGATACAACATGTTGTGCTTCTTTAGCTCTTTTGGTAGCCTCCACCCAACTTTCAGGCTGAGCCATGAGGACATGGGCCCGAATTTCATCCTTGAGGCCGTTGATAAAACACTCTCGGAAAAAGGCATCAGACATGCCCTCTATTCTAAAAGCTAGGCGTTCAAAGGCATCTATAAAGTCTTCCACTATTCCTAATTGTTTCAACTTTGTCAAACGACCCAAATGGTTGGTGTCAGTGTCAAAGCGTTCATAAATCTCTGCCACAAATTGTGTCCAAGCAATATACCCTTGACGAGAATTTTTTCTCCATTGCCACCATTGCCAATGTTCTTGATCTAGATGGAGAACACCATACCAGATTTTGGCCAAGTCATCTGTAATTCTGTATAAAGAGAAGTAATGTTCCATTTAGGTTACCCAACCAGTGGGGTCCGAGCCATCAAATTTGGTCACATCCACCCGTGGAAGGCGTAGGTCACGTTGAAAGTGATCGTTCTGCAAGGTATGGGAATGAGAGGAATGGTCACCTTCAGTATGTGGGGGTGAGGAAGAGGAAGGGTTATCTATAGGGATATGCAGTTTGGTGCAGAGTGCTGAAAATACTGATTCAAGCTGGGTGGTGAGGTCGTGTTTGATTTCGCCCATTAAGGACTGCATGGTTGTATTGATGGCGACAACATTGGCACTGATTTGTTTCACTTCTTGTTGGGTCTCAATGAGACCATATTGCAAGGTGTTGAAGTGAGCTTCTAAGTCTTGGCTACGAGTATGGGCCACGAGGATGGGGGAACTAAAAAGGGGCAAGCGGGGTAATTTTTTTTTTCCGAAAAAATGATATGGATGAATGTGATAAGGGCAAAGAGATGAATCCAATGGAATAGGTCTGAAATAAGGGTGAAAAAATTTCCAGACTTTTTTTTTTTAATATTTTACGGAGTTATACTCCGATCTGAAGAATACTACAGAGAGAAAATGCCCAAATTCTTAACCAGAAAGAAATGTGTATTTACTTGGCAACCCAAACACAGTTGCACAACAATAGATCTTGTCTTTTTTAATTTGTTTATGTTTCTGTCCCCAAGGGTTAGGTATTCAAGGGTTCTATAGACAAGGGTTTTCCCTATGCTATAGCTCTCCGATATACGTGTGGGGTCCAACAGTAGTACTCGGCCCAATATCTCAGGGAACTAACTAAGGAGGATAGACCGTACCCTTAACCATACTACCCGACTACCTAGGTACTAGAGAGTATCTTCCCGAGTGTTGTTCTCCGTGACACTATAGCAGTTAGGCGGCCGATCGGTTTATCTAAAGAGGATTTTAGGTAATCTAGGTCGATCTATACACATGTGTTGTCTGATGCGCTACCACTCAAAGGGGTACCAACAGGGGTTACAAGGGTGGCCAACAGATGTGCACCTAAGTACCACTTGTATTTCCTGCATGTATGAATCCCTCAACCACAGGTTTATGCGCATAACGACATATCTCTGTGTCTTAAAGACGCCGGAATACGTCTCTACCCTGAAAAAAAATTTAACCCACACTTTCTGCTGAGGAAAGTGCTCTGATACCACTTGTAATATACCAGATATAAAATGTATGTAGAACAGAAATAAAATGCTAGTAATGGCAGAATAACAACAATATAACCAGAACATTCACCACAATAACACTAAAATGATATAAGAATAACAACGAAAATAACACTTTGAATCTGAAAGCAATGTTCACGGGCCTCTTCGAGGGGGCAACCTCCAGTTGAGCAGAGCTCTATTACAATAATATCCAAGCTAGGGTTCTCATACCCTCGACTCCTATTTATACTAAAAAGAAGCATCTAGAGGAAGATCCTTCTAGAAGCAGAAGATTCTATTAGGTCTTCTTACATCTGTCTTATTCTATTTTATTGAAAGGCCTTATTAATATTGACCTTTATTACATCCTAATATATTTTTCTACCTATGTGTGGGTTAGGACCTTAACACGATATGTCATTTCACAACAATTGAAATTTATGGGGAAGGTGTGAAATTCACAGAGAAGCTAGCTAGAGAAATTCACACAAAGCTTGCAAAAATAGCCAGAGAGAAGCAAGAGAGAGAAAGAATTGAGAATGAATTGCAAATTGTATTACATGAGTGAGTAATAAATGCATGAAAAAACCCTAATAATAGGTCAATGCACCATATATAGTTGCATGACCAAGCGAATGCACCTTAGTAGTGATCTAGAGTGATGTAGACACTCATTGATAGAAACCAGAGTTATCTACCATCTAGTCCGAGTCAATTATCAAAACAATGATCAGTTAACTGCGTTCACACATGTGGAGAAAAGTGAAAAGAATGCATGCATGAGATGTGTGCCCTACTGGAATCATGCATAGAAAACAACTATTGCATGAGAGAAAATAAATTGTTGAATAGATGATTTTTCCTCCACTAGTCTAACTGAACTCCCAACTGAAGTCAAACTGAAGAGGGAGGTTCCCCTATTTTGCAGGAGGTGCCATTTTTTTAGGAAACACACTTTGGAGAGAATATTCCATATATGGATAGCTCCCTCGACCTTAGACTATCAAACTTAGGAAAAAAAATCGCTAGGTGAGTTTGTAATATATCCATCACCTCCCCTAAACAATACTATAGTGTAAATAAAGAATGGGTATTGACTGCAAGGCCATGTTACATACCCATTTTATGATGCATCTAAATGAATGAACAATGAAAAAGCGAGGAAAAAGGGAAAACATCATGGGAACCCCCCCCCCCATAGTACAATGCATTAAAGATGAAGAAGGAAAGAAAGACAACTTCTAAGAAACCATGTCCTTCACTCCAAGGAGACCTTGCGAATGTGCAAGGTTATGCTCGGTGAAGATTTTGTTGAATATGTATATATATGTATGGATTTGATGAAGTAGATGCACCAATGAGATGTCCACATATATCCACTTTATCTTATTGGAAAGAGGAAGATCCAAATCTCCTTTATTCATGGCAGTTTTCAAATATGGATTGCCTTTAACTACTGCATACATTGGATGGCTTAAGGTCAAAACCATGTAGCAATGCATGCATATCACTAGTTTTGTGGTTGTGAGAACATGTGTATTTCCCTCCAATTGGAATCTCATCCCTTTATGATCAACATGATCATCCACAAGATAATCGATTGTCGGTAGGATGGACTGCCCATTTGTGTCTTTGATCTGGCTCATCTTCTGCATCCTCAATATCTGTTGGCACAGGGGCAGACCCAGGGTTCAATGCTACAAAAAATGCACCAACAAAACCTTAACTACCGACCCTTTCGGCAACACCTGCGAAGCAGATGAAGTCTCACCCAAGGTAGAGGCATGGGTGGTTGCAGGACTCAAGTGTCTGCAACCTTAGTTGGGACACATATTTGTGATTATAATACTTAATAGTGCACTTAGCATCGACAGTTCATCAATATTCAACCAATAACTACTGCGCAGATAGAATAGAGCATTGCATCGTTCACTCAGATCTGATGTATTCAAGCACTCTATCATACACAGACAGGTTATAACTAGCAGATCGAGCACTAAGCACCTTCATATAGATCAGATCTAACATTCTTACATGTTATTAGCACAAAGCATGAGCAGATTTACCTATCTCTATCAAAACACTTAGCAAGAGAAGTTATAAACACATTAAGACAAGCATGCATTCGTCACAATATTCCTTTATCCCGAATATGACCTCCAATTTGGTCCATAATTCCTCTGGAGTTGAGAGTGATGAGTCCTTTACATCATATTGTATTTCAAGAGAAACATAGATGTAGAGAAGTCTGGAATCCATATCGTGTTTGTTGAAAAGATGATTTTTCTTGTTTGGAGAATCAGGCTTTTCTTCTATTGCCATGTTTTTTCAATATAAGCCTTTACATTTGAGAAAAAATAGAATCTTTGGATTCCACTCGAAATAATTGTGCAACGTAAAAAGTGTCGACGATGAAAAATTCCATTCTTTCTAACTACTTCAATCTCCTGATCCTGCACCTACAAATTAAGTGCTCATGCACTTTCTCCTGCAACGAAGCTCCGATACTATGTGAAATTCACAGAGAACCTAGCTAGATAAATTCACACAAATCTTGCAAAAAGTACGAGAGAGAGAGAGAAGAAAGAACGAGATAAATAATTGAGAATGAATTGAAAATTGTATTACATGAGTGAGTAATAAATACATGAAGAAACCCTAATAATAGGTCAATGTGCCATAGATAGTTGCATGACCAAGAGAATGTGCATTAGTAGTGATCTAGAGTGATGTAGACACTCACTGACAGAAATCAAAGTTATCTTCCACCTACTTTGAGTCAACTATCAAAGCAATCATCATTTAATTGAGTTCACACATGTGGAGGAGAGAGAAAATCACGCATTCATGATATATGTGCCCTACTGGCCTCATGCATAGAAAACAACTATTGCATGAGAGAAAAATTGTTGCATGCATGAGTTTTCCTCCACTAGTCTAACTGAATCCCTAACCAAATCCAAACTGAAGAGGGAGGCACCCCTATTTTGTAGGAGGCACCTTCTTTTTTTAGGAAGTACACTCTGGAGAGAATATTCCATCTCTAGATATTAGCCTCAACCTTAGACTATCAAACTTAGGAAAAATAATCACTAGGTGAGTGTGTAATGTCTCCAATAGAAATCTCCTCAAACCTTCTCTAGGAGAGGAAGTTGTGTACTTCATAGTCTACATGGATTCCTTGAAGTAAGGGTTGGGTGTTGTGTTAATGTAATATGGGGGAGTGATAGTGTATGTGTCTTGGAAGCTAAAAGATCACGGGGAGATTAATGCCATGCTTGAATTAGAGTTGGTAATTGTGATTCTAGCTCTAAAGATTTGGAGGCAATATCTTGTTGCGAGAAGCATTGTGCTAAAAATTGATCATGAAAGATTGAAGCATCTTTTCACACAAAGGGATTTGAACTCTAGGTAGAGGTGATGGAGTGAATTTATGAGTGATTATGATTTTGTAATTTCGTACATTGAGGGAAAGGATAATGTGGTGGTCGATGCCTTGATCAAAAGGCCACAGATCTTGTTTTTGGTGCCCTTAAAGCTCAATTTGAGGGAGTGAGTGTTGGGACAATTTCTTGGATATAGTTGGTATTTGAAGGTTAGTTCAACACTTCATAATGGGAGGTAGTTAGAGCCTAAGTTTGAAGGGTATGTCCTTGAAGAAAATGAATTGTTTCAATTTCAAGGGAGCATGTACATGCTTGAGAGAGGAGATATTCAAAGAACTATCCTCGAGGAAGCCCATAGAGAACTTTACTGTGTGCATCCTTGTGTGAAGAATATGTATGCATACATGAATAAGGTTTTCTTCTAAGAAGTTATGAAGTGTGATGTAGTCCATTTTATTGCTAAATGCCTTGAATGTTAGTAGTTAAAGGTTGGTCATCACCACTCGAAAATATTCTTCTTACAACGACATAACATTCCCATGGATTTCATTGTGGGATTGGCTCTCATGTTGCAAAGTATAATGTCATTTTGGTTGTATTTGATAAATTGACCAAAAGCACTCATTTTATTCCAATCAAAGACACTTATGATGTCACATATGTGGCTCCAACATTTATAAGTGAAGTTATTTGACTACATGGGTTTCCCAAGAAGATCATCTCAGATACCAACTCTTGGTTTACATCTAAGTTTTGGACAAGTTTGTAGTCAACATTGGGGATTCTGTTGAACTTGAGCATAACGTATCATCCTGAAGTGGATGGGTAGACGGAAATATTGAATTAGGAGATGGAAGATGTAATTGAGATGTATGTTATGGATAACCAAACCCATTAGAAGAAGTACCTACCTTTGAACATAATCACTGACTTGACGAGAACTCTCAAGAGTTCTCATTTTTTAGAGGTCACATGTAATGGTTGTTTTTATCCTCATTTCAAAAAGTGGTGCTACTCATAGAACCTTTCTTATTTTCGGGATTAAAATTACCAAATTTTGCAACCCTGGTGATAATAGTCTCGTAATATCGCCAATAGAAACATTAAAATAAACCCCCAAATCAAAAAGTGATGTGGACAACGACAATGTTTTTTTTCCGAGATTAAAATCACAACCACTTTGAAACTGTGGAATTAACAATTGGTACCATTGCAACCAAAATTTAAAATTAAACCTCGAATCAAAAAGTGATGTTCCTAGTAGCACCCCTAAAATTACTACATTTTTTAAATCATGGCTTTGAAAATTGGTATCCTTACAACCAAAATATTAAAATCAAACCTTGAATAAAAAGGAGATGTTATTATAGTACCATATTTTTTTCAAGCTTAAAATTGAAACATTTTTTAAGCTATGTCTAAAAGTGTGAAGCAAGTCTAAAACTGAAATTATTGCATATAAAATCATAAAACTGAAAAACATTTAAAAATTAAAAAAAAAAAATTAAATAAAAATTAAAAAAAAAAAACAAAAAAGAAAAGGGAAAAGAATCTCGAAACCAGAAAAAACCACCTTTTTAAAAGTAGAAATTAAATAAAAAAAATACATTTTAAATTTAATAAAGCCAAAAAGTATTTTTACATAAAAAAACAATTTTTTAAAAAAATTGTATATTTTAAACAAACATAAAAAAATATAAATAGAATAAAAGAAATTAAAAAATAATTCTAAAATGAATAAGAAGATAATAAAAATAATGCAGTAATAAACATTCAAAGTCCTAGTGTAAAAATTTTCCGCTCTGCTAGCTGAAACACTGTAGAAACCCTAGCTCACCGCCTCCCCGCTTTGTCCTCCCCTATGGCCTCTTCAGATCTGGACCCTGATCCTCTCTTGGATTTCCTCGACGAAGTAGACGCCTTCAAGTCTCTGGTGGGATCACTTGGAAACCCTCCCACACGCCCTACCGCTTCTCAATTCATGAAAAAACTGGACCAAATCTTAGAAGTGACAATTCCATGCACACATGCACGAAGAAAATATCTCTCCTGCGCCTCCAGAGCACTCGTAGGTCAATTCATGGGGTTATGGCCTTCACCTCGTCAAATGGACCTTTGGATTGAGCGGAACTGGCACCCATTGGTAAAGGGGTGCATGAATCACTTCTTATGTGTTAAGGGCTTCTATATTTTTTACTTTAATCATAAAGAAGATAGAGCTCTCATTTTTATAAATGGCTCTTACTTCTTCAACCTAAGAGGGATATACTTAAAAAAATGGACCCCATATTTTGACTCAGAAAACAACATCCCCTTAGTTGTCCCAGTCTGGGTGCGACTTCCACACTTACCATTTCATTACTGGGGAGATGAAGTTCTAAAAAGCATTGGAGACACATTGGGAAAATTTATCAATAGGGCTGAACCCAAGTCTAGTATGTATTCTTGTGCTAGGATTTGTGTGGAAGTAGATCTATAAAAAAGGCTCCCAAAGGCAATCAAGTTAAAGCTAGATGACTGGAACTACATTCACAAGCTAGACTATGAGTATCTCCCATTCAAATGCAAGTCCTGTCATGAATACGACCACTTTTCTAGAAACTTCCTCAATAACAAACAAGCACAAGAAGTTGATGTTGCACAACAAGAAGAAGGTTGGCAGCAGGTCAGAAAGAAGGCTAACACTAGAAAAGGCACATGCCCTAGCCCTGGATCTTCAGGATATATCCTCAAACCAGGTTCCTCTCGCCAAAACCCTCCTGTCAAAACCCTCCCTAAAAACTTCGTCCCCAACCCTGCTATCAATCCCCCCACGCCCATTAAAAACTCCTTTGAAACTATGGGACAACCATCCTCAAAGAAAACCCCCTCTTTTGGGCCTGTGTTGGAACCCGTTTCATTTTCTACCCCAACATTAGAAATATTAGCAGATGAATCAATCGATGGGGAATCCTCAAAGGAGGACACTCAAGAAGAGGAACCACAAGAAGCTGAAGAATCTTTATTAAAATCACAATCCAACCAAGATGTGGAAGAAGGGGAACTCCCCCCAGATAAACCCAAAAAGTCTGGTCGGAGATCAAACAAAGAAGTCAGAGAATAAACAACGTCAAAAGAATAGGCACAAGGTAAGCAACTATCTATATAAAACTCTATGCATACTTCAACTTGTATAGGAGGATCTAAAGGACTTGATCTCCCGACCTACGACAGTCGAGCCTCCTCCACCCCCCATCAATGAATATCCTCTTCTGGAACTGTAGGGGCTTTGGAAAAAAATCCAAATATGAATCCCTAAGAGATCTCAAAACTATGGCCAACCCCTCGGAAATCCTCCTCTAGGAGACAAAAATGGAGACTTCAATAGTTCTAGAAACAACGAAAAAAGTTTTCAAATCCAACGATGGAGTAGCTATAAGTTCTCAAGGAGCCTCTGGCGGCATAACAACCCTATGGAATGAGAAGATATAGAATATTGAGGTAAATCTAGAAACTCAAAGTTGGTTACTAACTATTCTTAAAAATAAGGACTCCAGTAACATCATCTTAGTCATTAATGTGTATATGCCCAACTCCTACAAGGACAAAACCACTTGATGGAACTCTCTCTTTATGCTCAAAAATTCCATTGATCTCTCCTCTTGTATAATTAGTGGTGACTTCAAAACCCATCTCAACTCAGGGGAAAAGAAAGGAGGTAGTAAAATCATAGATCCCTTCTCTGAAAATCTAATCGATCTCATCTCAGATTGGGATCTGTAGGTCATCAAGCCGTCTAAGGGAAAGTACACCTAGAACAACATGCACTTCGATCTTTTCCATATAGCAGCTCGGCTTGACCGTTTCCTCATCAACAATAATTTCCTTCTCTCCCCCCGATAAATCTCCTCTCATATCGTCCCGTCTACTGTCTCCGATCACAAGCCAATCTCCTTGAACTTCAATAACCCATAGAACTTTGGCCCTCTACCCTTTCGCATTAACCCTCTCTAGATTGAAAACCCAATTATCCCACCACTCATTCAAAAATCCTGGTTCTCCCCTTTCTCTTGGTCTCCCAATTATATATGGGAAAGCAAGCTAAAGGCAGTCAAAACAACTCTCAAAGATTAGGTGAAATCTTCCTACATCCCTCCGCATCATGAAAGACAAGAAAAGGATGAAATTCTGTCAAAAGTTCAACAATGGTTGGAATAAGAGGAAGTCACTGAATCACTTTTGAATCAAGAAAAAGAATCCAATGAACAACTTCACCAGTCCCTGCAAAGAGAAGAGGAACATTGCAGACTAAAGTCTATAAGTCTTTGGCTAAAAGTAGGGGATTCAACCTCCTTCTTCCACAAACAAGCACAATATTGGAGGAAAAAAAATACAGTTAATTCCATCCTTTCAAATACTGGACAACAACTTGATACCTTTGAACAATTCAAGGAAGCAACCTTTCAACACTTTGACTCTTTATATCAGCATCCAAACAATGAAGGAATGAATGAAGAAGCTCAAGAAATGTTAGCTAACATTCCAAACATAGTCTCTGAGCATGATAATACTCAATCAGTTAGTGAGATAACATAATAAGAAATTGCCAAAGCAGTTTGGGACATGGACCCTAATAAAACCTCTAGGCCTGACGAATTTTCAATAATATTTTACCGCTCCTTTTGGGTCACCATAAAACGATACCTAAATAAAATGTTGAACCACACCCTCCAAAAATAGAAACTTGGAGGAGCCACGAATTTTACCTTCCTAGCCCTCATTCTGAAAGACTCCAATCCCTCTAACTTCTCTCGCTTCCATCCTATCTCCCTCTGTAACTCCTCGTATAAAATCCTCACTAATATCTTTTCAAACCACCTAAAACCCTTGTTATCCACTCTTATCTCAGAAAACCAGGGAGGCTTCTTAAAAAACAAATAGATTACAGACAATATTGTGCTTGTTCAAGAGGCCATTCATTCCAACAAAAAAAGCAACGCTCTAGGCATGGTCATAAAGTTAGATATGGTGAATGTTTTTGATCGAGTCAAACATTATTTACTATTCTCAGTCCTCAAGGCCTATGGTTTCTCTGAATTTTTTATTTGTTGGATCAAGGCTTGCATCGGTTCCCCTTGGATACCCCCCTTGATAAATGGTTGCCCCTTGCAGTTCTTCAAGGCCAATAGAGGCCTTCGTCAATGATGCCCCCTTTCCCCTTTCCTTTACATCCTCCTAGCAGATTCTCTCAGTCAAAAAATGGAAGAAGAAAGAAGGATGGGCAGTCTCCTGAGGTTACTCATTGCGAGAGGGGTCAAGGAAATAAACCTCTCAGTTTGCAGATGATACACTTCTTCTGGGGGCGACTTCTGTAATCTTAAGCAATCGCTTTCTGAAAGTTCTCGACTCTTTTCTTTTGGCTTCTAGAGGAAAATTGAACTCTGCTAAATGCAGGATTTATGGATGGAACGTACCAGGACATATCAAAGACCATATTTCTTGAATTTTTGGGTTCCCTGTCATCACTACTGGGAACTACTTCAAATATTTAGGTATGCCTATATTTCTAAATTCTTATGGAACTATGGGTTGGCAGGACGTCATTGACAAAATTCTCGCAAGAATCCAAAGTTGGGGAGGATGGATCCATAGGAAGGCCTAAAAATCAAAGCTCTTGGAACAAGACAAAACCAACACCATTGCATCCATCTCGTCACGTTGATTCGAGCCATATAATTTTTTTTGCAAATAGACATCATATGCGAAAGTTATCGCGTTTTGATCGATTTCCCAAACATGCAAAAAAGTCAATTGGTCAAAGGATGACATGGAACATTTTTTACATGACATGTGGCATAGTCTACATATGACATGTGGCACAACTTGAGAACAACACATGGAAGTTGACAAGTGGCAGGCGGTGGCACCGACATGTGGCACAGGGTGACTGGACAATTCAAAGCAATGACAGAGTGACACGTGGCCAAGTCCATGGTGCCACGTGGAACCCCAAGCCAAGTAAAAAATAGTTGTCTTTGTGAGAATCAAACATGTGACTTCCTAGGTGAAAAGCTTTACAAACCATGCTCTAGCCACTCGGGCACATTTATTTCTTGTTATATAATGTGGCAAATTATTAATATGTGTGGAGAATAAAGTGCATTAAAAGGCACCAACGTCGCAACCCTTCACGCTAACCCAGAGTTCGGGATTGTGGGTTGTTAAGACAAATCCACGAATATACACATGATACACGCCCTTTCCAAAGTATTTTCCACAATGTACTCCAACCATATATATATATATTGGTTTGTTTTAATCCATAAAAAAAAGGCACTCCATACCACTTGGCAATAAAGTGGACAAAAACTTTATATTATGGTTTTTAAAAACTATATCCAAGGATTCTATGCCATATTTCATGAGATTTGGCGAGATTTAATGCCACAAAGAGTGGGTTTATTGGGATTTGATCCCACAACCACTTCTTTCTAAAGCAAAATTTTCACCACTTCCCCTATCGGTCGAATTATATTAAAATATGTAGAATAGTGAGTTTTATGCAGAGAAGCCAACGAACTAGCCAAGCTTTGGAGGCCATTTTCGGGAGCTACACTCAGTATTTTTCAGTGCTGTCAGTTGCATTGGATTTATGAGGTCGATCATAACACATTGAGACTCGTATGAAATCCATTTGATGCAATTTTTATGTGCATTTTGAGCATTTTAATAAATTAATAAGAAATCCTCCCCCATTGAGACAAAGGCCCAGAGACGTAGGCAACCTTGCCGCACTCCGTTATCAAGCTTGGTGCTATGGTTTTTTGTTCCTTATGTCTATTTTTTGTTATGTATTGTTTAAGATGGCTGCAACTTTCTTTTAGTAAATATCCTGTTGGACAACTGAGAGGGGGGGCTGAATCAGTTGTTACCAAGCTTAAACAATTATGCTTCTTTTAAAACTCTTTACAGAAACAATGAATGATGATCACAATAATGCAGGGAAATAAACACTGGCACATTCAGCATCAGTCACATATATGAGAAACAAAGAGACAGATATTTTCCGAGGAAACCCATACAGGGTAAAAACCTCTTTTTCTTTATATGATAAGTAATAATTACATTCTTTACATTATCATACATATGAGCACTAACTCATAATGAGGCTACAACCTCTGTTTTGCAAGCTGCAACTTGCTGAGAGCACCAACTCTCTATTTTCTTTAGCACCAACTAGAAGGAAGCACCAACTCCCTGGTTTCTCTAGCACCAACTAGAAGGAAGCACCAACTCCCTGGTTTTTCCAGCACCAACTAGAAGGAAGCACCAACTCCCTGGTTTTTCCAGCACCAACTAGAAGGAAGCACCAACTCCCTGGTTTCTCTAGCACCAACTAGAAGGAAGCACCAACTCCGTGAGTGTTTCCAGCACCAACTGGATGGAAGCACCAACTTCCAATCATACAGGCAACCAACCTGT
>ML779575.1:926821-940612 GCA_009831015.1 Picea engelmannii | reverse complement strand
CAACCATATGGAAGCTACAACTCCCTGTGTTCAAGCACCCACTTGAACCTCTGAGGACAACAGTCCTCCCGAGCACCTCCCAACCACCCTAAAATATTAATTCTTTGTTTCTCAAACTTATTACAGTGATATAATGTTCAACAATGGCTTACCAGACTCATCACTATTCTGTTGCATTTCGTTACTCTGTCTACCTCATTGCCTTCTGTTGTTCCTGAGTATGTACTTAAGGCTTTAAAGTACAGTGTCAAGGAATCTGAAAGTATGAAAGGTTGATAAAGGGTTATATTAACCTTTGGTATCGGAAACTAATGAATATTTCTGCGTTCTTGCTGTCTAGCTTCCAACTGTTCCCGTGTAATGATATCTTGTTCAATGGCTGCCCATGAATGTTCCAATTCCTCCCGAGTGTTGGCAATTTTAAGGATTGTGTCGAAGAGACTTAAAGCGATATGTATTTGGTTAGATGATCCAGGTTGAATATTGGGTTGAGTGGCTGTAGGTACAGTCATCGAGGAACAATATTAGTATTGAAAATGATTTAAACGAGAGAATTCAACGTTGTTTCAATTCGGTCAAGATAAGAGAAGTTTTCGCATGAGGAACAGAATAGGAATACAAACTAAAGGCCCTTTCCTGTAACTGTGTTATTTTTAGCAAAAGATATGGAAGGAGAGAAAGACGTCAAACTGCAGATAACGTAAAATTCCTATCAATATAAAACTCACGCATACACAGAAGAAGAAATCGACATGAACATAATTGACATGTGTAAATAAACATAAAATTTTGTAACTGTAAATTGGTCTTACACCGGCTGATAGCTGGTGCAGAGGAAAGACAAGAAACAATTACCGAAAGACGAAATTCGTTCACTATAGTAGTGGTCGTACTAAATTATAGTGATACACATCAATTATGTAGAGAAAAATGAAAAGAAACAAAAAACATAGCAAAACAAACTTGAAACACAGTCATGACAGAATCAGGAATCTTCAATTTGCTTTGTATTAACTTCCTTCGTGAGAAAACTCCTATTACACTCAGTCCCAAAAAGTCCAGCCTTCTTTTCTTCTTTTTATGATCTATTTATACAAAATTTGCCTCTCGGTTCAGAAGAGCGAAATCACTCCATCTGTCCGGATCCACTTTCGAAAAAGTGCCAGGTGCTTGTTTTTTCTTAGTTTTAATGCATATGATACAATTGTCCAACAAATAAAATACAAGCTGTGGAGTTTTTGTTTGACAGCTAGGGGGGGAGCGAGATCACTTCATTTCTCATACTCTATCTTGAAGAAGTGTCAGGTGCTTGTCCTCGCATGGATTCAGTGTATGCAAGACATTTGTCCACAAACTGGGACCCGAGCTGTGAAAGCTCGGTCTGACAACGGGCTTCGGCAAGATAGCACTCTCGGGCCAACTGAGGAATTTTATAATCTATTTGTATATCAATGAGTTCAAGGGCACCAAGTTGTGCACTGGGTTGAATCAAATGTTTGTATATTTGAGCTGGGTCTACCCTGTCCATCTTGGAGATTTCTGCCGAATTTCTCTCATTCTCCTCTTTTATGTCGAGAGAAATCCGATCCATATTTATCTACCTTAGCGCCTCTGTATCATCTCCAATCTTTATCCCTAACTGCTCACCATTTATGTTATTGACGGCCTCTTCTAACGAATTTGTCACTGTTTGAGCCTGTTCCCTGCCTAAAGTAATATCCTGTTCCCAATTTTTTAATAAGATGTTACCCCTGGTTTGTTCGGCAATGGTGAGCCCGGGAGGTCCTGAAAACCTGTTTTTGGTCGCTATCACTGCCTCTTGGAAAGCGACCCAAGCAGCCTCTACATTTCTTTCTTTATCAGTCATATTCTCGGAGATCCGATGTATTAACAAACAGTCTTCTCGAATCTCTCCTACTTTATTTAGCAGACTATGTTGAGTGGAGGAGATCTTGCTCCGAATGTCGATTGCTCGAGATTTGAAAATCTTGATGTCGATTATCTTGCTTTTTGCAACCTCCAACTGAGCCTGCAGCTGTGTGATCCTATCTCTCTGCTGACCTGATTGTACCCGACCATCTCGGATCGTAGAATTTGCTTGTTCTAGTTTGTTCTTGAGGACTTCAATTTCTTTCTTATCGGCCAATCAGGCCAGCTCTATTTCTCTGCTTGCTTGACTCTTAGAGCTTTCTGCTGCCGAAGCCACCCTGGCCTCAAGAGTCTTGATCAGGCAATTTTTCGCTTTGAGCTGCTTCTTTTACATTTCGACCGAGAACTGATTTGTCGTCGCATATGCTCCTAGTGTTCCTGCAATCTCCATGGCAAATTCATCTTTCTTTTTATTCATCCCATCGATCATTACTTTGAATTTTTTAACAGTGGATTCTCCCTCTTGATAAAATTCTCGCTTCACCACAGCTTTCCTCTTTTTTTCAAAGAAGAATTCATTAGGAGGAAGTTCCTCTACCCTTATAGGTCTCATTTCTTCACCAAATATCCATCCCTCGCTAGCGTCTCCCTGTGCCGACTGCAAGGGTGTGACAGAGGTGATGGGTTGCCCGATTTGCTTCGCAGTCTTCCCTGGTGTGCTGAGTGGATCTTGCTCTTTCAGGGGGTTAGAGGTCTTTGTCCCTACCTACGGATTTTGAGTTTCTGGTGGGTTTGTGTCTTTTATTTCCACCTCCAGGCTACACTCCTTGGGAGGATCAGTAGTCTCTTTTTCTGTTTTGGGATTCTCCTCTCGTTCAGGGCTCTTCTCCTTTTCTGGATTCTTCTCCATTTCAGGACTCTTCTCCTTTTCGGGATTCTTCTCCTGCTCAAGATTCTTCTCCTGCTCCCCTTCCTGACGTTTTTCGGGGTTAGAGGTTTTCCCTTCAGAACTCTCGGCCTCTTTTTCTTTATCCTTGGGAAGTCCCAAACCTCCCAGCACCACGGGGAGACATCTTTTTCTATGCTCCTGAAATCTTAGAACAAAGGTCCTATCTTCGGGTGCTAGAGCTCTGATTCGAAATTGTACTTCTGAATAGGACCTTGCCCCTCGGAAAACATCATCCGAGGGTGAACACTCATGTTCAAACCTCTTTAACCCACAATTTCCCAAATGGGCGCTTACAATTCCCTGGGGATCATGCTTTTTGTACTCAATTGAGACTAGGCTCAAGTCTTCTAAGGCTGCAGCCTCAGCCTTAGCATGTTCGAAATCTAATAATGAATAGGAATTCAGCCGAATAGGGAAAAATGACCATACCTTCTTTGATGACGCTTTGATCTCTTTGCTCACTTCGCCAATTACTGTTTGCCGAGCAATCTCGCGACAGGCCAGCTTGTCGGGGATGAACAACGGTAGTGCCGAAGGAGGAACAGCAGCTCCGAACACTCTAAAATAGGAGAATTCTTCCTCCATGTACTAGTCCACGATATGGCTCAGATTCACAACAATTCTATCCGATATGCGGGGTGGAAAAAGACCAAAAATGGTGACGTATAGGGGCACCATCACCTAGTTGAAAATCTCATAAATAAACTGATTTGTGTTATTTTCCCATAGCTTATCATGGTACTCATGCATAGTCTTCTCATGGGCTGGACTCCAACCCCAATTCATTAAAGGAAAAGGCGTCATGGAGCATATTGCATCCATGATATACGCGGACATGTAGAATCTGGATGGTCTCCCGGCTGCTTTGTGCTCCTGGTATTCTGTGACTCTGTTGAATAAACTGTCGGAGAGCATCTTGGCTCAGTTGAATGAGGAACCCTTTGCTACCTGAAAGATGAGAGGTACCCACTGGATGTAAAAATGTGCCGTATCCTCCCTTCCGAAAAGTCTGCACGTCATCATCGCTATATACGCATATGGTGGCTCCAGCGAAGAAATTGAGTACACTCCCTTGTCATTCGCTCTGAATGTTCTGGAATGCGAAACCCAATCTTTTATCAATCCTGGCATGGTTTTGTCATATTCTTCACAATCCTTCTTTTTGAAGTCCCCCAGGAATTCTTTGCCATATGTGTATTCAGAAGCTGTTGGGAGCTTATACATAGATTGGATATGCTCGGGCCTAAAAGTCTCGACCATGGCCTATCGGTCATTTACGATAGTTCTGGAGGGCAGGTCAATGTGATCCAATGCCCATCGGATCATGTCGTAGTATGGTAGCAACCGAGGTCTGGTTGCAACCAGGTGCATCCCCGACTGAACAACTGTCTTGTACTTAGTGTTCAGGTCGTCCTTGACAATATCATTGTTATCATCATCAGAGTCTGAATAGTTTACCAGCTCGGATTGTAGAATGTTTGAAATAAATGACCAGGTGGGTACTGAGCCACTCGTCTGAGGTGAAGTATCCAAGACGTTGTCCGGACCTTGTGCCGCAACCTCAACATTTGCTTTCGTTGCTCTCCTTGGCGCCATAGCTGAAACTGGCTTCTTCGCTCTTCTGTGATAAACCTGTGTATACATACAGAAACTAATTAATCTTGGAGGAAGGTGAGCTCTGCGCACTATGAGAAATGTTCAAAATAAAACGAACTCTCGTATATATCTGAAAAAACCTGTACCATTCGAAATGAGTCTGTCAGATCGCATTTAGAAACAAATTCATTACGTAAATTCGATCTTATTCATTCGTAGATTTACCCTATTCCTTCATTAATGCCATCAAAGTTTGGCGGCTTGGCAGGTAAGTCGGGATAATGAAGAGCAGATGGTTACCTCGTAAAATGTGCAAATCTTGAAGTGCGAGACGTATCCCGTTTCATTTTTTAAAATTTCAAATCTCAACACTTCTATGTTTTTCTCGCCTTTCGCCGTATCATGAGTTTCCTTTCCATCTTTTGACTCTTCAACTCGCGAGGTTGCGAGCACCGAGTTTACGTTAATTAACCGTAACTATGATTTAGTACATCACTAAGTATACAATTAATTTAATCGCCATATCGCGACTCGAGAACTCGAAGACAAACTCTTGGGGGAAAGATATGCCGAGTCGCGATATCGCGAGGCGGCGATAATTAAGTTAAATTAAGAGAAGGAAATCTTAGATTAAGCGACTAATCATTCTTGATATAATTACGTCACAACCTCATGAGTCGGGGTTTTAGACACTTCAAATTTATGAAGGAAAGCGCCGAGTGGCGAAGTGCCGAGAACCAGGGTTCGATCATGGTCAATTTTTCTCCATTAATCCTTAACCAAGGTTATCGCGAAGTTATCGCGTTTCTTGGCTCTCGGGGTTTTAGGGGCAAATACTTTGGTTTGATGAATGTCGAGTCGTGAAGTGCCGAGAACCTATACTTGTGAGTTAAAATTTTTACCCTGGTTAATGTTTTGGGTTAAAATTTTGGAGGAGGAAGAAAATCAATCTTAGGCTTCAAAAATATAAAAATGGAAAATCGCGCAAGTTCAAAATAGGGGCGGCTCCAACATAGGATCCAACTAGGGATCCCGCTTCCCTGTGAGGTGGGAAGAACAGTAGACCAGGTGCCAATATTGGGTAAATGGAGTCATAGGCTAAAATCAACAGAAACATTCAAGGAAAAAGATAAGAGGAAGGGAACATTCCGTTTTTGTACCTCAGAAATCCTTTCGAACTCAGATACTTTTTCCAAACACAGCTAAAGTCACTTTCACAACCTTCCCTTTCTCACCACTGACTTTGGGGAACGTTTTAAGACACTCGAAACGACCCTAAGAGATTCAACAGATCTTGTGATTCTCAGCTTGCATTAAAAAAAGGAATGATATCATATAAGTTTAAAAAAAAAGGGGAAGTCCCGTCAGAATTTGGGGAAATGATTAGGCTTTCAGGAAGTGTTGGTTACCGGAATAGATTGATTTTTATGTATAACAGCCTCACAGATCTCTCAGACATTTCTTCACTGCCAGTGAGCCTGTTCAGTACCCCGGTGAAGTTGTCCGACCCCTTTTTCCTGAATTTCTTTTCACCACTTCGGAAAATATTTATGCGTTTAAATGCTGAGATGAGGGAAATCATTTCTGAATTTCCTTTCATCATCTCAATGGACTAGGTGGGGGCAATCATTTTTGAATTTCCTTTCACCACCTGTCTTATTATTTTCTTTTTAAAACATGAAGATGGGAGCAATCAGTTTATATCAGGGCTGAGATCTGTGTAATATTTTTTATCAGAGGTCTGTCAACTTAATTTGATTTCTCGGTATCAACCTTCCTTCGACCCTCACAAGACCTTCGTTCTTAGGGAGGCCTGGGAGAAAAATGACATTTTAAGGGACATCCTGTTCAAGCAATCTTTGATTCTTCGGACGCTGTTGAAAAACCTAGGAAAGTTAGGATCTCTATAAACGCTCTTTAGCCTAGCAGAAGATCAGGTAGTTGTGAAGACCAACTTTCTCATTAAGATCTGTTTTGAAATCCTTGAGGTTCAAAACAGAAACTTTCTACTCCTTCAAAGATTCGGAAAGATAGTGACTCACTTAAAGTTAGGCCCAACGATAGACAAAAATCAAGGCAACAATTCAATGGGTTAAAATACGAAAGGTCATAACAATTCAGGTCTGATTTTTGAAAGAAATTCAGGAACAAAATTTTATGACTGACTGCTTTTAGGTCTAATATACCCATTTAAATCATTTTCTTTGAAGATTATGAAACCAAAAATATTCCTGTTATCTAACCTTTTATAATGCAATTTGAACAATATTACCTCAGATTGCTAAAATAGCCTTTCATGTCTTGTAAATTTAGAAAACTCACCTCTGTCTTTCTTTTTCAATTTCTTTGTAGACTTTGAATTATCTTATGTATCACCTGTTTTGTGTCGTTGTATTTCCGATACCGACCTGCGCATTACTTTTTCTGCTAGTTTCTTCTGAGGCTGGATTCCTGTAAAAATCAAATACAAATCTTATCGAAAATGCGTTGAAGGTTTAAGAACTAAAAAACGGAAAATTAAAGGCAAAGGTTCAGAGGAAAAGATGAGTATGTACAAAACACATCAAAATGAAATTTATTTATTTACAAAAAAATTATTTTTATTTTTGTTAAAGATTGTTAAGTCATGTAATGCTTTAGATAACGCCCGTTGATAGGGGCGCTGAGGACTTCTCCATCAATGTTCTCTAACAGGAAAGAATTCTTCCCCTCTGGAGCAGAGACCCTGAATGGTCCATACTAAAGGTGATCAAACTTTCCATGTTTCGCTACTTCCTCTCTTCTCGCATCCCATTTTAGTACTAAATCACCTGGAAGAAATTCCTTGTCTTTTGCTTTTAGGTCGAACAATGCTTTCATATTGTCTTGGTATTTCTTCATTTTCTCATCAACCTCCACTCTGAGCTGTTGAACCTTAATCAACTGGTTAATTCTCCTGGTTATATGATTGGGCTCTTCATTCTGATCTTGCCATAATTTCATCACTGGCAATGCTAAGTTTATGGGCAGAACCGCCTCGGTTCCATAGACCATCTGAAACGGCGAAATGCCGATAGATCTTTTAGTGCTAATGTGGTTTTCCCACAACGCGTACTTCAAATGTACATGCCAGGACCTCTTGTTTTTGCTCAGTACCTTTTTTATTACGTTTACCAGGCTCTTATTTGATGATTCGGCCACCCCATTTCCCTGAGGGTAATAAGCAATGGAATGGCCGAGAACGATACTGTACTTCTGGAAAAAGTCAATCATAGCCATGGACTTGAAATCCTAAGCGTTGTCGGTGACAATCTTTCGGGGACACCCGAATCTTGACAGGATGTTATCTTTCAAAGGAGGTTCATGAGTTCGACCCTTCTGCAGGATTTTCTTAGGCTGGTCAGTTGAGGTGGGCTTATTTTTAGATCTCAGATTGTATCTGGGTTGAACGTCAGCTGCTATTATTTCTGTTTCTAGTTGAGATACACAAAGGTCAGTGTGATCACCTTTTTCTTATTCATTAGACGGTTGAGGAGTGTCCAAAGATTTCTCATAGTCTTCCCTGGTCAGAAATGGCTGCGAACATTCATCACCAAAACATGCAATTTCATCTTCCGAATCTCTGAAATCTTGGAGGTCGTTTGCTCCTATAAAATTTTCGTTTTTTAGCGGAGCTTGTATTTTTTGATCTTCATTCTTCATTTGCTTCTGTTGATTTTGGGGATTTGGGTTTCTCCTGAAGTCTCTTTTGTTAGAAGAATCAGCCTTAGCCTGATCCAACTCCATCCTAGAGATCTTATTAGACAGATCTTTAATTATTTGGGCCATATCATCTACTCTGTCGTTAGCGTGTGTATTTGACCCGGAAGGACCTGCTGGTTCCCTATAGCAACTATTTTCTCGGTTGACTGTTTCTACTTTTTCCTTTAACTTACCTGAGGCCATCATATTAGAATCTATTTCGACATCATCGTCTTGCATTCTATTCAGGGTGGCTCCTCTTCTTTCTCGTAAAAGCAGTGCAAAATCAGGTTCGAAAGCTCCCGCAAAGGTTACTTTGGCTGCGAGTTCAGAAGGTTTAACATCGACTGGAATTTTATTATAAAGTTTGTTGAACCTCAGAATAAATTCCATAACGTTTTCTGAGTTCTTTTTCTTCAGGGACCCAAACTCAGTGAGGTAATATAAGTGATCCTTTCGCTCTCCCTATTGTCTGAGGAAAGTATCTTCCAAGGCGTCATATGTCCGAATAGAGGCTGGAGGAAGGCTCTGAAACCAAGTTCGGACCTGTCCTTCAAAGGTTTGGACAAGAAGTCTTGAATAGACATCCTCGTGTTCAATACCACAGATGTCTGCGAACTGGTCGAAGAAGTTTATATGCTCGGCTGCGGTTAGATCCCCCTCTCTGGTGAATTTAGGGAGATTTTTGATGTAGTTATCAGGTAAATCATGGAGGGGAACAGGTAAAACCAGGGGAGCATATCTCCCTGCTACCTTTGCAAATACTCCCGGAGGGGGGACATGTGGTTTTCCTCCACCTCCTCCTCCAATGCCTGCCATCGACTTGGGAGTATGAAGTGGGGGTGTAAGACACTTTTTTGAATCAGGTGAGACAGGGAAGTTCTTTCGAAGAAAGGATGGTGTGTCAAATGACAACGATCTTTCTAAAGGACCCTTTCCCTTGTTTATAGATATGACAGTCTGATGAACCTCACTGCTAAATCCAGAGTAGTTTGTTTTCGGATCTTCGGTATCAGATAGGGGGCTATAGGAAGTATGAGGTTCAGCAAGGTAGTTAGTCTTTAGAAGTGATTTTGAGGGTTTATTAATCATAGCGGTCGCCTCAGACGAGCCTCTCGCTCTCAAAATTTTCTCTGGATCATTAAAAGGCGTAATCAGCTTGCCACCCGGGTTCTGTCTGGTATGTCTGGTATTCTTTCTACCAGACGCCAGTTTGTGTTTTAGTGGAGTCTCCAAGTGAAATATTTAAAAATCCTTAAAATTATGTGCACTCTATGTTCACTATCAAAGAGTAACACTATCAACGAAATAGTTTGTCGTTTTCCCAGGGAAAAGATTTCGTAACTTCGCTCCCCGGCAACGGCGCCAGAAAGATGTTGTTCCTGAGTCTGTACTTAAGGCTTTAAAGTACAGTGTCAAGGCATCTGAAAGTATGAAAGGTTGATAAAGGGTTATATTAACCTTTGCTATCGGAAACTAATGAATATTTCTGCGTTCTCACTGTCTAGCTTCCAACTGTTCCCGTGTAATGATATCTTGTTCAATTGCTGCCCATGAATGTTCCAATTCTTCCCGAGTGTTGGCAGTTTTAAGGATTGTGTCGAAGAGACATAAAGCGATATGTATTTGGTTAGATAATCCGGGTTGAATATTGGGTTGAGTGGCTATAGGTACAGTCATCGAGGAACAGTATTAGTATTGAAAATGATTTAAACGAGAGAATTCAACGTTGTTTCAATTCGGTCAAGATAAGAGAAGTTTTCGCATGAGGAACAGAATAGGAATACAAACTAAAGGCCCTTTCCTGTAACTGTGTTATTTTTAGCAAAAGATATGGAATGAGGGAAAGACATCAAACTGCAGATAACGTAAAATTCCTATCAATATAAAACTCACGCATACACAGAAGAAGAAACCGACATGAACATAATTGACATGTGTAAAAAAACATAAAATTCTGTAACTGTAAATTGGTCTTACACCGGCTGATAGCTGGTGCAGAGGAAAGACAAGAAACAATTACCGAAAGACGAAATTCGTTCACTATAGTAGTGGTCGTACTAAATTATAGTGATACACATCAATTATGTAGAGCAAAATGAAAAGAAACAAAAAACATAGCAAAACAAACTTGAAACACAGTCGTGACAGAATCGGGAATCTTCAATTTGCTTTGTATTAACTTCCTTCATGAGAAAACTCCTATTACACTCAGTCCCAAAAAGTCCATCCTTCTTTCTTCTTTTTATGATCTATTTATACAAAATTTGCCTCTCGGTTCAGAAGAGAGAAATCACTCCATCTGTCCGGATCCACTTTCGAAAAAGTGCCACGTGCTTGTTTTTTCTTAGTTTTAATGCATATGATACATTTGTCCAACAAATAAAATACAAGCTGTGGAGTTTTTGTTTGACAGCTGGGGGGGGAGCGAGATCACTTCATTTCTCATACTCTATCTTGAAGAAGTGCCAGGTGCTTGTCCTCGCATGGATTCAGTGTATGCGAGACATTTGTCCACAAACTGGGACACGAGTTGTGAAGGCTCGGCCTGACAACGGGCTTCGGCAAGATAACACTCTCGGGCCAACTGAGGAAGTTTATCATCTATCTGTATATCAACGAGTTCAAGGGTACCAAGTTGTGCACTGGGTTGAATCAAATGTTTGTAGATTTGAGCTGGGTCTACCCTGTCCATCTTGGAGATTTCCGCCGAATTTCTCTCATTCTCCTCTTTTATGTCGAGAGAAATCCGATCCATATTTATATGCCTTAGCGCCTCTGTATCATCTCCAATATTTATCCCTAATTGCTCACCATTTATGTTATTGATGGCCTCTTCTAACGAATTTTTCACTGTTTGAGCCTGTTCCCTGCTTAAAGTAATATCCTGTTCCCAATTTTTTAATAAGATGTTACCCCTAGTTTGTTCGACAATGGTGAGCCCGGGAGGTCCTGAAAACCTGTTGTTGGTCGCTATCACTGCCTCTTGGAAAGCGACCCGAGCAGCCTCTGCATTTCTTTCTTTGTTAGTCAGATTCTCGGAGATCCGATGTATTAACAAATAGTCTTCTTGAATCTCTCCTACTTTATTTAGCAGACTGTGTTGAGCGGAGGAGATCTTGCTCCGAATGTCGATTGCTCAAGATTTGACAATCTTGATGTCGATTATCTTGCTTTCTGCGACCTCCAACTGAGCCTGCAGCTGTGTGATCCTATCTCTCTGCTGACCTGATTGTACCCGACCATCTCGGATCGTAGAATTTGCTTGTTCTAGTTTGGTCTTGAGGACTTCAATTTCTTTCTTATCGGCCAATCGGGCCAACTCTATTTCTCCGCTTGCTTGACTCTTAGCACTTTCTGCTGCCGAAGCCACCCTCGCCTCAAGAGTCTTGATCAGGCGATTTTTCGCTTTGAGCTGCTTCTTTAACATTTTGACCGAGAACTGATTTGTCGTCGCATATGCTCCTAGTGTTCCTGCAATCTCCGTGGCAAATTCATCTTTCTTTTTATTCATCCCATCGGTCATTACTTTGAATTTTTTAACAGTGGATTCTCCCACTTGATAAAATTCTCGCTTCACCACATCTTTCCTCTTTTTGTCAAAGAAGAATTCATTAGGAGGAAGTTCCTCTGCCCTTATAGGTCTCAGTTCTTCACCAAATATCCATCCCTCGCTAGCGTCTCCCTATGCCAACTGCAAGGGTGTGACAGAGGTGATGGGTTGCCCGATCTGCTTCGCAATATTCCCTGGTGTGCTGAGTGGATCTTGCTCTTTCGGGGGGTTAGAGGTCTTTGTCCCTGCCTCCGAATTTTGAGTTCCTGGTGGGTTTGTGTCTTTTATTTCCACCTCCGGGCTACGCTCCTTGGGAGGATCAGTAGTCTCTTTTTCTGTTTCGAGATTCTCCTCCCGTTCAGGGCTCTTCTCCTTTTTTGGATTCTTCTCCATTTCAGAACTCTTCTCCTTTTCAGGATTCTTCTCCTGCTCAGGATTCTTCTCCTGCTCCCCTTCCTGACATTTTTCGGGGTTAGAGGTTTGCCCTTCAGAACTCTCGGCCTCTTTTTCTTTATCCTTGGGAAGTCCCAAACCTCCCAGCACCACGGGGAGACATCTTTTTCTATGCTCTTGAAATCTTAGAACAAAGGTCTTATCTTCAGGTGCTAGAGCTCTGATTCGAAATTGTACTTTCGAATAGGACCTTGCCCCTCGGAAAACATCATCCGAGGGCGAACACTCATGTTCAAACCTCTTTAACCCACAATTTCCCAAATGGGCGCTTACAATTCTCTGGGGATCATGCTTTTTGTACTCAATTGAGACTAGGCTCAAGTCTTCTAAGGCTGCAGCCTCAGCCCTAGCATGTCCGAAATCTAATAATGAATAGGAATTCAGCCCAATAGGGAAAAACGACCATACCTTCTTTGATGACGCTTTGATCTCTTTGCTCACTCCGCCAATTATTGTTCGCCAAGCAATCTCGCGACAGGCCAGCTTCTTTGGATGTGAGCACATCTTCACTGCCTCTATCACACTTTTGACTTGAACTGAGTGAATTATGTTTCAGACCATCCACAAGTAGAGCGTACTGGGCATCTCCTTTGTCATTACTCAAACTCATCATCCCTCTATCCTTGATTTTGCCTGGTTCATCATTTTCAAGGATCACATTTCATGTTTTGCTTTTACTTATGGACAATAGCTTATCCTTGTCTCCAGTCACGTGCTTGGAACATCCACTATCTATTTTTCCATAGGCCTTTTGTTTTTGAGTTGAAAGTGCTTGACCACATTTTTCACTATCTTTCCTCTTCCATGTGTTGGTCTTTCTATCTAAGAACTTTATTCTTGGATCTTCTTTGTAATTCTTGAGATGGTAGTTTGCAGCTTTGTGGCCAAAGTTGTGACAGTTATAGCATTCAATCTCATTGTTCAATAGGTCAAAGTTGTTGTTGCAGGGTTGTCTACTCATTGATTGTTTATTGATCCTTGACCTCCTCAGTTGCATGTCTCTAGACTTAATTTGGCAATTTGCAATATGTGATGGTTTTTTACTTTGCTGTATCATTCTTTGTTGTGGCAGAAATTTATTCCTTGGAAATCTTAATTGCTCATGTCTAATTCTTAAGAAACAATTTACATCTTTATTACCAAAATTAGAACAGTAGAAACATTATCCATAGAAAAATTCTTTGTACCTGGAAAATGGTTGTCTTCTTTGAGCAAATCAATTTTTTTCATGTTGATGATGTCTTTGAGCAGGGAGTGCATTATTTCTTTGTTCTACAGATTCAGTCCTGGCACTTTTTCCTTTACGTGTCCTGGGTAGCTGGTTGTCTTCCTTTGTTTTTGCAGGCTTGTTATTGTCATTGGTTGTACGTTTGAAAAACTTGATGGGTTCCTCATTTCCTGACTTCCCACTGCTTGATCCCTCTTCATAACCCAGACCATTTTTCAGCTTTGGATTCCTTTGTTGATTCATAATGGTGGATAATCTTTCTGAGGCTTTGATACTTGAAAAATTCTGATTATACAAGGCTTGAAACTTCTCCATCTCTTTCCTAGTTTTCACTACTTCTTCTTCCAGGGCTTCAGATATTGCCCTCTTTTCTGATAGCTGATGTTTCAGAATATCCTCGATTTTTCTTGCCTCTTCTAATTC
>ML779575.1:914774-925448 GCA_009831015.1 Picea engelmannii | reverse complement strand
CCCGAGCACCTCCCAACCACCCTGAAATATTAATTCTTTGTTACTCAAACTTATTACAGTGATATAATGTTCAACAATGGCTTACCAGACTCATCACTGTTCTGTTGCATTTCGTTACTCTGTCTGCCTCATTGCCTTCCTGCACACATCACTTGCGCTGTCTGTTCTTCTGTCTTTTATGCTTTGTGTGCCATACCCATTCATTGCACAGATCCTTTTCTGTTCAATTCAGCTGTTGCACTCTCCTTTTTCTTCACACATGAATCACCTTCACCAGCTACAACCACAACAAACTCCAATAGCAACAACGACTCAATCTCTTCTCTGTACCGTGTATTTATAGCTTCTGTGCACCTTGTGCATGCAATGTTCACAATGCCTCTACATGCCGACTCTGTGTCGTTATCCTCCACCTCTCGAGTGCTCTGTTTGATCATCATCGTGACTCTTCAGCTTCTCTGGTGGTTCGCCCCACGTGTCCAGCATCATCGTATGTTATACTGAGATTCCTCAACCTCTCTGGCAGTTTGAGACTCTTCGTCTTCTCTGTGACATTCGAACTCGCCTTCTCTGTTTCAGTTACAGGCCTCAATGCTCATCAGCTGTCAATCACCTCCACGATCATCTTCATTCCTCTCAGAGACTCTTCACCTCCTCTGTCAGTCATCCCGAAGTGTCTTCACATCCTCTGGTAGAAACCATCAATGGTTTCTAGCAGTTTCACTGTGTCGTGCAACAGTAGCCCTCAGATCTCCTTCAGGTTAATCTATGTCATTGGATGATCTTTATCAATCCTTCCTTTAAATCGGGTTTCAACATTTCAGCATTCCTGTTGCATTGTGTTCTTGCCTCTCCAAGTCGCGATCCCCAAAACTCCGATATGGAGTTACATCTACGATCCAGATCCAAGCTTGATTTAACGGTTGTGATTGAATCGCCATATCACATATCGCGATTTCGACATTCTTGTTGCCTTGTTTTCTATTCCTCTTGATGTCGCGATCCCCAAAACTCTGATATGGAGTTACATCAATGGTCCAGATCCAAGCTTGATTTAACGGCTGTGATTGAATCGCCATATCGCATATTGCGATTTCAGCATTCTTGTTGCCTTGTTTTTGTCACTTCAAAGTTCCGATCCCCGATACTCCATAAAGAAATCAGATCAATGGTCCAGGTCACTTCTTAACTTAACGACTGCGATTAAATCGCGAATTCACATATCGCGAAATCAGGGTTCCTGATATCAATAATCTTTGTCATGTCCAACTCTCGATCCCCAATGCCTCTCCATTGACTGGAATCAACGGTCCAGATCAAAGCTTGATCTGACGGCTCAGATTACATCGTGATTTTGCATATCGCGATATTGATATTCCTGATGTCAATGTTCTTTGAAAACTTCAACACTCGATCCTCGAAACTCCGACAAGGTGTCCATCTGCTGACGTCACATGTGGATTGACACGTGTTGAATACTGCCACATGTCACTCTGATTCGTGACTTACATGTGCCTGAAATGTTGAATCAGTTTGACACTTGTCATTACCTGGTTGTGACACGTGTTCCTAGCTGACGTGGTCTACTGATGTGATTCGGTTCGACGGTTCAGATGTGATCTTGTTTTGACGGCTCAGATTACGTCGGGATTTTTCATATCGAGAAATCGGGATTCCTGTTGCATTGTTTCTTTGACATTTCCAACACGCGATCCTCGAAACTCCGATCAACGGTTCAGATGTGATCTTGATTTGACGGCTCAGATTGCGTCGAAATTTTTCATATCAAGAAATCGAGATTTCTGCTGCATTGTTTCTTTGACATTTCCAACACGCGGTCCTCGAAACTCTGATCAACGGTCCAGATACCCCCTGATATGTACGGTCTTCCTGCTTTTGGGATTTGTGAGCCCTCTACTCCTTGCACTTTTAAAGATCGTGTAGGTTTTCCTCGATCCAACAGTGGTCGGACCCTGTGCTCAAATCTGACGCTTGAGATCTATTCTCCTCTTCAACACCCTCTTCTTGTCTTTATTCAGATATAATGGCCCTCATGCTGTCGGGAATTTTGGATGGGATCCAACGATCAGAAATGCTTCTCGAGCCTTCGATCATTTTTTCAATGTTGCATTGCCTTCGATCATTCGATCTTCCTGGACTTATCTTCTCTTTTCCTTTTGATCATCGTTGTTGTACTCAAGCCATCATTACTACTGTACTTGCCATCAATGACAAGCTTACACTTCCTGTAAAGCATACCAAACATCCTCTGCACTATCTCTTCTGATCTTATCGGGCTTGCTCTGCAACATCTTCCTAAAATACTTCTGGTGCCCGTCTGTTACATTCTTCCTGTACTCATGCCATCTTCATTGCTGTACTTGCCATCAATGACAACCTGTTAAACATTTCCAACATATCCTTCCTCATTTAAGTTTTTGTGGTAATTTAACACATGCTTAAAACTCAACCAAGTCTTTAAAAGAATCATTTCGGATCAAGAGGTATCAAAGCAGGTTGATGGTTGGTTTTTGAGTTTGCATGATTACCAGGGAAAGTCTGAATCCTGGTGAAGGCAAGATTGTTGAAGAGAATCCTAAGATTGGATCAAGAAAGAGAACTTCTCAAAGTGAGAAGATGGCATCGGAAGAGGGACTTTCTCATGATGAGATAGAGTTTCGAAATACGTTCTTTTCCATGTCGGAGATGATGAAGGTTCTATATGATGATTACTTGGAGCGGAAGAGACCGATTCTAGGTGAATCTTCAAAGGCCAAAAGTGAAGAAGGAGAGGATCCTCCTAAACCTCCTCCTTCACCTCCTTCTTCTCCATCAACTTCTTCTTCTTCAAGTACAAGTTCCAAATCCACCTCCAGAAAACACTACCATAAACATAAAAATGACATGCCTTTACTTAATCTTGATGTGAAGTTTGAATTACCCATGTATGATGGTGAAGTCCATGTAGAGAGGCTTTATAACTGGGTCAGATAGATGGAGGTTTATTGTAGTGTGCAAAAAATCAAGGATGAGGCAACTCAAATCAAGTTGGCATTGCTTCGTCTTGTAAGCACAACACTCATCTCGTGGAAAAACAAGTTGCAAAATGGCACGCAACAAGTGGGTAATGTATTTCCATCATGGCAAGTTTTTGTTTTTGCACTTAGAAAGAAATTTTATCTTTTGGGTTATACAGAGAAGGCTTTAATTGAATGGCAAGGTCTTAAACTAAGAAAGGGACAAACAGTGCAAGAATACACAAATGAATTTCGTAAGATGGAATTAATGTTAGACATTCCATTACATACCCAAGAAACTCTTATGAAGTATATAGGAGGTTTACCTGCACACATTCGTAACACTGTATTTATGTTTGGACCTACTAATCTTGATAAGGTTTCTGTTCAAGCAACATACATTGAGGAAGGGAAAACAAGAGTTGGTGTGTCAGGGGAATCGTCTTCAATAAAAGAGGACAAAAGGAAGTGGAATGGAAAGAAGACAAATTCATTGGCAAGAAAGAAAGAGAAGTTCTCTTGCAAGCATTGTAAGAAAGAAGGGCGTGATGATGAACATTGATGGAAATTGCATCCCGATAAGTAACCGAAGTGGTTCAAAGAGAGGAAATGGAGGCAAACAGTTGCAGCAACATCATGACCAACAGACTTGGGATCGGATTCGGGTGATGAATCTAAAATCACAATGGTTGGTTTGATGGGTAAAATTGGTGGTAGATTTGATTCTAGAAGTAAATTGCTTCACATAAGGGTCGTAATGAGGCATAGTAAGGTCGACACATTGATAGATATTGGATCTCAATCTAACTTGATTTAAGAGGAAGTGGTTAAACAATTGGGATTAAACACTCAGATGCATCATAAACCTTACTCACTTAAATGGATAAGCAACAATCATAAATTGCACATAAATAAGCAATGCAATTTAAATTTTGCAATTTCATCTAAGTTTGTGGATGAGGTAACATGTGATGTGGTGCCACTAAATGAATGTGGAATGGTCTTAGGCAGTCTTTATTTGTATGATCACAAAACAATCTTCTACAGGGAACAAAATCAATATCACTGAATCAAAGAAGGCAATGAATATGTTGTACATGCTCATCACTTAAAATCAAATCAATATCTTCAAACAATGGAACAATTAAGGAAGGCAACTTATGCAAGAAACACACCTATAATTGTGCCAAATAAAGCAATTGATCTTAAGCATGAACATGAGATTATTATAGAATGGAAGTTCAATCATACTTTGCTTCAAGATAAGCTAATGTCATGCAAGTACTACAAACATATTAGCTCATTTGCAGTCATATTTCTGATGTTATCATTGCTACTGTTTTCAACATGGATGGTAGTGGCTTCAGTAAGATGTGAAAGAGTATAAGTGGCTAACAATATGATGTCGGTTGTCATGGTTTTTTTTCAATTGATCTTGATGAGACAGGTGCTAAGGACATATTTTAAAGACAGAGAAAAAGTGGGGTGGCCTATCTCGCACTTGATGACTGGTTAGTACCCTTTTGGAGGACCAAAAGGTCTTAGTGGGGAGGTGTGATTCAAAATGGATTCAGGAAGGCCTAAAAATCAAAGTTATTGGAATCGAATGAAACCAACACCATTGCATCTGTCTCGTTGCACTTATTCCAGCCATATAATGTTTTTCTCAAATGGACACCGTATGCGAAAGTTATTGCATTTTGATCGATTTCCCAAATAGGTAAAAAAGTCAACTGGTCAAAGGGTGACGTGGCACATTCTTGGCATGACATGTGGAATAGTTTACATAAGACAAATGGCACAACCTGAGCACAAAACATGGAAGTTGAAATCGACAAACTCCGTAACACTGGCTTCATATACCCCATTGCATACACATCTTGGGTTTTGAACCCTATTCTAGTCAATAAAAAACAGGGCACCATTCATGTTTGCACAGACTTTTGTGACCTCATACAAGCTTGTCCCAAAGACAGCTTCCCTACTCCCCTCATCGATCAAGTTATTGATTCTCGTGCTAGGCATGAAGTCCTCTCCCTCATGGATGAATTTTCTAGTTATAACCAAATCCAAATCTGGCAGGCAGACCAATACAAAACCGCATTCACAACCCCATGGGGCACCTTTTACTATCGATTTATGCCCTTTAGACTCAAAAATGTTGGGGCCACTTTCCAACGTGCAATGACATATGCCTTCTTGTAACATATCCACTACCTAAATCAAATTTTTCCGGTCCTCTGTCGGACTCGAACCCCTAAATAACCATGGAGATCCAACGTAAACTGGCTCTTTCTCTTTTCTTCCCCCTTCTCAGGTGATCACGGGTCATGATCACGGTTCAATCTGAACGTAGTGCCAATTTGTATTTTGCGCTCCAGCACTATAGTAACATCCAAACATTAGACTCTCCAACCACCAAAGCCTACCAGGGCTAACGTACGTCCCATAGGGATGAATTCCCACAGGGTCAGTGAATGGCCAATAGGAATACACTTTACCAGGGGTAGAGAACAACCAATGAGAAAGGCCCATTGCGCGGTTAGGTGGCATACAGGTGGCAAGAGGGAAACACGACATGGTGGTCTTCATGACAGGGAGGGGCCCCACTTTACACACCACATTATTCCGGACCCCCCCCCTCCTAATAAACGTAGAATGGCAAGGGGGGTCTGAAATCCACCTGGAAACCGTTGATCACGATGAGTAAATCTCGACCGTTCGAGAGTTGCGCGTCCAATTCCAGACTCCCCCCCCCTATCACTAAAGGTAGAATAGTAAGGGGGCTCCAGAATGGAACCTCAGTCATAGATCTAGACGGGTGGACTCTAGCTGTCCAGATCTGCCCGACGCTTATCCTAAAGGATATTCACGTCTTGGATTAAGTTGACGTCTTGTTCCCACATCTAACGGTCAGGACAGACTCAGAGATCCTCCGAAAGGATCTCTCCCGTCCATCGGGGTTTACCATCCCAAAAATCCAGACTCTTGACCACGGAGCTCTCGAATCTTCGATAAGCTCTCTTCCGACCTTAGCCCTCCTGACCATAGGCCTGTGGTCCACGTGACCACTATCTCGGAACCGTAGTCAAACCTCTACGTCGGGGTTTCGGGACTTTCGATGTCATGGTTCCTTCGACCTCAGGAATGTCGATTCCCTAATTTTCTGACTCTCATTAGATCTTCGACACCTGTCCCTCTGAACAGATGGCTCGGATTATGTCGGGGTTTTCACCTAGGACTTCCCCGTCCTCTTGTCCCTGGAAATGCCGATTTCCCGATGCGCCAATCGCCGATGGCGCTTGATCTCCGCCACGTGTCCTCTGCCAATAGATGGTCATGATCTTGCCAGGATATCGTAGATCGCGATTCCAACATGTAAGAGTTTCACACCTTTGAAAACTCCAATTCTACGATCCCCAATCCCTCGGGATCTCCTGACACACGTCCCAAATAATGGGCGGTTCTGATCTCGTCAGAATATCGTGCTTCACGACTTCGCAGATTTTGTTGCCAAGATCAAGGGCTTCAACCTACGAAACCCCGATACACGATCCTACGTGTGGATCCGACGGTTCTCCTGTGACCCAGATCCAACGGCTACCCTTCTTTCTCGCTCCTCGCGTCTCGCGACCTGGAGCACCAAATGCTTGGACCCTTACCCTGCGAACCTCCGAGTTCATGAGATCCCTAGATCTCTGCCACTTGTCCTCCTCGGATGGACGACTCTGATCCTCTCGTGGCTTCGCCATTCACGACTTGGAGCATCCAACTTTTGGACTCCTACCCCGCGAACCTCCGAGCTCACGAGATCCCTAGATCTCTGCCACCTGTCCTCCTCAAATGGACGGCTCTGATCCTTTTTGCCCCTATTCATGAGGCTTAACCCTCATCTATCTCCCTATAGATCCAATGACTGTCGGGTTTCCTAACTATGATCTGACGGTTCAGATCGGTCCCAATGTCGCGCCCTTTCCTAGTGCTCTTTGGACGTGGGAAAAACCAACGGTCCAGATGTTCTCATGGAGCCTAGGGGTCTACGATTCGGATTTCCTCGCTATTCACGAAGATAGAAGAAAAAGGGTTAAGGAAATTAACACCCTCGTTCATTCCTTCAATTTAACGATCGAGAATGACTGCAGGTTCCCCGACAGGATCTCATCCGTTGATCAATACTTATCCTTACGTTGCTACTTCGGGATTTTTAAGAGGGTCATTCCTCTTCATACAGGGTTGCTAAGACTTGCACATTAAAGTCCTTTTTTCCAGGTTCTTGGTAAGCCTTTCTAAGAAGGGAATCTCTGTGAAGAGGTCTAATCTAGGAAATTCCTGGAAACAGACAAAGGGAAACAAACTCCCGAGGATGGACTGGAAGTCTGACTTGGTTCATATCATGCATAATCAGACCCATTTATCAACATAAATCATGCATGGTTTCCTCTATTATAAGCATATATCTATTCATTCTTATCAAACACTGCATCGACATTCTAACACTGAAATCATTTACAATTTCACAGTTCTATGAGCATATATATACATGTACCAGTCTATGAATTTCAAGATGCAATATATATAAAACACTTATCAGAAATAACACCAAAAGTGGGTGCGACTACTAAGAGGGGTGCTCGTTTCCACCCAGCCGTAGGCGTAGCAACTCCCAATGGATTTACCACTAGCCACCCTGAGCTGAGACCATGATGCTCTGAGACTGCGTCTCTCTGTTTTCCAGTGACCAGGAGTGAAGGTTGCAATCCTTCCTCTCTGCTATCACCCACTCTACGTAATGCCAGAGTTCCCCTTGTGTCTGCCCTCTCAATCGCCTCTGCCATACGCCCTATCCTCTCGCGAGGTTGCATGTGGCGTGATTTCCCTCGCACTTATCAGGCCTGACGGCTCTACGAATGGGAAGTTCACCATCCCATCCCTCATCAATTCATCCACCTACCAGTCTGTGAGCCATTAATTTTCAGGGCCAACAAGCCGCTTTTGGTTCTCCGGGCCAGTGTAGTCCAAATACGGTATTTAATTCTCGGTGGATGTTAACGCCACCTTTTCAGGTGCCTTCCACCGCCATTGTGGTCTCTTTTTCTGCACATCCCCTCATCAGCAGTCATGCACTAAATTCAGAATGTTATTCACATTCATTGACCTCTTTCTCAAGATCCATTTACATCACATATTCACATTTATGAGTTTGCCATAGTTCTTGGCCAGTCCAGTTATATTTACAAGTTGGGGGAAACAGGGTGTTACAATTCCCTCCCCCTTAAAAGGAACATCATCCTTGATGTTCTTATCTACTAGCACGAATTGCATGTACAGAAGTAAACAAAATCGAATATGCCAGTTTCATGGCATCTTCCATCTCCCATGTAGCCTCATCTGGGCCAAAATGTTTCCACTGCACCTTGACCCGTGCAATGGTTCTGTTCCGGAGCTGGGTTTCCTTTCTGTCCAATATGCATTGGGGTTCTGGTAGAAATTCTCCCTCCGGTTCCACCTGGATCAAAGACCAGTCAATTATATGATTAGCATCATGTACATATTTCTTCAATAATGAAACACTGAAAACATTATGTTCTTTTACTGTGGGAGGAAGTGCTAGCCGATAGGCTACAGGTCCCACTCTATATAGAACCTCAAAGGTTCCACAATACCGGGGTGCCAATTTGGCACAAGCTCCCATTTTCAGGGATCTCCTTCTAGGCTTAATTCTGAGATATACGTGATCTCCTGTTTGGAACTCTCTTGGAGTCCTCTTTTGATCCACATAACTTTTCTGTCGGTTCTGAGCGACCTTCAGATTTTGTTTTATCTGAGTCACTTGTTGTTCCATTTCTTTCAACATGTCGGGTCCAAAAGAAATCCTATTTACAGGATTACTTTAGCTGGCTGGGGTGTTACACTGTCTACCATAGAGGACCTCGAATGGACTCATCTTTAAGGACGCTTGATAGCCATTGTTGTAGGTGAATTCTACCAATGGCAGGTAGTCTTCCCATTTCCTAGGTTGATGCATCACATGCATCCTTAACATATCTTCTAATATCGTATTCACTCTTTCTTTCTGTCCATCGGTTTGAGGGTGATAGGCAGTGCTAAACAATAGCTTGGTCTCCAAACCCGCCATCAGTGATTTCCAGAAATTGGAAGTGAATTTTGTGTCTCTGTCAGATATTATCTCTCTTGGCATGTCGTGTAGTTGGAACACCTCTTTCATGAATACCTGGGCGATATCTATCACCTTGTAGGTTGATTTGATGGGAATGAAATGAGCAGACTTGCTCAATTTATCCACCACTACCATAATGGCATCATTCTGTTTGGTTGAAGTTGGCAATCCAGTGATAAAATCCATGGAGATGGTTTCCCATTTCCATTCCGGGATGGGTAAAGGGTGTAGTAGTCCTGCTAGATGTCGATGTTCTGCATTAACCTGTTGGCATTCTATGCATTGGGCCAAATATTTGGCTATGTCCTTCTTCAATCCCGGCCAATAAAATTGCTTCTGGGTGGCAGTAATCATTTTCTGGTATCCTGGGTGACCAGTGTAGGGTCTTTTATGTAGTTCATCCATGATGAACCTCTTCAAGTCGTCACGATTTGGAATGTACATTCTATCTCTGTAGGTGAGCAGACCTCCTTCAGTCATCTGATAGCCTTCATATTTTGCTCCAGCGGGTTCTTTCTGTAGGTACAGGGTCACATTTCGGACGAAGGGATCTGTTTCTTGTGCCTCTTTGACTCTGTTCTTGACATCTGTCTTGCAGGTACTCACCGCTGCCAGGTGAATTGTTCTCATGCTTCTGCTAAGGGCATCGACCACCCTATTCTCCTTCCCTTTAATGTGTTTGATTTCAAAATCAAATTCACTAAGGAGGGCCATCCATCTGGCTTGTCTAGCATTAAGCTTGGGTTGATCAAACAAATACCGCAATCCACAGTGATCCGTCATCAGTACAAATTTCCTTCCCAGGAGGTAATGCCTCCACATTTTCAAGGCATGCACTATGGTAGCCAGTTCTAGATCATGAGTCACATAGTTGACTTCATGCTCATTCAATTTTCGGGATTCATAGTAGATCACCTTTCCTTCCTGCATAAGGACTGCTCCGAGCCCTTCCTTACAGGCATTTGTGCACACAAGGAAGTCAGCTTCTGGGTCAGCAATTTTTAACACAGGTGCATGGGTTAGTAGATGTTTCAAGGTTTGAAATCTTTCTTCGCATTGTCGTGTCCACATAAATTTTGTTTCCTTCTTCTGGAGGGCATTGATTGGACAACCAATCTTGGAGAAATATTTTATAAATCTTCTATAGTATCCCGCCAATCCCATAAAGGATCTGATGTCTAAGACATCCTTTGGGGTAGGCCATTCCATGATAGACCTGATCTTGTCAGGATCTACTGCTACCCCTTCCTTGGACAGAACATGTCCGAAGTAGTGTATTTGCTTCTGAAAGAAGTCACACTTGCTGAATTTAGCATAGAGTTGATGCTCTCTTAGCACTTGCAGCACAAGTCTAAGATGTTATTCATGTTCTTCTCTATTCTTAGAGTAGATTAATATGTCATCAATGAAAACTAGTACAAATTTATCTAAAAATTTACTGAGTACATTGTTCATTAAGCACATGAAAGTGGCAGGGGC
>ML779575.1:897428-911840 GCA_009831015.1 Picea engelmannii | reverse complement strand
GAGAGTTGCGCGTCCAATTCCGGACCCCCCCCCTTATCGCTAAAGGTAGAACAATAAGGGGGCTCCGTAATGGAACCTCAGTCGTAGATCTGGACGGGTGGACTCTAGTCGTCCAGATCTGCTCACCGCTTATCCTAAAGGATATTCACGTCTTGGATTAATTTGACGTATTTTTCCCACATCTAATAGTCAGGACAGACTTGGAGATCCTCTGAAAGGATCTCTCCCATCCATCGGGGTTTACCATCCCAAAAATCCGGACTCTCGACCATGGAGCTCTCGAATCTTCGATAAGCTCTCTTCCGGCCTTAGCCCTCCTGATCATAGGCCTGTGGTCCACGTGACCACTACCCTGGAACCGTAGTCAAACCTCTATGTCGGGGTTTCGGGACTTTCGATGTCCTGGTTCCTTCGACCTCAGGAATGCCAATTCCCCGATTTTCCAACTCTCGTCAGATCTTCAACACCTGTCCCTCTGAACAGACGGCTCGGATTATGTCAGGGTTTTCACCTGGGACTTCCCCGTCCTCTTGTCCCTGGAAATGCCGATTTCCCGATGCTCCAATCGCCGATGGTGCTTGATATCCACCACGTGTCCTTTGCCAACGAACGGTCCTGATCTTGCCGGGATATCACGGATCGTGATTCCAACATGTAAGAGTTTCACGCCTTCAAAAACTCTGATTCTTCGATCCCCGATTCCTCAGGATTTTTTGACACGCGTCCCAAATAATGGGCGGTTCTGATCTCGTCAGAATATCGCGCTTCGCAACTTCGCAGCTTCTGTTGCCAATATCAAGGGCTTCAACCTATGAAACCCTGATACACGATCCTACGTGTAGATCCGACGGTTCTCCTACGATCCAGATCCAATGGCTACCCTTCGTTCTCGCTCCTCACGTCTCGCGACTTGGAGCACCAAATGCTTAGACCCTTACCCTGTGAACCTCCAAGTTCACGAGATCCCTGGATCTCTACCACCTGTCCTCCTCGGATGGACGAATCTGATCCTCTCATGGCTTCGCCATTCGCGACTTGGAGCATCCAACTTTTGGACTCCTACCCCGCGAACCTCCGAGCTCACGAGATCCCTGGATCTCTTCCACCTGTCCTCCTCGGATGGACGACTCTGATCCTTTTTGACCCTATTCATGAGGCTTAACCCTCGTCTATCTCCCTATAGATCTAACGACTGTCAGGTTTCCTAACTAAAATCTGACGGTTCATATCGGTCCCGATGTCGCGCCCTTTCCTACTGCTCTTTGGACGTGGGAAAAACCAACGGTACAAATGTTGTCATGGAGCCTAGGGGTCTACGATTCGGATTTCCTCGCTATTCATGAAGATAGAGGAAAAAGGGTTAAGGCAATTAACACCCTCATTCATTCCTTCGATTTAACGATCGAGAATGATTGCAGGTTCCCCAACAGGATCTCATCCGTTGATCAATGCTTATCCTTACGCTGCTACTTCGGGATTTTTAAGAGGGTCATTCCTCTTCATACAGGGTTGCTAAGACTTTCACATTCAAGTCCTTTTTTCCAGGTTCTTGGTAAGCCTTTCTAAGAAGGGAATCTCTGTGAAGAGGTCTAATCCAGGACATTCCTGGAAACAGACAAAGGGAAACAAACTCCCGAGGATGGACTGGAATTCTGACTCGGTTCAGCTCATGCATAATTAGACCCATTTATCAACATAAATCATGCATGGTTTCCTCTATTATAAGCATATATCTATTCATTCTTATTAAACACTGCATCGACATTCTAACACTGAAATCATTTACAATTTCACAGTTCTATGAGCATATATATACATATACCAGTCTATGAATTTCAAGATGCAATATATATAAAACACTTATCAGAAATAACACCAGAAGTGGGTGCAACTACTGAGAGGGGTGCTCCTTTCCACCCAACCATAGGCGTAGCGACTCCCAACGGATTTACCACTAGCCACCCCCAAGCTGAGACCACGATGCTCTGAGACTGCGTCTCTCTGTTTGCCAGTGACCAGGAGCAAAGGTTGCAATCCTTCCTCTCTGCTATCACCCACTCTACGTAATGCCAGAGTTCCCCTCGCGTCTGCCATACGCCTTATCCTCTCGCGAGGTTGCGTGTGGCACAATTTCCCTCGCACTGATCAGGCCTGATGGCTCTACGGATGGGCGGTTCACCATCCCATCCCTCATCAAGCCATCCGCCTACCAGTCCGCGAGCCATTAATTTTCAGGGCCAGCGAGCCGCTTTTGGTTCTCCAGGCCAGTGGAGTCCAAATACGGTATTTAATTCTCGGTGGAAGTTAACGCCACCTTTTCAGGTTCCTTCCATCGCGATTGTGGTCTCTTTTTCTTCACATCCCCTCATCAGCAATCATGCAATAAATTCAGAATGTTATTCACATTCATTGACCTCTTCCTCAAGGTCCATTTACATCACATATTCACATTTATGAGTTTGCCATAGTTCTTGGCCAGTCCAGTTATATTTACAAGTTGGGGGAAACAGGGTGTTACACTTCCACTATATTTTTCACATCATCCTTTCCTACTTGGATGACCTCACCGCTCGATCCAAGAAACACTCCCAACACATTGAGGATCGACAGATTATCTTTGAATGTTGTCGAAGGTACAACATATGGCTCAACCCACTTAAATGTGTCTTTTTTGTCAATGCAGGATTCCTGTTGGGATTCATAGTATCCCAATAGGGCATCATCATAAAAACCCTTAAATTTCAAACAATCAACGAGATCCCCCCTCCCCGGAACTTACACCAGTTGCAAAGCCTCCAAGGAAAAGCAAACTTCTTATGACATTTCATCCTTGACTATGCCATTCACACCCACAAATTCCTACACTTAATTCATTGTGACATCCCATTTCATTGTTACCATCATGCCCAGGCTTCCTTCGATTCACTAAAAGAGGCACTCATCAAAGCCCCCTTAATCAATCCCCCAGACTATAATAGGAATTACATACTCTACCTATTAGCCTCCGATGTTTCAGTCGTCGAAGTACTCATTTATGTCAATGATGACCAATGCGAACATGTTATATACCATATTAGCAAGAACCTCTATGGGCCACCTCTCAAGTAAAATCATAAAGAAAATATAGCTGTCGCAATCGTTCTCGCGATTCAAAAGCTGCACCATTATATCTTGCTTCATACCACCAAAGTAATCGTTGATTCCAACCCTATGCATTACCTTTTGAGTCATAGCCATATCAAAGGAAAATTTTCTCGTTGGATCGTCATTCTCCAAGAATACGACCTAGATTTTTCCACCCCAAAGAGCAATAAATCCCTCGTTCTTGCCGAACTCCTCATAGACTTTCCATCTGACTCTACAGACCCCCCGGTCAATGAGATTTTCCCTGACGAGCATTTATTTCTCATATCATCAATAGACCTGTGGTACATAGATATTTTGGTCTATCTCCTCACTCAAAATTTGGTCCACACTTATCTCGGGATGATCCATGTCGCATTCGACACCAAGCCTCATTGTACCTCCTCATAGGAGATGTTATCTTCCATAGAGGCTTTGACATGCTTCTTCGACGTTGCCTCACCCTGGAAGAGGCCAAGACAATTTTGAATGATTGCCATAGTGGGGCATGTGGTGATCACTTATTCAGCATGTCCACTACCTAAAATATTATTTAGGTGGGTTACTATTGGCCCACATTGTTTCATTACTACATCCACGCAGTTAAGTGGTGTGACAAATGTCAGCGATATGCACAGAAGGCTTGGGCACCGCCTGGACTCTTGCACTCCATAATCATTGATGGCCCCTTCTGTAATTGTGGCATCAATTTCATGACATGCAATCCTCTATCCAACAATCGACACAAGTACATTGTAGTCATCATTGACTACTTCACCAAATCCGATAAAGCAATGCCCACATTCAACAATACGATTGACACAATGACACGTTTTTTCTTCAACCATGTCATCTCTTGCTTCGAGGTCCCCCTACACCTAGTCTCTAACCAGGACAATCACTTTGAGAATTAAGTCTTTACAGAACTATCGACCAAATTAGGATTCATCCATGAATTTTCCTCACCCTATTACCCACAATCCAATGGGCAAGTAGAGGTTGTCAACAAAGTGCTGAAAATTATGCTCCAACGCACAGTTGACAAACACAAGACCAATTGGCACAATATGATTTTTCTAGCTTTATAGGCATATCATACAATTTTCAAAACAACCACTGGTTTCATGCCCTTCCACTTAGTCCATGGCATCGAATTCGTCCTCCTCATCAAGTGTGGAATCCCAACGTTGTGCTTGAAAATCAAGATCTTTCCCAATACATCGCCCCTAGAGCAACGATTTTTATACCTCGAATCTCTCATCGAAGATCAATGAGCATCCTTACAGAAAAATGAAGTAGCCAAAAATCGGACCAAAGCCACCTTTTACCGCCAAGTTAACCTTCGGTCATTTACCAAAGGTGACTTTGTCCTGGCCTACGATATCGCCCATGATACTCTCGACCACAACAAATTTGAATCCCTATGGCAGGGACCCTATGTCATCCTTCATTTCCTTACTAAGGGTGCCTACATCTTAGGCCACCCTGGAGATTCTAACCTCAAAGACCCAGTCAATGAATTATACTTGAAGAAATTCTACCCCTGAGTGTAACCATTTTACCTTAGTCTTTCCTTGCTTTCCTAGTTGTTTTTAGTCTTTTTTGAAATAAGCTTTCTCATTATGTGAGCCTAATCCATTGTCCTTGTGTCCACGGATGAATTCGTCGTTCACTTAACACATTAGGCATACAGATGACACCAACTGCTAGACCCAGAATCTCACTTTGGTAGCTTGGGCCATTTACACCCCGGACCATGTGTTGCTCCACTCTAGCGGCATATGCCTTGGCCCCGCCACCAACAACCAAGCTGAATACGTTATTTTCATTAGTCTCCTCTTCGAGGCTAGTCACCTTCATATTCATCACCTTAGCATCGTCTTAGATTCTCATCTCATCGCCCATTATCTCAACAACATGTATCATGTCTGTGATCCATGCCTATATTGCAAGTACCTGCAAGTCAAAATTTTGTTACGAAATTTTGAGTCCACCACATTTGCTCATATTTCTCAAAACCATAACCAGATGGCAGAGAACATAGCTAATCAAGTACTCGATTAGCATTTATCACATTAACATACATATGGAATTCATCCATCAACACCTAATGCAAAGACACATATCAAATACATACACACATATCTCAAATGGTCTACTCATATATATAGACTGTTTATGTGTTTGGTACAAAAAATCAGTACATACATGCCTTAGCTCCATGGCTAGGCCCTCTCATCATATCTATACAAAAAGGTGAGTTCCAATGACTCCTACATAATACAAAATTAGGTCCAACCTGTATCTGGTCCTCCTAACACCTAGGGTGACCCTAGCCAAGGTACATGACCACTAGCTGGTGGAGTTCCCTCGAGCGGAATATCCACAACAAGAATTCTTCCCATCATCATTGCACCTGCAACCACTACTCGATGAATCACTGATCGCTAGCATGAGTGCCCACCAATGCATAACTCCATGATACCCTCATCCTGGATCCAAACCCACAACTCCTCAGACACTATGTCCAAGACACCCTCGAGGCACCTCCTTAGCTCCTCCATGTCCCGGTCCTATGCCCTCAACTTAGCTCTATCCCAACCCCTTGCTGGTCCTGCTCCCCCAGTATGTGTCGATCCTACTCCTGCTGCATGTGTCGGGCTTGCCCTTGGATTATCAAACCGACAACGCCTCCTGGGATGCCCCTCCTCTGCCTGCTTATCAACCAACCCCTGAGGAGCATCCGCCTCACGACCACCAGGTCCTACATCTGCATGATCAAGCCAACAAAGAGGTATCAATACCAACAATACACCCATATATAAACTCAATGATACAACATAAGCACAAAAATATCATACACGTACCTCGGTCGTCCCAGTCCTCCCCAGGTAGCAGGCGCATGACTAGATGGCATCAGAAATCCATCCTGTGATACGGGAAGTCATAGAACACCTGCAGGGTTTGCCACCATACCCACTCGAATGTAGGGGTAAATTACTGACCTGCAACCCCTCCCCTCTTTCAGGGTAACAACTCATCCCAGCTCATCATTTGTGGATCCTACACCACTGGAGAATCCAAAATAGCCCGAGGGCATAGTAAAGCCACCCTCTCGAACATAAATGCACATAAAACTAAGCCAAAGGAGAACTCTCCTACTATGGCCGCCACACACCGGTCCAGCTATGCCACCATACAGGCACACATAAAGCAGGCCCACACAAACATCTGACCATTCATGGCCTACTCCGCGACCACCATATGTGCACCAGAAATGCATTGCATCCCTAGTGAATCATAGATCTGGACTACAATCGCACAAAAAATTGTACTTCCAGAAATTCAATCGAGTTGATGTCGATCAATCCACCACTCATAACTTCTCCCCTTGAGCAGTACCGCCTCGCCATTTCCTCCACAACTACCTCGACCGGTAGCTGCAACTACTCCACCAAAGCCACCCCTCAAAATGGGAGCCCATTAATGAAGTAAATGTCAATGTCTGCGGTAATCCGTAGCCCTCGCCCATGTACCAAAAAGCATTGTCGATTTAGCTACCACATCCGTACTATGAAGTCAAACAGTGGCTCCTAGGTATGGATCAGTGCACAATAAAAAAAGCACAGTAGCCCAGACCAGACCAAATGCCATTGGATCTGTGCATCAACTCCCACCTCTCTCCTCAGAGACTCCCAACCTCTCTCCCTCCACTGCAACGTCATCCTCGCTATCAGAATGGAAACCTACTTCCATGGAAACATAAGCTATGTTAGCTCATCATCATGACAAAATTCCCATCAAAGCCATATAAACACATTGTTTCCCCTACGTGACTATTCCCATAACATTCGTGCACATCTAAGTGATTGTTTCAATAACAATCACTCACTCTTGCACGACTGTTTCCCTTACAATTGTGAACTCCTACGTGATTGTTCACCAACCAGTCACACAGTTCCTCCCTCACCTTGGGCACGTTTGTCTGTCCGATAGTCGCGCTTGTGCGCGACTATTATTTTTACAAACATGCACATGTCCAAACCACCCTCTACACAGATGAAACCCTAAGCACTGTGCACATCTGCACGGGTTCTATTGATACTATCGCACACTATGCATGGATTTATTAATTAAACATGCGCATATGTGCGCAGAGATCATAGGATTTCCCATGCGGACCCACCCCCACCCTCAAAAAAATGGTCGTACGACCCCCTACACTCCCCAAAACATGCCTACATTATGCAGGAGGTTTTGACGGCTTACCTGGGTCTCTTGCCACTCGAATCCAACCTCGTCTTCTCTCCCACAGCTCAAAAATGTCCACATAGACAACTCTCATACCTCCACAACAACAAGTACAAATGAGGTGGTTATGTGGGCCCCATGCCCTTATATACGCCCTTTGACCCAATTTCCATGCATCCGTTCAGGAGCATTCAAGCTCGGTTTCTCACACTGTTCACACCCATGGGATCCATATTCCCTCACCTTCATAATGGTACTCTCAGATTCTTCCTCGAGGACCCCTTTTGGCCACCTTGGGCATAGGTACACATCCCCTATCCACATTTCATTATCATGCAACTCTTATACGCATGTTTTATTTTTAAAGATATTTTTCACGTCAGGTATTTGGTTTGAATGTGCAAGTCTTCACCCGCAGCCCCTTTCATGCTGTCATTCATGGAATCTCTTGGTTCCTCTAGGTGTATATTCCAAACTGGCATACCATTCAACCCTCTTCTCGCAATTCCATTTCAAAATAATTCCTCCTGACATTGATCCTCAGGTTCCCCACACCTGGATCTGCGGTACCATCACCTCCATTGCCTTCAGGTACCATCATCCGACAACTCTCTCACCTCCATGAGTTGTCCCACATTTATTTTAGCATACTGACACTCATGTTGTCCTACCCATTAATATTGTGAGTCCTGGTAGTGTTACACCCCAGAGAAAGAACCTCATACTTCTTCCTCCTCATCATGCTAACCACCCCATTATGGATTCTCACCTTATGATTGTTGGTTACATTAAGTGCACCTCCACAGTCTCATTAAACTTCCATACCATCCACCATCACTTTCCCATATGCAACATCATCCTCCATTCATCTACCTAGTACATAAACTAACCAATGCCCCCCCCCCACCCTCCACTAATCTCTACTTGCACTCTCTATAAGCCAATCCATACTCCACTGGGGCACCCGTTTCTGTACATGTACTTTCAACCCCATTATTTATTCATTTGGTATTGTAAAAGGAACATTTTACATTTTATCAAGTACAATATCTTTTGGCCATCGCACTCGATGGTAGTTTTGTTTCCTTGGCACATCGCAACCCCTATTACCCTTGGTTGGGGCATCTCACTACCCTCACATCCGCTGCAAGCCATTTGTATATAAGCCAAAATGTTGACCACCACTAGACCTTTGTGCCCCATATCACTCTATATTTTGACCTACGCTACATCCCCTTGTAGTCTCACTCCTTTAGCATAGTCTTCCCATATTTGGTCGTCCCCCTAACACTAGATAATATATTACGATTGTTTCCATCCATCAATACCCCCAAACAAGGGCAGTTTTGGAATCCCGTATACTCCAGACATCATTCATGTTTACCACCCCCTTTACTAGTACCATTACAGTTTCTGCCACCATGTTGATCACACAGGATATCTATAAGCCCTTTGCTTCTTATCTTCGCGTTACTTTTCATATTGACATCAACAAATTTCCATAAAAGTGACAGTATCTTGGCCTTCATTCCATTGACAATGAGTGGCCTTGGATGACACAGAGAGAGTCCTAATTTATCTTTGATGTCGTTGATCCCCATGACATTTGGCTCCAGCACAATCTCATGTTACGGTGGATCTTACTTTGCGACCATTGTAGTTTTTAGTAACAGACAAAGACCTATGAATCCAATTAGGCCATCCATGCCTCTAAGTCCTTCACCACTAAGTTAAGAGCCAATTCAGTCATCAGAATCATCACATGTTGTTTTTCATGCCCCCGAGGGCACTACAGATATTTGCTTCATCAACAAGTTTTGTTATTACTATCTCTCGATGGTCTCGTGATACTAGCATGGGGCATGCCCAACTCATTTGTAGAAACACTTTTTGTTTTCCTAGCATACTTTGTACTGATCTTTCATTCCCTCTCCCTCTAACAGATGACTCTCAAAGCTCCTCATGTTCAGGTTTTCTCACTTTCTACACAATGTCATAATCAAAAGAAACTATGATGTATTTTGGCTATATGTATGCTCCTAACCTCACACATCAGGGGGCAGATTTTATCACCAAAAAATGGCTCACTACAAATACAGATAATGGATGAAGAAACAATTAACACAAACATAACATACTACCAATATTCATGGAAGGATTACACTTAGTTTGACAAGACAATCATAAAACTATGTAAAAGTGGTGCTGGAAATCCACACACATTCATCTAAAGCTGCACGCGCACATCCATGCAGGCTAACATGGTGTACGACACACACAGTGCATGAATGGCAATCAAAAGACCCATGCGGATGCAGAAACGACACATTGATGAGTTTGGTCAGGCCTCAACCATTTTTGGGATGAAGGGAATCTCCCCCATACCCAAAATCGCCCCCAAATTTTGCCTTGGGATCACTGAAAAGGATGGGAGGTACCCCCAAGGGCCTCCCATTCAAACTTGGAACCAGTTAAGAAAAATAATTCCATCCTCCTATAAATAAAGGGCCATTGTACGCAAAAAAGAAGAGGCATTTGAGTATTGTTATGCTACTCACTTTTAGCATTGGGAAGCCATCTTCCTCTTAGAAAGATTTGGGCATCCATAGAAAGTGTTAGGAATCTCTCCTCTTGAGTAGTTTGTCACTCTTTTCTTCACCATTTTCCTTTGTTAGCCATTGATAGTAGAAAGAAGACTTTGTACTTGGGGACTCAAGAGCCTTCCCAAAGAGGAAGAGTGGACTCATAAGTTCCCATATTTCTCCAAGGAGTATCAATTCAAAGATTAGTTTACTTAGTATATATCTCTTGTGTTTTCTTTGTGCATTCATTTCAAGTTGTTGTTTGCTTAGTTTAGATTTATTTCATTGTTGATTATTTCTTGTTTCTTCATGTTAGTTGAGCCACTAAACAACTAACTCTCTGTTGTGCTTTCTGGATATCCTAACTAGATAGTTAAGGGACCTCCTTTTTCTCACCCTTGTGACAAAAGGAACCCAACAACCATGACTTCCATGATGGCCTCTTCAGAAGGAAACTTAATATATAGGAAATCATGTGAACTAAGAGAGTCAACAACCCGTATGGGTGAAGTAGGTTGATACCACTCCATATGAGGATGGAGTTGCTGACCAGTATCAATGGATTTTGATGGGATTTCGGATCGACAATATTGACTATAGTGAGCGGCATGGAATGAATGAACATTCTCGGGATGAGGTACCACCCAAGGATCAAAAGACCCAAGGGATCTATTGGTGACAGAAGAGATCATGTTCACATGAGATCCATGGGTAGTATCGGGTGGAGGAAGGGGGGATATCCCCATAAGAAATGAATATTTGAATATACCTACACCAACACCTTCGTACCCCCCGAAAGAATCATCAATAAAAGGCATGTTGGTGCTAGGATTAGCTCGCAAGTCAGGTGCACAATAATTGAATTGGTCGATGGTGACTATCTTTCCTTGATGGGGAAAATGTATGACATGAAAGACAGTGGATGCAACAACTTTAATTCCATAGAACCAAGTGTGACCTAAGAGCATATAATAGTCAAGTGTGGCATCAACCACTTTGACTTCGATAGAGACAATTATGACCTCGAGGTCAATGGATAAAGAGGTGAGAATTCCATGGGGTTTGAAAAAGTGTCCATCAAAATATTTTAAGATGGTTTGAGATGTAGTCAGCTGAGGAGAACCAAGGGCTTTCCAACATGACAAAGACATAATACAAATAGTTGCTCCTTCATCAATCACCGTATGCAAAATATTCTTGTTATTACAACCAACTGTGATTTGAAATGCTACTTGGTGTGAGAGATGTGACTCACTCTATTCTATGTCGAAGGAAACAATGTTTGACTCCGAAGGGTTGATTCTACCTATGACTAATAATAAGGCTTTGTGTTGTAAAGGACAACTTTGCAATACTTCGAGTGTTGACATGGCACATGGTGCCTAGGCGATATCTTCCACTATATTGTAATGTTGAGCTGCTCGAGCGTTCAGGTTAGTTTGTCGAAGTACTTCTTTTGGAGGGCAGATTGTAGGTTCGAAAGTTGGTTTCTCTAATGTGAGAAGGCCATTAGGTGGTGAAGTTGATGGAGGATCCTTGGATGAAGGTTCTCCCTTGAGAGTCTCATAGTTCTTCGCTCCGTTGGATAGTGCCAACATAGATTTAACCATCATAATGTTTGTAGTTGAGGACCCTGCATTGCTCCCAGTTGGAGGTGTAGGAACTTGTGCAACCATTTGTTGTTGCTGGGGGGGAAAGGATAGGTTAATATCGTCGATTGGGAAGGATACACCCCTCGCTCGAGATATTGATGGACGTTAGCAAGGCGAGGGTAGTATTTGGTAAAGTGGTCCTCCTTACACATCATACAAGGATATTTTACCTTTCTTTTGTTTTTTCCCACAATTGGGGTCTTGGGTTTGTTGGCCTATCTATTAAGAAGAAGAATTATTATTATTATTGTTATTATTTTTCTTCTTCTCTCCAGATTGTTGAGTTTTCTTCGGTCCAATGGATTGCACCATGTTCACCTTGGAGGTTTGGCAGGGGCCAGAGTCGAATTGGTTGTGGACATGGAAGATGTGGTATTTCTAGCTACAGTCAATTGACTAAGATGCTCAGTCAACTGGCCAACTGATGCAGGAGCATCACCAACAAAGCATGCGTGGAAGATAGCTGGGCGCACTAGCACATATTTTGAAACATTTTGAATTTCAAATATAGTGTATTAATGTAATATCTGACAAAGATTTTGATTTATGAACATTTTAATGATCGAAGGCTGAGCCATCGCGTAAGATCGATGGGGAGATGTATTTTGTTTTAATGTGAAGGATTGCAACACATATTTGGAGCACCCGCTCTTATCTATCTGACTCGATATTTATTGTAATAAATGTTAAGTAGTTGGTAGCATTTAATTTTGATAGGATAGCGTAGATTATTTGGAGGGAAAGGCTCGAAGAGTGCCTCTTTGTATAAAGCTTTGTATTGTTGCCGAGATAAGCTTGTCGAATCTAATGTGTAGATTTCCATTGTAGCCAAGATCTGGGAGTTGCAGAGAAATATTGTATGAATGTATGTAAATTTCAGTTGAATGAATATAGCAGAGGACTATTGTTCCAAATGTGTGTTATTATTGTGTCTATCTGAATGAGTGAATGGTAGATTGGTTATCCTATTTTATTCTCTGTCATTTCTTGTTCTTGTATTCATGAATGCATTTACAGGGTTGAATATATGATTCACCGTGGAAAGTAAGTAAGTTTCAATTGTTTCTCTTCATTGAGCGAGTGCAAGGAGTGCATAGCGTCCACAAGGAGTGCATGACCGAGTCTATTTCGACTCGTAAGATCAGAAGAGATAGTGTGAAGCTTTCATATGCAAGGAGTGCATAAACGTTTGCAAGGAGTGCGTGACAAAGTTTTCGATCTCAAAATCTCAGAAAGAATAGTGTGATTTTAGCCACATAAGAGGAAAGTTGTTGGAGACCTGTCGCAAGGTATGCGTAGATCGATATTTCGACTAAGTGTCGAAGACAATGTTCAAAGGAACAAGAGAAATCTGAAGAGGTTAATCTCAGGAGAGAGAACGCTGGATAATCTTCAAGGAGAGAAATCCTTGAAGTTCTCATAAAGTCAGTGGATGAGATTCATTTCGGAGGGAGACAAACTATTCCAGACCGTCAGATATGGGAGAGCTACGCGGAGGGTAGCCGTAAGGTGTTTCGACACTTCGAAGTTCGAGAAGTTTGGTGGCTTTCCGAAAGAAGAATCACAAAGTCCGAAGTTGTGATTCAACCTCAGTCATTGATCGCGAGGAGAACACGTGGCAATGAATCAAGGAATTCAGAAATTGGGAGTCCGAAGGTTCGTGGATGAGAGTGCTAGAGTTTCACGTAGTCGCGAAACCTGAACCATAGTGGGGCTGGAGGATCTTAGGAGACGCATGGAGGAAGTCTTGAGATTAAGAGAAATTCACTTCGGGAAAAATTCGAAGGAGGAGTTCGGGATATCCCTGAAGCCTGAATTGAGGAGAGATAGGCCCATGGTCATAGCCGTGGTCATTTGAAAAAGGACATGTGTGTGTGGGTAGAGTGGTTTCGGGTGTTGCAGGGACCCAAGGAGTCACTCTAACTCAGTATTTCAAACGATCCAAGACTAGGAGGTCGAGCAACCCTTTAGAGGGAAGGAGTTTTGTGATAAAGTGGTATCAGAGCAAGATACATAATTGATTTCTGTAGAAAGAGGAGTAGACTGATATCGTCAGAGTGATATCAAAAGTGACAACATAATGTCACCTAGAAGACGTGTTGAGATGATCGTAGCCAATAGAGCTATGGAAAGGGATATGAGAGAACTGCATGCAAGGCTGGATGCCATGGATACAACACAAAGGAGATAACCTGATGCTGGAGACATCAGCAAGGCAGAAAATGAAGATGTAGAAGTCGAAGAAGAAGTAGCTGAGGATGTTGCGGAAGAGTGCTTGTTGAAAGGGGTTGTCAAATTGGGATCCAGAGCAAAGATCGATGTCCAAATGTATGAAGGAAATTTAGACAGAATAATTGCATGATTAGATACGAGAAATGGACAAGTATTTCGACTATGAGGATGTGGAAGAGGAAAAAAAGGTGAGACATGTGGTCACTAGGTTAAAAGGACATGCAACACTGTGGTGGGATGGACTCCAGGTGGATAGGAGGATCAAGGTAAAGCAACAGATTAAGAGTTGGGATCGAATGGTAGCCAAGCTAAAGGCAAAATTCATGCCCAAGGATTACCAGATAAATATGTTCAGGATGATGCAGAACTTGAGACATAAGGGGATGACTGTGAAGGAATACACAGAGGAGGTCTACAGATTGAACATCAGGGTTGGACAGAGAGAGAGAGAGACAAGGAGAAGGTTTCCAGATACATCAATTGTTAATGTTTAAGCTATTATTGAGTTTCATTTCATTTCATTAGATAACAATAGCATAGATAGGATGGCTGAGAAATACACAATCACAAGA
>ML779575.1:880720-897378 GCA_009831015.1 Picea engelmannii | reverse complement strand
TCTCTCTCTCTTCTTCTTCTCCAACTGCAGCTCCAAACTTGCGCTCTAATGAAAAAGTGAGTGTGTGTGTAAATGAGATGCTAGCCTCTCCTATTTATACAATCTGGCACGTGTGAACTGGGGTGTCTTTTCATTGGCTGGGCCGAATTCTCATTCTGGGTGGTTCTAACCACTTTAATATATTATGGGGCCAACTTTTCATTTATCCCATTGCAATTAGGGTTTGACCAATCCACAAAAGGGGATTTGATCATTTACAATACCCGACATGATAAATCCACAAAAGGGGATTGATCTAATGAATAATACATCAATAATAATTAGAATACTCTTTGCAGTTACATTATTTCAACACTCCCCCTTAATAAGAAGAGTATTCTACAACAACATCAAGTGAGAGAGAGGGAAGCATCATCAAAAACATCTTGGAACACTAACTGGCATATCTATAAATCATCAGAAGTTTTTCTCATCATCAACATCATCATTCACAGTAGGGAGCTGGAATGGCATCATCATCCTCATCATCATGAGGCTAAGGTAACATCATCATAATTTTCAGTGTGAGGCTAAAGCAACATCATCATCTTCGGCATGAAAGATAAAATAACATCATCATAATCATAGTCATCTTCAACAAGGCGCTGAAGTGGCATCATCATCGTCATCTTCAACAAGAAGCTGAAGTGGCATCATCATCATCATCAACTTCAGCAAGAAGCTGAAGTGGCATCATCATCATCAACTTCAGCAAAAAGCTGAAGTGGCATCATCATCATCAACTTCAACAAGAGGCTGAAGTGGTATCATCATCATCATCTTCAACAAGAAGCTGAAGTGGCATCATCATCATCAACTTCAGAAAGAATCTAAAGTGGCATCATCATCATCAACTTCAGCAAGAAGTCGAAGTCGCATCATCATCATCAACTTCAACAAGAAGATGAAGTGGTATCATCATCATCAACTTTAACAAGAAGATGAAGTGGCATCGTCATCATCAACTTCAGCAGGAAGCTGAAGTGGCATCATCATCATAAACTGCATCAACATGGATTAGTATAACACTAATACATCATCATCATCGATAACAACACAAGGCTAATACAACATAAAAATAAGCAATATCACAGCACAAAGGTTGGAGCATCATCAACAACAACAACATCACAACCTGAAGGTTGGAGCATCATCAACATCAACACTAGGCTGAGAGTCTTCAACACGAGGCTGGCATCACAACATGAAGTTAGAAACACATCATCACAGCACGAGGCTGGCACATCATCACAACAATAGGCTGGCATGTCATCATCATGAGGTTGGCATCACAACACTTAAGCTAGCACAACATCACAGCATGAGGCTAACACATCATCACAGCATGAGGCTGGCATGTTATCAACACGAGGCTGACATCACAACAATTAAGCTGGCACATCATCACAACACGTAAGCTGGAATCACTTTGTGATGTTCTTTTGGGCCAACCTTATTTATGGAAATGTCATGTTGTATACGAGTCTAGGCCTCGTAGTGTTATTATTACTTTGAACAGGAAATTGTACAGGATACCTGAGGCAGTCCCACCTAGTGCTATTTCCTTGGTCTCTGCTAAGCAATGTAGGAAGGTCATCTCTCAGATGGGGAAGTTTTTCTTCTTCGTGATTAAATCTTAGAATGAGAGAAAGATCACAGCCACATCCAGGGTATCTGTGACCGACCTCTCCACAGAGAAAAAGCAAGTAGATAAGGTCATGGAAGAATACTCAGATATCTTATCCTCACCTACTGGGGTACCTCTGTACTGCCAGGTCAAGTACCCCATTGATCTGACTCCCAACACATTGCTTCCCAATGGGCCAGTCTATCACCACTCTCTATTAGAGAATGAGGAGATCAAGCGACAGATCCAAGAACTGCTCCACAAGGGGCATATTTGTCCCAACCCATCACCTTGTTGGAGCCCAATCATGCTGGTATAGAAGAAAGATGGAACCTGATGACTCTGCATTGATTACCAGGCTCTGAATAAGATCACAGTCAGAAACTAGTACCTGATTCCCTAAATTGACGACCTCCTTGATCAACTCAAAGGGGCCAATAATTCAGTAAGATTGATATGAAGTCTAACTACCACCAGGTCTTGATAGAACAAACATATGTATGGAAGACTGCCTTCAAGTTAAAGGAAGGCCTTTTTGAATGGTTGGTCATTCCCTTTGGTTTGACAAATTCTCTAGCCACTTTCATGAGGATGATGGAAAATATCCTGCGACCATTCACCAATACTTTTGTAGTGGTGTATATGGATGACATTCTCATTTACAACAAGACTTGGGCCGAACACTTGCATCATATTTAGCAGGTTCTGCACACCCTGCGACAACACAAGCTATACGCCAACTTGGAAAAATGATCCTTCGACATGGACATGGTCCATTACCTGGGCTACATCGTTGATCGGCATGGCATACATGTGGATCCAACCAAGATCCAAGTCATCCATGACTGGCCAGCCCCCACCACACTCACTGAGCTTCAGAGCTTCTTGGGCCTTTCGAATTTCTATCGCAGGTTCGTGTTGGGATTCTCCCATATTGCATGGCCCCTTAGCCAAATAACCAGGGGTGGTGGTAAGGATAAATTTGTGTGGGGCCTGTCCCAACAACAAGTGTTCAATGATTTGAAGCAACGCTTGTGCTCAGCCCCAGTACTTTCACTACCATACCTGCAACAACCCTTTGATATCGAGATAGATGCTTTAGACTATGTTGTGGGTGTCGTTCTCACTTAGCACGAGCACCCCATGGCCTATCATAGTGAGACACTATCAGATGTTGTCTGTAAGTACCCTACTTATGACAAAGAACTGTACTCCATTGTGAAAGCCTGTCTCCAGTGGAGACATTACATTCTTGGGAAGGAGACAATCATCCACACTAATCATAAGCCATTTAAATTCATGCAGACACAAGGAAAATTACAGAACGACCGCCATCAAAAGTGGTCCACATACTTGCAGCAATTCCACATCAAGATCAAGCATAAAACATGAAGCACCAACCATGTCACAGATTGCCTCAATAGACCACCAATCGCGATACTCACCACGGTGCTAGACTCTTGCGGCCATGAGACCTATGGATGGCCCCAACTTTATGAGATAGACCCAAACTTCACCACTACCTACCAAATGTTGGGTGAAAACATAGTTGTCGATAATTTCCATCTTCAGGATGGGTTGTTGTGTCGTCTGGGCCATATTTGTGTTCCATCAAGTGAGCGAGCGATGCTGATCTGGGAATCCCACTACAGTTAGGTGACAGGACACTTCGGTGTTGAAAAGACAGTGGCAATGCTATAGAAACATTTCTACTGATCGAAACTTTGATAGGATGTCAGCAAGTATATCAGGTCCTGCACTGCCTGCATTATTGCCAAATTGACCACTAACAAAAAGGGCATGTACACCCCTCTTCCTACTCTTGAAAGGCCATGGGAATCCATCTCAATGGACTACATGTCGGGCCTGTCATCCACCAAGTGTGGAAATGACTGTGTTTTTGTGGCTGTTGATTGCTTTTCTAAGATGGTTATCCTGGTTGCCTACAAGAATAGAATCACAGCAGAGGCCACTGCCAAGATCTTCTTTGAACGAGTTTGGGTACATTTTGGAATCCCACAAACCATTGTCTCAGATCGGGATAGTCGATTTCTCAACACATTATTGTCGAGCCTCTGGTCACTGCTGGACACCAAGCTCACCAAATCCATGGCCTTCCACCCCCAGATAGATGGCCAAACTAAGGTCGTAAATCAAATGATTGTGCATATCCTTCGCATGTATAATTCAAAGCACCCTCGCACATGGGATGGGATCCTTCCCTATGTCCAACATAGCTACAACCGAGACCTGCATAACTCAACCGACAACAAACCCTTTCAGGTGGGGTTGGGATTCCAACCACTGGGTCCCTTTGATGTTGCACTTCCTCTTGCGGTCACCTCGACCGACTCATCTCCTGCTCCAATTGAAGCTGACAAAGCCACCCGATTCATTGAGAGGATCCAACACATCCTCCAACAGGTTCAGGATATCCTACAGAAGTCCAATGACAAGTACAAGTAGCGCCATGATCAACATCAGGTGCCACATAAGTTTCAGGTGGGCGACAAAGTTTGGTTGCACTTGCAGAAAGAACGCCTTACATAATCCCATCGGAAGATTCGCCCACTCCATTATGGGTCGTACACCATCACCAAGGCTGTGGGGGATAATTATTTTGAACTCAACATTCCTCCTTTCCTTGGCCTGCACCCAGTGTTCAACGTGGATCTCCTTCGCCCTTATTTCCCACCATTATTGGACACCTCAGACGTAGCAGAACAACTGACACCAACAGAGCTCAACCTCGACTGCATCCAACAAGCATCCAATGATCAGATTGTGGACACACATATCAAGGGAACTCGACAACAAAGGATCCAACTTTATGGAGTCGTCAAAGCAGGGCAGCTGCTGCACCAAGGCAAGTGGCTCACTCGGGGCCATATTCAGCAGAAATTTCCTCATCTAATGGGGGAACTCAATGCAATGGAGAAAACTGCTTCCTAAGGAGGGAGGATTGATCCAGATGGATATTAGTGGCCACCCACCTTTTCCAACTGGCTCAAAACAATTTTCTGGCAATTTTGGTAATTTACTATTTTTAGTAGTTTTTCACTTTCGGGGCTGTTTAGAGGCCCTAAATGACATTTTTTTGGAAAACATGGAGCAATATGGAAGTTTCTTTGATATTTCCCCCAAAATGAATCTCCTCGATGATACCTTTCCAACGGGCTATCATGCGCCTAAAACATAGATTGTATGCAAAAGTTACGACCCCAGGAAGTTGATGTACTAACTTACCCAAACGGGGCCCACATGAATTTTGGCGCTTCATCTCCTAGGGTTAAGTTTTTGGCAGTCTTGTTTATTGTAAAAAGGCCTTCAGAGCCTCGTTGTAATCATATTCTTGTGAATGAGCACAACCGTCACATCTCTTCTCAGAGATAAGCCGCCACCATTCCAACAAGCTTGTTTTCCACTGCATTTTATAGTTTCAACATATTTCCTTATTGAATAGAAAACCAATTTTACTGTATCTTTGTTATTTTGTGTTAAGAACTTGTTAATAATCTGTAGTCATTTCATTATGCTCATAAAATCTGGATCACCTACTCCGCTAAGTGATGATATAAGTGGATTCCCATGTCCACTGGTTGATGGCACAAGCAGATTTATTGGGATACCACTTGGCGTGCTAGACAATGTGGGAGTAGAAATTGGAATGACAGAGGAAACATTGCCACTTGGCATAGGTATATTTAATGTTGAAAAAGGGTCACTATCAGGATAATTTCATTTCCCTAAGCTGTGGGGGAAACAATCAAGTAGAGGAGAGGTGGAAGGAGGGTTAAAATGACCTTCACTTATGGTTACAACTGCAGATGGATAATCTCCTATTACGGGATCTTCCACATTAGCAGTATTGGTGTCTTCAGATGTTGAACTCATTTCTTGTCTAACAAATGGTCAAAGGTCTTCCTAGTCGGGTATGGATAACCCAATGGTAGTTCTAGAATGATGACATGGTAGATTTCACACAAAAAATGGGGAATCATCTAACTCAGGTCGAGGACGAGGACAAGCGATCAGTTTTCAAACAACTGGTCGTTCGTCTTGATAGGATATTTTCAGTCCAAACCCGATAATTATTATGGAACAATGATAGGGTAAGTAGGCCACGATGGATAAGACAAAAATTTGAATAAATAAAAAAAGCGATCCTATGGCCAACTATGAAACTAATACATAGAGCATACACTTAGCCAAATTTGAGATATCAAGTAAGAAAACTAGTCGATCTAAGGGTATTCCGAAGATGGGATGTCAAGCCATCAATGAAGATACGAGAAGCAGTTACGATAACCATCACAAAACATCTCACCAAGGTGCAAGTAAGAGCCCGCAAGAAAATACCCTCCCTAGTTCGTTGATACAAAGATTCAACATCTACCCTAGGTACCACAAGGATTCCCCCTTGTAGTCACCTGTGTAGCTACCTAGGATAGGCCAGTAAGGTTACCACTTCAAAAAATTGCGGCTAGGTGGAACAATCGTCAGTCAAGACTATCGTGTGGGCAGGGAATTCCAGTTCAAGTCCTGGCACCTAAATTTTTTCGAACATTAGAGTTACTCTAGGGACGTACACGTCTTGAAACCCCCAATACATGAAGTAGTCCCACCAAGAAAATGGAGAAGGGATATCTCAACCACTTGCTTAGCTTGAACTAGTGCTTAACTCGCGTGTGAGGAGAGATTTCTTGGAACCAGTTTTGTTACTACTGGATTTTCGCTCATTAATTTTCCTAGTCTCGTTTGGTGGCCTTGGAGAATTAACTCTCCAAAACTATTCCAAGGCCCTAGATCCTAAGCTATTGTTGGTTTGCTATCAAACAAAAATGTTTTAATTGCGTTGGATTTTAAATGATTGTTGTTTACTCAAAGGGAGCAAAATGAAAGACTTGATGGTGTTTTGATTGAAGATCAATCCCAAAATAAAGCTATATGTAAAAATGCAAAAAAATCTTTTGATGAAAAACTACTTAAGGGAAAGGGAGAGAGCTTTTTCTTTTTCAAAGAAATATGTGCACCAATGCGAATGAAATGCAAACTTTTTCCTTTAAATGTTTTTGACAATGCAAATTTTAGCTCCACTAGTGAACCAAAGACTTTTAACCAAATTATTCTAAAATGCAACGCAAAGCTCTTAAAATATATTTTTTTTGTGTTTTTTTTTTAAAGATTATGTCAATCAAAAGAAAAGACCACACATTTTGCATCACACAAATAAAAAAAGATGGGCAATAATATATCGAAAAGATTATGAACAATATGAAAACGATGTATTACAAATGAAGAAAAAATTCCAAGTAGAACTGGAAATGAGATGGAAAATCAAGAGATTTTTCTTTGTTTAAAATAATGGAAGCAAATCTGAAGGCACATCCAAAAGATCTTTGAAAGTAAATGGACTCTCTTACATGAGTACCACCAACACTAAAAGACCAAGGGAATAAAGTTATAGAATCCAAACCATACCCACAAAAATGATAAGTGCTTTGAATCAATCAAACAAATGGCATACAAAAGAAAAAAATTCAAATGACTTGAAAAAAAGGCTGTAGCAATGACTGCTGTAACAAATTTGGGAAAGATCTATAAGGATGTGATAACAATAAAAAAATAAAAACATAAAATAGATTTGTGCTAGATTTGAAGGATGCCCCTTTAAAAAATAGCCTTTAAGTGCCTGATCACATGTTGTCAATTAAGACAGAGTGACCGATCGCTAGTTGTACATAAGCAAACTACGACCATACACACTGGTCACACTACATAGTGCAATTTTTTGGGAGGCCATGTGTTGCAATGGAGTAACTCATGACCACAAATGATGTGGTTTCTTTGTATGCACAAGCAAACCATGACCGTGATCGTACATATGCAAACATTAATATATCTAAGGTAGATCTATCAGATCTAAGACCGAAAAATTTCAAACAGACTTAGAAAAAGACTTGCTGGCAGAACAAAAATGAAAATAGGGCTTAAACGGGCAAGGATATTGAAAAAATAGATTTAAAGAAACATAGGAAGAAACGAGATAAACAATAATGACTTCCCGAGTGGAGTCGCCATACTGTTGTAGGATAATTGTACCCTGTAGGAGTTACCTCCCTTAGACTCTTCCTAGACCCAAGACATAATAGAGATACAAACAATAGAGTTTCCCAGATCTGAATCACACATGAATAAATCTATGAGATAATGGAATAAGAAGCCTACTTGGTAATTTAATAGTTGTCCCTGCATGCTCCTTGGTTGTTTTCTCTTTTGAAGATGTCTTTCGCTTTTGAGAATGCAGATCTGCACATATGGAAACAAAAACAAATACCTCTCACAAGATCAAATATAACATCCATGAATTAATAATAGATCTAATAATATAACATGAAAACATGGAAATATTAACTCTCTACAAGAATCATAATAACCACATATAACCAAATAGAGGGGAAAGTCATGTGCATATTCTATTAATAAAATAAGAAGCTTATAATCAAATGAATAGATGAAGGTCTTCCCAATCTCCTTGCCCAAGCTTTAAAATCAATCCGACAGTATAAGATTACTCTTTATTTTCCTCCCCCTTTTTCCATGAGAGACCCTCAATACATAAGATGACAGAGATAAGATGTGGGATCAATCTAGATACTTAATACAACAAATTTCTCAAGGCCGTATTACGTGAAATCTGAAATTTAATCTCATCTTTTTGTAACCAATCCTAATTGAGGAGTAACAGACCCGATCACACCCCGCATTCCTGTAGTTTGCGACCAGTCACGACTTGCAAGAGAGCAACTCGCGACCAATAATTTTAGGTCACGAGTTACAAAGGAACAACCTGCAACCATGCAAAAGGATGCTGAAAACTCAAGGGAAAAGTGACATACCTCAGTGTCTCAACCGACTAACCTTTAGATGATGTGAATTAGGTGATCACATGGCAAATAATTGTATAACAGAGGGACAAGGTGATCCAGATGGATATCAATGGCCACCCACCTTTTCCAACTGGCTCAAAACAGTTTTCTAGCAATTTTGGCAATTTACTATTTTTAACAGTTTTCATTTCCAGGGCCATTTTGAGGGCATAAATGAAGGTTTTTCATGATCGTCCCAACCCAATTATTTTCCATAGCATGATTGAGGCCCCAAAATTAATCTCCTCGACGATACCTTTCCAACGGACTATCATACGCCTAAAACAGAGATCGTATGCAAAAGTTATGACCCCAGGAAGTTAATGTACTAACTTACCCAAACAGGGCCCACATGACTTTTGGCGCTTCATCTCCTAGGGTTAGGTTTTTTATGTCTAGGGTTTTTGAAATTCATGTTTATTGTAAAATGCCTTCAGAGCCTCATTGTAATCATCTTCTTGCAAATGAGCGTAACCATCACATCTCTTCTCAGAGATAAGCCGCCACCATTCCAGCAAGCTTGTTTCCACTCCATTTTACAGTTTTAGCATATTTCATTATTGAATAGAAAACCAATTTTACTGTATCTTTGTTATTTTGTGTTAAGAATCTGTTAAGAATCTATATTCATTTTGTTCTTCTCATAAAATCCAGATCAGTGGTATCAGAGCAGTCTGCTTCTTGTCATCTTAATGCATGTCCCCAACGAGGTCAGAGTACAAAGAGTTGGGTCTTGAGCTTGTTTCTCTTGAGGACAAAATCTCTCGCGCACCCAAGCGACCTGTCATGGCAGGGGAAAATAAAGATGATAGGACATGAGATCCTTTCAAATTGTTGATTGAGGAAGCCCTCACGCAACAGAGGAACGAGATGATGGATAGTTTCGTGCAAATCCTTCGGTGGCTACCAACAAGCGATGCATCTTCTTCGAGCGGAGGCGCCACCCCCTTCAAGGTATAAATAAACTTTGATATTCCTATATTTGAAGGTCAGATAGAAACAGATGCTATAGACAAGTCATTGAATCTGCTAGAAGGGTATTTTTCTATCCATAACTTCTCGAATAGAGAAAAGATTACTTTTGCACTCCTCAAAGCCGTCCCCCATGTCAAAGATTGGTGGGAAACATTCTGTGAGAAAAAGGAAACAGATAAACCCTCATTATTTACAGTCACAACCACTTGGGATTCCTTTAGGGATTCTATTAAGGAACAATACTACCCTGTCGGAAGTTATGATGACTTATATACCAAATGGACCACACTGCGGCAAGAAAGAGACTAGGCAGTGCTAGATTTCACAAATATCTTCCATACCTTGCGCACCAAGCTGGGTATCAAAGATTCGAAGAAACATCTGGTGCTCAAGTATCGCGATGCTCTACATAGATACATACAGACCGAAATGGAATTTCTAGACATCTCATCCTTGGGAACAGCCTATCGATATGCCGTCAAAATCGAGCAGAAGCTCAAACAAAAGACACGACAATTTGGACTGGGAACCCCTCACAACAAAAGCCAGGAAAGGGCAGCCCCAACCCACAGAAAAAAGGACAGAGCAAAGATGGGTAGTATCAGGAAAACCATTCCAAGCCGTAAGCAAAGAAGGACACTGGAAAGACAAAGAAAGATACCGGGAAGTGGTGCGACTTCCATAAGAGCCCTTGGCATAACACTACTGATTGTCGCCCAAAGTAGTCGTTGGTGGCCGAAGTGAAAGCCTCTGAATCAGATGCAGATTCTGACTCTGAGCCAGAACCAGAAAGGGGAAGATGAATTATTGACGCGGAACCTAGTGCCACCGTTGCTACCACCAAGCTCCAGCCTGGTGAACCAGACAAGCCAGAAGAAGGAGAGTGCCTCTTTCATTCACAAATGTGGGTAAAAGGCACCCTGCTGCACTTCATCGTTGATAGCAGTAGCCAGAAGAACCTCATCTCTGCAGAGGTCATCAAGCGGTTAGCCCTGCCCACAACGCCTCACTCAAAACCCTACACCATTGGATGGCTCCACCAAGGAAGCGATCTCCGCGTCAGCCAATAGTGTTAATTGTCATACGACATCAAGCCCTTCAAAGACGAGGTATTGTGTGATGTTTCTCCTCTCGAAGTTTGTGATGTTCTTTTGGGCCAACCTTATTTATGGAAATGTCATGCTGTATATGAGTCTAGGCCTCATAGTGTTATTATTACTTTGAACAGGAAATTGTACAAGATACCTGAGGCAGTTCCACCTAGTGCTATTTCCTTGATCTTTGCTAAGCAATGCAGGAAGGTCATCTCTCAGACTGGGAAGTTTGTCTTCTTTGTGATTCTCTCTTAGAATAAGTGAAAGATCATAGCCACATCCAGGGTCTCTGCGACCGACCTCTCCACACAACAGAAGCAAGTAGATAAGGTCGTGGAAGAATACTTAGATATCTTCACCTCACCTACCAAGGTACCTCGACACTGCCAGGTTAAGCACCCCATCGATTTGACCCTCGGTGCACCGCTGGCCAATGGGCCAGTCTATCGTCACTCTCTGTTAGAGAATGAGGAGATCAAGCGACAAATCCAAGAACTGCTCCACAAGGGGCACATCTATCCCAGCTCATCATGTTGCGGGAGCCCAATCATGCTGGTACAGAAGAAAGATGGAACCTGGCGACTCTGCATTGATTACCAGGCTCTAAATAAAATCAGAGTTAGAAACACGTGCCCGATTCACCGAATCGACGACCTCCTTGATCAACTCATGGGGGCTAAATACTTCAGTAAGATTGATCTGAAGTCTGGCTACCACCTGGTCCTGATAGAACAGACAGATGTATGGAAGACCACCTTCAAGTTAAAGGAAGGCCTTTTTGAATGGTTGGTCATGCCCTTTGGTTTGACAAATGCTCCGACCACTTTCATGAGGATGATGGACGATATCCTACGACCATTCACCAATAATTTTGTAGTGGTGTATCTCGATGACATTCTCATTTACAACAAGACTTGGGCTGAACACTTGCAACATATTCAGCAGGTTCTGCACACCCTGCGATAGCACAAGCTAAACGCCAACTTGGAAAAATGCTCCTTCGACATGTATAGGGTCCATTACCTGGGGTACATCATTGATCAACATGGTGTACATGTGGATCCAGCCAAGATCCAATCATCCGTGACTGGCCAACCCCAAACACACTCACTAAGCTTCGGAGCTTCTTGGACCTTGCCAATTTCTACCACAGGTTTGTGTTGGGATTCTCCCATATTGCATGGGCCCTTAGCCAAATCACCATGGGTGGTGGTAAGGCAAAATTTGCGTGGGGCCAGTCCCAACAACAAGTGCTTGATGATTTGAGGCAGCGCTTCTGCTCATCTCCAGTACTTTCACTACCAGACCTGCAACATCCCTTTGAGATCGAGATAGATGCTTCAGACTATGTTGTGGGCACCGTTCTCACTCAACAAGACCATCCCGTGGCCTATCATAGTGAGACACTATCCGATGTTGTCCGTAAGTACCCTACTTATGACAAAGAAATGTACTTCATTGTGCAAGTCTACCGCTAGTGGAGACATTACATTCTTGGGAAGGAGACAATCATCCACACTGATCATAAGCCACTGCAGTTTATGAAAACACAAGGAAAATTGCAGAATGACCACCATCAAAAGTGGTCCACATACTTGCAGCAATTCCACCTCAACATCAAGTATAAAACATGAAGCACCAATCGTGTCACTGATTGCCTCAGCAGACCACCAGTTGCAACACTCACCACGGTGCTAGACTCTTGCGTCCATGAGACCTCTGGATGGCCCCAACTCTATGATACAGACCCGAACTTCACCACCACCTACCAAATGTTGGGTGCAAACATAGTTGTCGATAATTTCTATCTTTAGGATGGGTTGTTGTGTCGTCTGGGTCATATCTATGTTCCATCAAGCGAGCGAGCGAAGCTGATATGGGAAGCACACTAAAGTTGGGTGGCAGGATACTTCAACGTCAAAAAGACAGTGGGGATGCTACATAAACATTTTTGCTGGCCGAAACTCTGACAGAAGGTCAACAAGTATATCAGGTCCTGGACTGCTTGCGTTATTGCCAAACCAACCACTAAGAAACATGGTCTGTACACCCCTCTTCCTACTCCTGACAGGCCATGGGAATCCATCTCAATGGACTACATGTCGGGCCTCCCATCCACCAAGCGGGGAAATGACTGTCTTTTTGTGGTTGTTGACCACTTTTCTAAGATGGTGATTCTAGTTGCCTGCAAGAAGAGCATCACAATAGAGGCCACTTTCAAGCTCTTCTTTGAACGAGTTTGGGTACATTTTGGACTCCCACAAACCATTGTCTCAGATAGGGACAACCGATTTCTTAGCACATTCTGGTTGAGCCTCTGGTCACTGCTGGACACCAAGCTAACCAAATCCATGACCTTCCACCCTAGACAGATGGCCAAACCGAGGTCGTAAATCGAATGGTTGTGCATATCCTTCGCATGCATAATTCAAAGCACCCTCTCACATGGGATGGGAGCCTTCCCTATGTCCAACATAGCTACAACCGAGCCTTGCATAGCTCAACTAGCCACAGCCCCTTTCAGGTGGAGTTGGGATTCCAACCATTGGGTCCCATAGATGTTGCACTTCCCCTTGCGATCACCTCGACCGACTCATCTCCTGTTCCAATTGAAGCTAACAAAGCCACCCGGTTCATTGAGCGGATCTAGCACATCCGCTAATAGGTTCAGGATATCCTACAGAAGTCCAATGACAAGTACAAACAACACCATGATCAACATCGGGTGCCACATAAGTTTTAGGTGGGAGACAAAGTTTGGTTGCACTTGCAGAAAGAACGCCTAACATGACCCCATCGAAAGCTTCACCCACTTCGTTATGGGTTGTACACCATCACCAAAGCCATGGGGGATAATGCTTTTGAGCTCAACATTCCTCCTTTCCTTGGCCCGCACCCAGTGTTCAACGTGGATCTCCTTCGCCCTTATTTCCCACCATTATTAGACACCTCAGATGTAGCAGAACAACTGACACCAACAGAGCTCAACCTCGACTGCATCCAACAAGCATCCAATGATCAGATTGTGGACACACAGATCAAGGGAACTCAACAACAAAGGATCCAACTTTATGGAGTCGTCAAAGCAGGGCAACTGCTGCACCAAGGCAAGTGGCTCACTCGGGGCCATATTCAGCAGAAATTTCCTCATCTAATGGGGGAACTCAATGCAATGGAGACCACTGCTTCCTAAGGAGGGAGGATTGATCCACATGGATATTAGTGGCCACCCACCTTTTCCAACTGGCTCAAAACAATTTTCTGGCAATTTACTATTTTTAGTAGTTTTCACTTCCGAGGCCATTTTGAGGGCCTAAATGAAGGTTTTTCGGGATCGTCCCAACTAAGTGATAGCCTACAACATGATTTAGGCCCCAAAATGAATCTCCTCAACGATACCTTTCCAACGGGCTATCATATGCCTAAAACAGAGATCATATACAAAAGTTACGACCCCATAAAGTTAATGTACTAACTTACCCAAACGGGGCCCACATGACTTTTGGCACTTCATCTCCTAGGGTTAGGTTTTTGGATGTCTAGGGTTTTTGGCATTCCTGTTTATTGTAAAAGGCCTTCAAAGCCTCATTGTAATCATCTTCTTACGAATGAGCATAGCCGTCACATCTCTTCTCAGAGATAAGCCGCCACCATTCCAACAAACTTGTTTCTGCTGCATTTTACAGTTTCAGCTTATTTCATTATTGAATATAAAACTAGTTTTACTGTATCTCTATTATTTTGCGTTAAGAATATGTTAATAATCTGTATTCATTTCGTTCTACTCGTAAAATCCGGATCACAAGGTTTAAAATATAATACCATTAATGGATATAGGGTCAAATGTGGGATCTGTTTCACAACAAGAAGGAAAAGGAAGATAAAACAAGGCACTGCGAGAACGAAATCACTAGAGAAAATATTATGGTTGACAAGGAATGGAAGAGAAAATTGGCAAGAAAGAGCTTGAAAAGAGGTAAATGGATCGCCATCATCGGTTGTATGCATCCAATAGTAAGAGCATCTAGAAAGTTACATCAACACATATACATATATAATGCATATCATGATGAAAAAACTTAAATAAATATTAAATTCTCATAAAATCTACTAATTTATTTAACAATTTTAAAAACATTTTAATAACATATAATTAAGAAAATATAAAATAATATAGAATTATGAATTTTTTTACAAATATATACTTATATATATATAAACAAATAATTATATACTTATATATATAAACAAATAGTTATAAGAATGTTTATATAAATATATAAACAAATGACAAAAGCATTTGTTGGAATATCCAACACCCACAATAACCAAATCCATAAAACCCTAGACCCTCATCTCCCTACAATGAAACTTTCGTCTTTTTGCCACATCACCACGAAGGATCCCTGAAATCTCATAAAACCCTCGACCCTCATGTCACTACCGAAGATCCCTCGCAACACCCTGGGCTCTGATCGTCTTCGCCAACATTTTGGTCTCTCAACCATCAACGGCGACATTCATCCAGATATCCACTCCGGCGGCCTCCTCCAGGTAATTACATTTTTTTTGCCCTTTTAATCTCGGCAAGGGTACGCTTAAATCTGTGATTTCACTCTTGCAAAGATAATGTCTATTCGGCGAATATGGAAATGTTTGACAACAAACAAAGTCCCACTATCATCCACTCGCATATCAATCCCAGTTCCGTTGCTTCCTCCTCTTGCAATTAATGCCAATACCCACACAAAAATCGCCAAATTCTGCACGGAAACAGCAATCCCATCCCCAACTCCACCAGACAGGGGCGTTGTCACAGTTTTTTTCATCAAAAAATGCGGTATGACAGAGAAAGATGTTTCAAAAACCTTTAAAATTCACAGGAGCTTGCTTCATAAATCAAGCCAGAATTTGGAAGAAGTTTTGGAGCTGTTAAGTGAATGTGGTTTGACCACCCCTGCTCAGATTCGACAGGTGGTCCGTTGGAATCCTAGTATTTTCTTATATAAATCTGAAAGAAACTTAAAGTCTAGGCTCAGCTTCCTTAGGTCTATCATGAAGAAAGAGGATATCTGCAAACTTATTTATTCCGATTCAAAAGTTCTTAATAGCAGTGAGGAGAAGTTTAAATCTGCGATTTCACTCTTGCAAAGATTGGGTGTTGAGGGCGAAGCATTATCGAATTTACTGGCAATGCAGCCCCGTTTGGTCACGTGTACAGAGGAAAAAGTTTTGAAGTCATTTAAAGTGGCGGAGGGTCTGGGGCTCGAGAAGGGATCACAGATATTTGGACATGCTTTGCGTGCGATACTAGGAATAGGAAAAGAAAAGATGGATCGAAAACTGCAGTGTTTGAGCAGCTTGGGTTTTTCCGAAAAACAAATTCACAAACTCTCAAGTCGGACGCCGTGGATTTTGAGACATTCAGAGGAAAAATTGAAGCGGAATGTAGATTTTCTGGTCAAATCACTGGGGCTTCCATTGGACGATATTGTTAGATATTCCCGTCTGTTGTCATATAACTTGGAGACGAGGATAATTCCTCGGTATAGAGTAATGGAGGCCTTGAAGTCCATGCAACTTTTGAAAACAGAGAGGATTTTCCCACATATTGTTAAATTGACAGAGAAACGCTTCTTGGAAAAGTATGTTAATTGGAATGCCGAATCCTCCTCAGTTCTGCGGGATATTTACTATGGAGGGAAAGCTGGGAAAGTTGATCATTGACAAGGAGACATGCAGGGAGTGTGTTTCAGTCAAAAGGATTCAACGAAAGTTGTGAGCAGCTTTATAACAGAGAATGTGAAGGCTCCACTTTATAACAGTTTTATGGCTTCCTTGGCACAAGAAGGGTGCTTGTAACAGGGGCCAGCTAATAGTTCTGAGATTCAACAGCATTGCTTTTAATTCAAGGTGCAACTCACCCTCCTTCCTCCTTCATTGCTTTTAAATGCATAATCAAACTCATTTTATCAGCATGAGAAAGGCAAATAG
>ML779575.1:860847-879770 GCA_009831015.1 Picea engelmannii | reverse complement strand
AGTGTTTTTGAAAATCGTTAGAAAATCAGCATACTTGAAATGAGTTTAGTAAAATATTGATTTGTAGAAATGTGTTTATATTAGAAAATCTTAAAAAAATCAGCCGTACTTGAAATGAGTTTAGTAAAATCTTAATTTTTAGAAATGTTTAGATAAATAAAATCTAAATAATAACATTTAAAATTGAGACTTGAAGTGGGAAGCAAGATTAACATTTACTAATAAGACTTGAAGTTGGTAGCAAGAGTTACTATTCTTGAGTGTCTTACTCTTTAGAATGGAGAGTATTCGTATTGGATGAGTAGTTGTTGGATAGAAAGTCTATGGTTATGAGATATATTGATTATCAACAAAATTACATTATATTTTATATTTTTAGTTGACAAAATTATTGAGTCTTTTAAGTGTTTTTCAATAGAATATTTTTGCTTTATTTTGAGCTTAAGTTAATTCAATCTTGAATTTGACTACTTATTAATGAGTAAAGCTCATAAGGGACAAGTGGCTTGTGGGCCACAGATCAAATTTGACAGGAAATGTTATATTATAGTTTGAAGGGCTGACTTTATTTTAATCCTTCTACATTGATACATTACAATAAAATATTCTTTTTATATGAAAGTAAATAAATGCTAAATAGATTAAATGTAAATTGTTAATGGGGATTTATTTTATGAAGTCTTAATGCTATGTATAGATAGAGGAAAATATAAGAAGATCATCAAACAAGTAGGATAATCTTTCTTCATAACACTGAAGTAATGTAAAGAATTGCAGAAACCAAGAAACTACATGACAATGAGAATAGAAATAGGAGGTTAATGCCATAACATTTAAATCTTCTGCGAGGTTGCATGAGATCTTATGCATGAGATCTTAAGTGACGTATGTTAAATCATGTGTGGAAAATATACAACTATGAGGTTTGTTGAATTATGTGTGAAGAGAATTAAGAGATGAGCTGGGTCGGAGATACCAACTCCAACATGGGCGGGGGGAGTGACTTGAGAGGATTCACTACTAATGACTACTAAAACATCTAATCTCCACTACTAAGGTATTATTAGATGCCAATAGGTGGCTCACTTGTAGGTTGTAGGTTATAAGAAAAACAATATAAACATAGAATGTCAATAAATAGGTGATACATGCATGCCTTAGCATGAGCTCCTTGACAATGGGATTTCATTATATAAAATGATAACAATTATTTTTTGAATTGCCATGGCATAGGGAGAAAATGTAAGATTCCTCTTTTGATTTTCATGGCATAGAGAAAAAAAATGCATAAAATCAATGACTAAAACCCATAAAAACAATGACTAGTAAAACATATCATGAAAAGTTTCCTTATCTTTCATTTGAAAAGATTCAAAATAATTTTGATCCCTACTTGTTAGAACTAGATGTAAATGCCAAAAGGAAAAGAAAAAACCCTCAAACCCTCATTTTTAGTGGACCTTGTTGTTTGTGTTGAACTCTTAGGTCAAACTTTGAATTTATAAAAACCAAATAGAAATTGGTCAAACTTTGAATTTGTCTTGCTTTTAAATGTAAATCTTTGCTAGATGTTAAACCTTTGAAAATATTTTATTAATTAATTGTCTTGCATTTAAATGTATATCTTTACTAGATGTTAAACCTTTGAAAATATTTTATTAAATAATTATCATATCATCCAATATGACATCCAGTATGACTATGAATGTTGACTTATTTATGGATGTTGTCACATAAAGTATATTAAAAAATAATAAAAATAATACAATCAATATTATAGGTCAATGATATATTTAAGAAAATAAAATTAGTAATATATGTGAGTTATTTTCAAACATCCAATAATTCTTCTCATTATCTTGTTTTCAATTACTATTAATTGATCTCCCTTTAATATATATATTTTTTCTTTGCTTTATTCTATTATTTTACAATCTATTACTTCTATTTTTCACACAATGGTCTTTTAATATATTATTATTTTTAATACAATTGCTCTTTTTTATTTTATTTTACTTTCCACAATTCTCATAATGACTATGAAGTTTTACACTATAAATACAAACTCCAACACTCTTTTCTTATGTCATCTATGTTTTTAAGTGCCCATGACGATGGGTGGAGTGTCCACTCGAATCATTGGACGTTTCATAATTTGCACATAGTTTAACTCCAGAAAACTCAAACAAGTTATAGAGTAGCATATAGCTTTACCAACTTTTAAGAATGGACTACTTATAAAGAAAGAGGAAATTGTTCCAATGCATTTATTTTAGTGACAATGTAGTCCATTCATTTTAGTACTCATGCAATATGCTATGTGTGAAATGTGCTTAAGAGAAATCAAGTAGTTGCATTGATTTAAAAAATGATATAATTGTCGTTTCCACGACCATTAAAAATGTGTCCATACCCACAACCTTGGTGAAAACAAGTTGCATTAGTGGGAGAATGAGTACAAATAATTTAGAGGCAGTGATGGTAAGAATGAAGCCAAGTAGGAATTGTTCATTGCTTACACCTTTAGGGGGTTCGTTGTTATCATGAACCCATGAAGAATTGTGCTCTAGGTGAGGAGAACAAATGAATTCATAACCCAAATAGTGATCATGTGCTGTAGTAGAATAAAACAAAACACCATAGCAAGTCCAATTGTGTTGTGCTTAGAAGAGTATTGAATTTTTATCAAGGTATTGCACAAAAATGTTATTAAGGTTGCTTGATAAAATTTCTAAGATTGTATAAACATTTTGTTAGAAGGAAAAAACACATATTTCATTAAATTTGGAAAAATTCTATTACATGCACTTCATCAACATTGAGTTTTTTTTTTATAAATCCTAAATATATTCCATGGAGGGAGTCAATCTATTGAGATGCCTAGTGTGGAATGAAGTAAATGAGTGGCCTCTGAGAACCAACGTCGGGAGTAGGCAGTGGAAGTAAGGGTATTCGAAGAGTAGTATGCAAGAAATGGATATAGATCTCTCCTCGTTGTCGATTCTACAAAACCACTGGCTTGATGTCATAGTGTCAACTAACCATAGAAAAATCAACTATGGTTGAGCATTACTTTCACCAAAAGAAGGAGAAAATGATAAGAATTTTAAATGCATAAGAAATATATGTTGAAACACATTTTTCAAGGTTTTTGGTTGAACTTTGTATGCCCCCATTTTCTTTGATTATTAATGATTAATGTTTAATGTAACTACAAATAAATGATTAAAATTAAGATATTAATTTTCAAGTTTAATCATGTATTCAAAGTCATTCATTTTTGACTCAGATCCCACAAGTCTGAATAGCTCACTTAGGACTGGTTATTAATTAATTATAATTATTTTTGTAGGAAATGTAAGGAGTTTTATTTCAAAAATACATATCACATTTATACATGTATTAATGCATATAATTAAATAAATTTCAATAAATAGTTTTGTGTCTTGTTGGCTTATATGAAATGATTTATATTACTAATAATTGTTTTAATAATACAAATTGCAAAATGTTATGGATGGGGAAATCAAATGTCATAGGGTGAAAAAGTTCAAAGACATCCATTTATGACCCATCTCCAATGAGAAATAGTCCACTTAACACTCATTATCAATTAATTCTATGTTTTTTTAAGAAATGCATTTTTATTTACATGAAGTTTTATTTCAAAAATTACATCACATTTATACGGTCATATTGATGCATAATATAGGTAAATAGAAGTTATTGTCCTTAAATTGGCTTATATGAGATGATTGCACTTACAAATAATTGATTTAAGAATACATATTTATAAAAAGTTATGGATTGATAAATCAAATGCATTATAATTTAAAACGTTCTAAGTCAACATTCATTATTAGGAAATTCTAAGTTTTTTTGGAAGAAATGCATCGTTGTTTATATGGAGTTTTATTTCAAAAATTATATATCACATTTATGCACTCATATTAATGCATATAAGTAAATAAAAGTCAACAAATAACTTTGTGTCTTGTTGGCTTATATGGGATGATTTCAATTGATTTAAGAATAGAAATTTACAAAAAATTATGGAGAGGAAAATCAAATGATTTACTACTTACATTCATCATTCATCTGTGACACATCTCCAATGAACCTAAATAGTCTACTAAGCACTAATTACCAATTAATTCTATGCTTTTTTTGAAGAAATGCAATTCTATTTACATGGGTTATTTTTTCAAAAATTACATATCACATATATTAATCCATATTAATGCATATAGGCAAATAAAAGTCAATAAAAGACTTTGTATACCAAATTATAATACCAAAATTTAGAAGTCTATGAAAATATTTTTGTCTCTCCAAAGAATATAAGACTTTTGTCTCTTTAGAGACAATATATAAAACAATGTATAAAAAAATGGTTTACCACTCAGACAAATTAACATAAAGATTATTTTCTTAAAATAAATTATAATATCTTATGTTAATTTATGTTAGGGAACGGAGCAATCGAACCACCAACCTCCTGCTTGTAAGGTAGGTGCTCTTCCATTGAGCTAACACCCTTTAAAAAGTAGAGAATATGAATTTCATCGATTTCCTTACAATTAAGAAAACAATCTCCAATCATAGTAATTTAATATTGTCTTTGAAAATGATATTAAAAAGAAGTTTAATAAAATTCGATATTTTTTATATATTTAATATATGAAGCAATGATGTCAACATGGAAAGTTTGATCTAACCATGCATTAAAACATGTTTATAGGAAAAGATTCTACTAGCCAAAGACAAAGGCAACAAGGAAGGAACACAGTGGGCTCTAACAAAATTATGAAATAAATTCACTTTCAATAAATAAAAATATCCAAACAATCAAAGGTAACACAATGGTACCTTTGTACCTTATCAAAGGACACTTATGGTTTTAGGAAATCCCTTTAGAGCATAGTAGTTGTAAGGACGTCACAAAAGACTGATATCGTAGTTCAAAACAAAAGTATGCATAAATTGGATTGTGTTAAAATTCCTTTCCACCTAGTCAATAAAGTGAAGCTACATGGCAAATAATGGTTTGTCATCCTTTAAATTTTGCAAAATGTACATACCATCATTCTAGTAAAGCTTACCAAATATATCAACTATAAAATCATGTTGTGCCTCCTGGGAAAAAAAATCATGTTGTGCCGTTAGATTCTACAAACTCAAAAGCTTCTATAACAAGTTCAGACTAACAACCATCCACTTCAATCTACAAAAATGCTACCCCAAAATTGCCACTTGCAAACTTTAGTTGATAGTTTAAGCACAAAAAAATAACAGTAAACAATGAACATCATAGTTTTTTCTAGTTACAACCTTAGGGGTTACTCCCCAAAACTTATTATAGATTTCACGTTTGATAAATTAAAAATGCTACAAGATGCCACATCTTGGATTTAATCCAAGGCCTTGTGTAGAGGAACCAATAGACAACATTTATCTACTTGGTTCTTTCAAAGAATATATATATATATATATATATATATAATTTCTAATGATAAGTAAACAAAACAACATCTTTAATTTCCATGTCGACAAAAAAATAGTCATTCTATAGTCTATTTCTTAAGAGATATTGAGTTTGTCAACCTGCGACAAGGAATTCTATTTGTGTGGTCAAATTTCCCTATTTGTTTTTGACACAGGCACGCCACCCAGGGCACGTCCGTTCATAGGACCTTCTCTCCTTCCTCGGCCTAAAGAACTCAAAGGTTCCTTATTTCCCTATCGGGAAATGTTCCACCCACAACAACTCTCCTACAAGACCTCCCTTAACGATCGGGAAATCAACGTTGGCCTTTTCCTTTGTTATCTGGTTTCCTCCTATCGGGGATTTGACATTTGAAATTTCCAGACACTTTGTTTTTCCGATCCTTGATCCCCGATACGTTCCTTTGTTGCTTTAGCCCCACCTGGCTAAACCTTAGTCTGCACGACCGGCTTCTATAAGACCACAGCCTTATACTCCATTTGTCGGGGTTTTTGACTTCAAAATCCTGATGCGCTCAAATACCGGTTAGCCTTCTAAGCTAAGCTCTTTGTCTACGTGACCTCCTCTATATGACCATAGTCATAACTCCCATCAGGGCTACGGGGTTCCTGATGTCAAAATACACTCGTCCCCAAGCCTCGCGATCCTTCGAACTCCGACGCGCTCTTATACGCGTTAGTCCTCCTGGCTATAGGCTTTGACTCATATGACCATTAACCTGTGACTATAGTCTTATCCCCGTCGGGCTACGGGTTTTCAAAGGCTGCAAAACACTTACCCGTGGGTTTCCCGATTTCTCGAATTCCTGATCCTCCGTCAGGCTGACAACTGGCTTCCACTATGGCGCCTTCCTCCTCGTCGGGGTTTCGCGGCTTGCAATGTCCTAACTCTCTTGTTCTCAGGAAACCCGATACGCCGATGAACCCTCGATCCCCTGCCACCTGTCCCAACAGATGGACGGTTCTGGACTCGTCGGGGTTTCGAGACTTCTGATGTCCTGGTTCTCACGACCTTAGGACCTCCGATTTCTCGATGCTGAATATCTTGATGCCTTCGATCTCTACCACACGTCCTAGTAAATGGACAGCTCTGATCTCTCCGAGGTTGTTCCTATGGAAATTCCCGATCTTCTTCTCTCATAAATCCCGACTTCGTCAGATCTTCTGACACGCGTCCCAAATGATGGACGGTCTAGGTCTTCCCGGGTTTTTCGGGGTTTCAGATGTCGAAATTCATTCAACCACGGGGCTACTGATCCTTCGAATCCCGATGGTAACTCTCGTGTAGCTCCTGTCAGATCAGACGACTAATGGGTAACTGATCGATGATCTAACGACTCACGACCCTTGGAGCTTGAACTTCGAACGAGACCGTAACCTCCCTGCTTCTTTGGCAGGCCCAATGGCTGACGGGATTTCACAAGCCCTCTCCACAAGATCCCGACCATAGATTTCCTCCCTTTGCCAATTCCTTGAGAATGACCAAGTATTCCTCCGTGAAATTTGTCCACCTGCGATGCAACTGTGCAATGCCTATTTTAAACACTCCACAGCACGAACTTCCAGTGCTTCTCTTCAACAAGCTTAAAAGCTTTATCTCTCCTGAGATTTCACAGTTATGAGTCTCCACAAAGCTCTTGCACGCACTCCTTGCGACAAATCCTCGAACACTTCTAAGTGTTGAGCTCTTTTGACTCTGCGCACACCTACAGCAGCAGTCCTTAAATACTTCGCTCAGTTTCACGACTGAGACTCTCCTTAGCCTGCGCACTCCTTGCACGACTCCTATAACCCAATTTCACCTCTGAGTGAATGAGAACAAGAGTTAAACTATCTGAGCCTTTTGTCAACGCACTCCTTGCAGACGACTTCAACTGCACTCCTTGCAGGAATCCTCGCTCAGATAGAGAAACAATTGTAACTCATTCCACTTCCTCTCAGATTTCAATCTCAACACATGAAATCATACACACAGCATAATAGCAAATGCATAACAGGAAGTAAATACTCATGAGCATAGCATTCAACACACATACACAGAGAATAACACGACAACCATAAATCTGAATTCAACTTCTTCTATTAATTCAAGATCTGTACATGGGTGTTCTTCTATAGTTCTCTGCTTCTCTCCTATGCTCTGGATTTCTCTAACTCTTCCCTGAACTATGTTACAATGCACAATGAGGGTGTCTATATCTGTTCTGCCTCTTTCTTCTAGAACTGTCTAATCTAATATTCAATTCTACCTACCTACATTTACTACTATAAATGCCTCTGTCTATCTCAGACGAGAGCGAGGCGCTCAATGTCTGATTACATTTTACCAAGGCGCCTTCATTAAATGATCTAATTTATGCTTGGCGCATCAACTTCAAGGGAAATTTCAAAATTTTGGGCTAGCATGTGCCCAGCTATCCTTTGTCTTCTGTGCTAGCTCGCTTGTCTCGGGAGGTGCTCCTGCATCATACTCCCTCGCTTGAAAATTTGCATGGGATCCTGCCCATGAGCTCCTGCCCATGAGCTCCTGCACGGTATGTCCATGCTTCAGAATCTCTGCTTCAGTCTCCCAGCTGGCATCTTCAACTGGATGGCCCTTCCACTTGACCAAATATTCAAAATATTCTTTCCTTCTGGTTTTCTTACCCACTTGTTTATTCAATATTTGCTCCATCTGTGGCTTCTCTGCAACTGGCATCTACTTCTGGCACTGAACCTCTGGCTGTTCATCACTTGTTCCTACTTCCTCAAGCTTGTATGGGTATAAATCTGAGGCATTGAATATCGGAGATATTCCGATTCCATCCGGTAACTCAATCTCATAAGCATTTTCTCCCATCTTCTTCAAGACCTTGCACGGTCCGATTTTCTTCATTTTCAATTTATTGTATGTTCCTCTTGGGAACCTTTCCTTCCTCAGATGTGCTAGAACCAAATCACCAACCTCGAACTGAAGTTGTCTTCTATGCTAATCGGCTCTGTGCTTATATTCTTGGCTTGATTTCAACAACCGCTCCTTCACCTGGCTGTGAAGTTCTTTCATTGCCTCAGCAAATTCTTCTGCCCTAGAGCTCCTAGTAGTAGTCTGTTCCGAATCTCTCGATTCAGAAACTCCTCTCGGTTGTGTGCCATATACAATCTGGAATGGACTCTGCCCTGTGCTCCTGTTAATAGAGTCATTGTAAGAAAACTCTTCCTATGGCAATATATTGTCCCAACTGCTATGGTGCTCTGTCACCAAGCTTCTCAACAAGTCTCCTAGACTTCTGTTCACCACTTCTATTTGTCCATCCGTCCGAGGATGATAAGCTGAACTAAACAACAAGTTAGTCCCCAACTTCTTCCATAATGTCCTCCAAAAGTGTCCTAAGAACTTTGTGTCTCTATCCGAAACTATGCTTCTGGGTAAGCCATGAAGTCAAACGACTTCTTTGAAAAACAGATTTGCGATGTGCGTCGCGTCACTGGTTTTTTGACATGGGATGAAATGTGCCATCTTGGAAAATCTATCCACTATTACAAAGATCGAATCAAATCCCCTTTGTGTCCTTGACAATCCCAATATGAAATCCATGCTAATTTCATCCCACGACTTGTCTGGTATGGGCAATGGTTGATAAAATCCCGCATTCTGTCTCCTTCCTTTTGAATGCTGGCAAATCCTGCATCTGTCTACAAATCGCTTGACCTCTGACTGCATCCCTAGCCAAAAGTATGACTCATTCATCTTTTCAAATATCTTATCATGACCGAAGTGTCCGACCAATCCTCCGCTGTGCTTTTCCTTTAACAGATTCTCCCTCATGGAGCAATTTGGAACACACAACTGATTTCCTCTGAACAATAATCCATCTTGGATCATATAGTCTGTCCAAAGGCTTCTGTCTCTGAGAAATGGATTCTCAGCTGCTTCATACGCTTTCTTAAAATCCTGGTCATCTGTATACATGTCTCTGAGATCATCAAAGCCTAACGTCCTGAATTTGAATTCCTGCATCAACAAATATTTCCTGCTCAAAGCATTAACAACTTTGTTAGCAGTACCAGAAATATGTTTTATCACAAAAATGAAATTTTGCATGTATTCAACCCATTTAACATGCCTCTGATTCAAATTTTCCTGTTGAGTCACAAACTGTAATGCATGGTTATCACTATATAAAACAAATTCCTTTGGAATCAAATAGTGCCTCCATTTCTTCAATGCCTGTATGATGGCATAAATTTCCTTATCATACGTGGAGTATTTATCCTTTGCCTCATTCAACTTCTCGCTGAAATATGCAATTGGTCTGTCCTCCTGACTTAAGACCGCTCCTATGGCAAAACCACTTGCATCACATTTTATCTGGAATGTCTTTTGAAAATCCGACAACACCAGAATTGGTTGTTCCGTAATCTTTCGTTTCAACAAATTGAAACTCATCTCAGCCTCTTCCGTCCAGTGAAAATATTTATGTCTTTTCTTCACTGTATCCATCATCGCTGTGCTAATTCCACTGAAATTCCTGATGAATTTCTGGTAGAAACTATCCAGTCCATGAAAACTCCTCACCTCAAATATGTTCCTTGGTGATGGCCAATTCTTGATCACCTCCACCTTATCTGGATCCATCCTCAACCCATTTGCAGATACAACAAACCCCAAATAAATGAGTTCTGTCTTCATGAATGAGGACTTCTTCATGTTTATCAACAACTTCTCTTGCTGTAATCTCTTCATCACAATGGCTAAATGCTTCATATGTTCAGCCTTCGTCTTGCTGAAAACCAATATGTCATCCAGATACACGATGACAAATTTCCCGATGAAATCCTTCAGGACTTCATTCATCAATATCATAAGGGTACTCGACGCATTCGTCAAGCTAAATGACATGACAAGCCATTCATACAAACCTTCATTTGTCTTGAATGTTGTTTTCCATTCATCACCTTCTCTCATACGAATCTGGCGATATCCACTCTTCAAATCTATCTTTGAAAAAAATCTTGCTCCACTTAAGCAATCCATCAAATCATCCATTCTTGGCAATGGGAATCTATACCTGATGGTTATTTTGTTGATTGCCCTTGAGTCGGTACACATTCTCCAGCCCCCATCTTTCTTCGGACTGAGTACTGTCGGAACAACACATGGACTCAAGCTTTCCCTGACCAAACCTTTGTCCAACAACTCCTGGACTTGTCTTTTAACCTCTTCATTCTCCTACGACGTCAATCTGTACGCGTATTTGTTTGGCAAGCTGGCTCCTGGTATGAGATCAAATGATGACTCACACTTCTCATCGGTGGCAACGAACGAGGTAATTCGTCCACTACAATATCAGCGAACTCTTCCAACAGTTCCTGAATCTCCTTTGGTAGCTCATCCACTCTTGTGCTAGTCAGAAAAATTCTCGATTTTCTGACCACAAAGAATTGTGGATCCTCCTTTTTCTTAACTTCGGTAAGAAGTTCCTTCGCACTCATGAGAAGTACGATGTTTCTTACCTCTGGTTTCACCTCTTTATCCTCAATTGGATGCAACATATGGGTTCTCCCATTCTTCTCCAGGGTGTATGTGTTCATTCTCCCATCATGAATCACATTTCTATCATATTGCCATGGTCTACCCAGCAATAAATGACAGACATCCATAGGAATGACATCACAGAGTATTTTATCATTATACCCCCCTATTTTGAATTCAACTAAACACTGTTTAGTGACATTTACCTGATGTCCCTTCTGTAGCCATGAAAATTTGTATGGACTCGGGTGATTAGTTGTCTCCAGCTCCAGCTTCTCCACCATCTCAGTTGAAATGAGATTATCTGTGCTTTCACTATCCACGATAACCTTGCACACTCTATCCTTGGTCTTGCAAGCAGTCCTAAAAAGACTGTTCCTCTGCGCTGAATTCTCCATCTCCTTCTCTGGCGTCAAAAGGACCTTCCGCATTACCAGCGATCTTCTGTCTTCAGCGTATTCTGCCTCAACATCTCGCCTCTGTGCCTCGGCGATGTGAGTCTCCCCAATTTCTTTCTTTTTCTCTGGACACTCGAACGACCTGTGCCCATTCTTTCCACATGTGAAGCATGTGATTACTGCACCTCTTCCTCTTCCTCTACCTCTGGTACGAGGAAATCTATCATTATCAGCATATCCTCCTCTCTACTCAGTATGTTGTTCTCTTTTCTCCGCATATCACCCTCCCTGTGAGCTTCCACCTCTCTCTGTCTGAGTCTGAGATTTTTTCCAGTCGTCCTTGGGCTTCTGGGTTCCTGGGCAACTGCCTTGCCTCTGGGCTGACTTCTACCTCCGCCTCTTTGACTCTACTTACGGCTCAACTTCTCTTCAGCTTTCAGAGCCATTTGGTAAGCATCCTCCACCGTTCGGATGGTTGCCATGCTCATCTCATCCTGAATCTCATATCTCAGGCCATTCATATACTTGGCCACTTTTTCGTCATTGCTTTCACGATGACCTGCCCTAATGTTCAACCTGTAAACTCTTCAGTATATTCCTTTACTGTCATCTACTTCTGTCTCAAGTTCTGCATCCTCCTGAACAAATAAATTTGATAATCCCTGGGAATAAATTTTGCCTTCATCTTTGCAATCATCCTGTCCCAGCTCTTAATTTTCTGCTTGCCTTGGCAACGCCTGTCAGCTTGTAGTTCATCCCACCACAAGGCTGCATGTCCTTTTAATCTTGTGACAGCATGCCTAACCTTCTTATCCTCTTCGATATCTTCATAGTTGAAGTAAGTATCTAGAGCTCTAATCCAATCCAGTGGCTCTTCTACATCCATATTTCCATCATAAACTGGAACGTCCATTTTTACCTTTGTACTCATTCTTACAACATCTTTGAGTAAACGTTCACTCGCTGCATATTCCACTGGGATTTCTTCTTCTCTATGTCCAGCATCATCTTCATCCTCGGATTCACTAATATCTCCTACATCAGCTTTGCGCCTTTCTCTTATCTCCATATCCTCCATTCTGGCACGAAGATTTCGCATTTCTCTCTCCACGTTTGGATTCTGCACTTGCCTACCTCTTTCTTTGGACATTTCCCTTTCCTCCTCTGGGTTGGGTGATTGTCTACCCCTTCTCCTTGGTGGCATGGTAAAATTCCTTCTTCTCTGCTACAGAAAGCAAAGAAATTGTCTAAGCTCTGATACCACTTGACGCAGGCACGCCACCTAGGGCACGTCCGCTCACAGGACCTTCTCTCCTTCCTCGGATCGAAGAACTCAAAGGTTCCTTATTTCCCTATCGGGAAATGTTCCACCCACAACAACTCTCCTACAAGACCTCCCTTAACGATCGGGAAATCAATGCTGGCCTTTTCCTTTGTTATCGGGATTCCTCCTATCGGGGATTTGACATTTGAAATGTCCAGAAATTTTGTTTTTCCGATCCCCAATCCCTGATACTTTCCTTTGTTGCTTTAGCCCCACCTAGCTAAGCCTTAGTCCGCACGACCGGCTTCTATAAGACCACAACCTTATACTCCTTTTGTCGGGGTTTCTGACTTCAAAATCCCGATGCACTCAAATACCCGTTAGCCTTCTAGGCTAAGATCTTTGTCTACGTGACCTCCTCTATATGACCATAATCATAACTCCCATTGGGGCTACGGGGTTTCTGATGTCAAAATACACTCGTCCACAAGACTCGCGATCCTTTGAACTTCGACGCGCTCTTATACGCGTTAGTCCTCCTGGCTATAGGGTTTGACTCATATGACCATTAACCTGTGACTGCAGTCTTATCCCTGTTGGGCTACGGGTTTTCAAAGGCTGCAAAACACTTACCCCTGGGTTTCCCGATTTCTCGAATTCCTGATCCTCCGTCAGGCTGACAACTGGCTTCCACTATGGCGCCTTCCTCCTCGTCGGGGTTTCGCAGCTTGTAATGTCCTAACTCTCTTTTTCTCAAGAAACCCGATACGCCGATGAACCCTCGATCCCTTGCCACCTATCCCAACAGATGGACGGTTCTGGACTCGTCGAGGTTTCGAGACTTCTGATGTCCTGGTTCTCATGACCTCAGGACCTCCAATTTCCCGATGCTGAATATCTCGATTCCTTCGATCTCTACCACGCATCCTAGTAAATGGACGACTCTGATCTCTCTGAGGTTGTTCCTGTGGAAATTCCCGATCTTCTTCTCTCGTAAATCCTGACTTCGTCATATCTTCTGACATGCGTCCCAAATGATGGACGGTCTAGGTCTTCCCGGGTTTTTGGGGCTTTCAGATGTCGAAAATCATTCAATCACGGGGCTACCGATCCTTCGAATCCCGATGGTAACTCTTGTGTAGCTCCTGTCAGATCAGACAACTGACGGGTAACTGATCGACGATCTAACGACTCACGACCCTTGGAGCTTGAACTCCGAACGAGACCGTAACCTCCTTGCTTCTTTGGCAGGCCCAACGACTGATAGGATTTCACAAGCCCTCTCCATAAGATCCCGACCATAGATTTCCTCCCTTTGCCAATTCCTTGAGAATGACCAAGTATTCCTCCATGAAATTTGTCCACCTGCGGTGCAACTGTGCAACGCCTGTTTTAAACACTCCACGGCATGAACTTCCAGTGCTTCTCTTCGACAATCTTAAAAGATTTATCTCTCCTGAGCTTTCATAGTTCTGAGTCTCCACAAAGACTCTTGCACGCACTCCTTGCGACAAATCCTCGAACACTTCTAAGTGTTGAGCTCTTTTGACTCTGCGCACACCTGCAGCAGCAGTCCTTAAATACTTCGCTCAGTTTCACGACAGAGACTCTCCTTATCCTGCGCACTCCTTGCACGTATCCTATAACCCAATTTCACTTCTGAGTGAATGAGAACAAGAGTTAAACTATCTGAGCCTTCTGTCAACACACTCCTTGCGGACGAATTCAAATGCACTCCTTGCAGGAATCCTCTCTCAGATAGAGAAACAATTGTAACTCATTCTACTTCCTCTCAGATTTCAATCTCAACACATGAAATCATACACACAGCGTAATAGAAAATGCATAACAGGAAGTAAATACTCATGAGCATAGCATTCAACACACATACATAGAGAATAACACGACAGCCATAAATCTGAATTCAACTTCTTCTATTAATTCAAGATCTGTACATGGGTGTTCTTCTAAAGTTCTCTGCTTCTCTCCTATGCTCTGGATTCCTCCAACTCTTCCCTGAACTATGTTACAATGCACAATGAGGGTGTCTATATCCGTTCTCCCTCTTTCTTTTAGAACTGTCTAATCTAATATTCAATTCTACCTACCTACATTTACTACTATAAATGCCTCTGTCTATCTCAGACGAGAGCGGGGCGCTCAAGGTCTGATTACATTTTACCAAGGCACCTTCATTAAATGATCTCATTTATGCTTGGCGCATCAACTTCAAGGGAAATTTCAAAATTTTGGGCTGGCATGTGCCCAACTATCCTTTGTCTTCTGCGCTAGCTTGCTTGTCTCGGGAGATGCTCCTGCATCATTTTTTTCCACACTTCCCTCCCAAATTTCCTGTTAGTGTAATTCCGATAAAAGATAGAAAATTAGACTATTTCCTAAGCGAAAATGGATAATTTTATAAGAGATAGTAAAAAATAAAAAAAATTGAATTTTAAATGAGTCCATCCCACGCTACCACAACTCCAAATAAATAATTGCAATCTCAAGTTACAATTTGATCAAGTTGCATATGTTCAATCTAGGGACCCAAAATTGAATGGTCAATATTTTCTATTTGCCCCTTGCATGACAAAACAACATACATTTCCTCTATATTTACCATTTGGTGTAGTTTCTTTACTAGTGTTTGAACCCAAGAAAAATCTAGTTCTTCATAATTGTGAGGGCACCAAATGAGGTCAACTATTTTAATTTTATCATATCTTCTCTTTGAATTCCCTAGTCAGTTTTACCAGTTGGAGAGCCCCAATCAGACCATGAATTGGGATTCACATGAACTCCCAAATCACAAAAACCATGGCTCTATTTTTCTCTCTGGGAAATTGAATTTAAGGTTGCAGCCATAGCTAGTGAAAAGAGAGATCCGCATGCATTATGATGTTCCACATCCACACAATGAGGTGACATTCTACTAAGGGATTCCAACCCATATGAGGGATATTGGAAAGGTGATTGCATCAAATAATGACCAAGGCCTTGAGGTTCTATTGAAACCTATTTCATCTATGCAATTGGAGAAGAAAATGCATGTGAATTTATGGGAGGTAAAATCTAGTTTAGAATATGCATATATGCATGGATGGTCTTGTGAGCTTGCATTTGGGGACTCATATAAGAAAATATGGAAGGTTCAAGGATTGCTACTCTAGGAGATGTTACCTTAGAGGAAAATAAGTCTTCAAGATTTGTTGGAGTAACAATATTAATCCCATGACTTCGTGGATTTTTTGTGGATTTCAAATTTGGAGTGACAATACTAATCCCATGATCTTAAAATAACTTTTCATTTTGGATTTGTTTAATGGAAATAACATATCCTATATTGGATCTTGGAGGTTTAAATATAGCTAATATTATCCTTTCCCATAGTTTGAAGTGTCTACAACTGTTTCAGTCAATGAATAGAACCAAAAAGAAGCTTTGGCATTCCTTGGAAGGGTAAAATAAAAAGTTAGTATATGGAATGAGCCTGATGTTACTTCTGGGATACAATCTTGGTGGACTATAAATTTAAGCTATTGATAAGGAATTTTGCATTGATCTTTCAAAGTGTGGGATCTATACCATGAATTGCACCTTAACTCTTTCATTTCACAATTACTATTGTTAGTAGGATTATTGTTAAAAAATAATATTTTCGGTGTGTTTTAACTTTTACCAGTGCTTCCAAATAATTGATGTCAATATTTTCTAATATTTAAAATGAAATTACAACGTAGATGATTTATTTTATAGACCTTGCATAAATCAAGAAAAAAAATATTGTAACAATGACTATGCACAACAAATCTATTGGAAACCAAATTGTGCAAAATAACTCATAACCATTATTTGGTCTCATAAAATATCCATTGATTGATTGATATCATGAGTCATACATTTATATGACATATAGTTATTTTGGCTCGAGATTGATCTCTCAATTGTATTTTCAATCTTAGATTCAGAGATCGAAATCCATTTCTATAAGAAATGCTCCGAAATTCAAAGGAATATTCACCACAAAAGCAAGAGGATATATTGCAAGCATTCAAATAAATTTCCTCTTAGAATAAAACCTGATTGTAGAAACAGAGCTCTATGCCCTGTAATTGCTTCGAATTCTAAGAAAATTGTGAAAGGATTGCATGAACCCAAACCCCACATTGAAGCTTCTTTCCTTGATTTTTCATTATAGACCTTCTTAGCTTGTTTCAAAGGCAGTCAAAGGGTCCACACAAAGGAAAAACACTAACAATCGTGATTGTTAGGAGAAAGGAGACCCAGAGCAATGATTGCATCATTGTGCTTGTGTTAGAAGGAAATCTAAAAACCACAACCACTAGATTTTATTCTAACAAAAGAACAAGAACAATGTTGATAACAATATCAGGGCACTAACCTTTTGTTTAGGTGAAATCACTTCCTTGCTTTGTCTAGCGACCAACAAGCATGGCTCATTACACATGGGAATCAGATGTATGGTGAGGGCATAGAATGTTCATACAACGACATGAGTTTCTGCTAAAAGGGCATGTGGAAAAATAAAAACCTTGAGCAATGATTGCATACTTGTGTTTTTTCTTGAAGGAAAACTAGCAACCATTGGCTTTCCATCTATGAGAAAAAAAAATGTAGAGTCCACAACAACATCAGATTTGAATACATTTCTTATTTCATAATCTTGGATCTTATTAGCTTGTTCTAGAGATAATAAATGGGCACACATAAAGCCATAACACTAATATGTTGGCATGATTTACAGGAAAGCATGTGCTTGTCATTGATGGAAAGAACAACAACGACGATGGCATGATTACATGCAGAGTGTGTAGAAGGAATCAAAGCTCAGGAGGAATAGCATGAGTTATGCAGAGATCACAACTCAGAAAGGAAAGCGCAGTACATAAGCGAATGAAGATAAAATCTCAAGAGGGTTAGCAAATGAATATCTAAGCTCAGGGTGACAAGCTTCAGCAGCGGTCCGATCAAGAAATCGACCATGTTGATCATCTCATATTATGGACGTCGGTCATATGAGTGACCATGGGATTGAGAATCGTTGGAGGATCGTGACTGTCGGATCTGCAAGCCAGATAACCGACAGGGATAAATTGCGGGGAGCAAAAGAAGAATTAAAGAACTCGCTAGTTCTAATCCTGCAATTGGTCTAGATCATTAGATCTCATAGACTTGGAGATCGACGAATGTGGTTGATACAACAAGAGATCAGTTTAAGTCGTATTGATTTGTGACCATCGAATGTGCAATCACCAGATCAACGACATGGATAGATTGTAGAGATTGAAAGGAGAATTAAATATCGCACTAGTTCCAATTCTGCAATTAATCAGGACCATTTGATCTTATAGCTTCGAAGATCGACGATTGTGGTTGACTCACCAACAACGCACAACTTCAAATTTCGTAGTTTGGGTGTTGAGTTAAATCACTTGCAAGTTGTGGTTCTGCAATCATTGTCAACCATTGATCTTTTTCGAGTGTCCTCATGACCGTTGGATCACATTTTAGTGGAAGGACAGGATAAGCTACAAGGGTTGAGAATTTTACTATACGAATTCTTGTCAGCCATCAGATCATTCTAACTGGAAGGACAGGATAAGCCAAAAGACCTGCATCGCAGAAATATCGAGCCGTCAATCTACGATCCTGATCCAACAAACGTCATTCGTTTTGGGTATAAAGAAGTGAGGAGGTTAAGCTCTGAAGAAATCACTTCGAGAGTTTAAGTTTGAGATTTTAAATCTTTGAAGTCCGGAGACTCAAAGGAGATCTCGATCGTTGATTGAGAAAGGAGACGCAGAACCGTTGATCTAGTTGAAAGGTAAAATTATCGAAGTGAATGAGGACTGTCGATGAGATGAGGGACACGCGTCAGTGGATTTTCAACTCTGAAAGTTTGGTGTATGGGAAAAGCATCAGTTTGAGATTTGAAATATCCAAAGTCCGGAGACCCGAAGAGACGAAATGAATCCTCGACTGTCATATCATCTGAAGTAAACTTCAACCATCATATCACTTTAAAGTGGAAGGACATGATAAGATAGAAGAAGGGCATGCTAATCTCAACGGTCGATAATTTGACACTCAGATCTACGGTCGACATGGCATATCAGACCCCCCTGAGATTTATTCCTTTAAACGTGGGGGCAGGGGGGGGTCCAAGCTGGTGGTATTTTCCATGTGGGACCCTCATACATGTTGAATTTATGTTAACTTGGAC
>ML779575.1:848154-860799 GCA_009831015.1 Picea engelmannii | reverse complement strand
GGGGTCTAAGCTGGTGGTATTTTCCATGTGGGACCCTCATACATGTCACCTTTCTATTAACTTGGACCCCCCTCTCTCATTACCACTTACTGCCTCATACCCCCTCCGAGTAAACCACCAAACCATTCATACATACCACCTCCATGTTTTGACGTCACACTCCACTCCCTGCTACACGTCACACTCCACCACACTACTACACGTCTCACCCACGTCAACATACCACCTCAGGAAGGACACAAGTCGTCTGATCTGAAAGATCACTTTGGGTGTATTATCAACCACTGATCATAGTACAATGGAAGGATAATGTATGTTTGAATAGTTGAAATCTCAAAGTTCCGACAGCCGTCCATTTCAATGTTTGATTAAGTCCTAGCCGTCAGATTGAACAATGAAAGGATGAGTGTAAAGATAAAACTTGAACTGTCCATTTAGGAGCATCATCAAGATCATAAGATCGACAGTCTCATCACATTGCGGGGACAGAACATGCTCGGGTTTTAATTTTTCTTAAGCGGGCTGCAATTGAAACCACGGTTTTAGAGAAAGGACACGTGGAGGCTCGAGGTAAATTGCAGGGAGAAAATAATTTTGATACAAACCACCTTTGGACGCGCCCAAAATCGTGTGGTCACATGAGATAATTTCCCAAGGTCATATCGAGAGATGGAGCTAGTGCTCACTAGACCGAGATCTAGAAGCGCCTTCTGAATAGGCGTTTGGTCACCGCCGATGGTCACGTGAAGGAAGGGGCATAGAAGCCAAAGAAGCGAAAGACAAATGGCTATAACTAACAGAAAATATGAAGAGTTTTAACTGCTAGAGAATCCAAGGAATATTAGGATAACACCCACTGATGATGAAGAGATTCGGTAATGCCAGAGAAGACGAAGAGTTGCCATGATGATCAGGTAGAGGACTCGACGTGAGAAAAACATGCAGAACAGAGAAGAGATGTTGATTCTTTCATCATCTATGCTATGGGGAGGACGAGATGCAATGAACAACATGTAGGGCAAAATAATGATGCAGTGAAGAGCATGCAAAGGTATAACGCATAGAATGCACAGGGTGCACACAACATAAAGCGCAGAGGGTGAGAAGAAAGACATTGATGCAGGCAGAGCAGAGCAGTGTAGCAGGACAGTGATGAGACTGGTAAGCCATTGATAAATGTTGTATCACTATGATAAATTTAAGAAAGAAAAGATTTATATTTCAGGGTGGTTGGGAGGTACTAGGGAGGACTGTTGTCCTCAGAAGTTTCAAGTGGGTGCTTGAACACAGGGAGTTATAGCTGCCATCTGGTTACAGCCAAAAAAACCAGGGTGGTAGGGTGGTGCAAGGGAGAACTATTGTTCTCTATTATACATGTTGGTGCCTGTGTGACTGGAAGTTGGTGCTTCTATCCAGTTGGTGCTGGAACACTCAGGGAGTTGGTGCTTCCTTCTAGTGGGTGCTAGAGAAATCAAAGAGTTGGTGCTCTCATCAAGTTGCTTCTTGTAAAACAGAGGTGGTAGCCTCAAAAGGAGTTGGTTCTCATAAGAATGATAATGTACAAAAAATAAAGATTGCTTATCATATCAAGAAGAAGATGTTTTTCCCTTTATGGGTTTCCTTAGTAAATATCTGTCTCTGTATATTTCATGTGTGTGATTGATGTTGAATATTCTATTTCTTACATACCTGCATTATTGTGATCATCATTGAGTGTTCTGTAAAGAGTTTAAAATGAGAATAATTGTTTAAGCACAGTAACAACTGATTCAGTTGTCCAACAATTGGTATCAAAGCCAGGTTCCTTTTACCTAAGGGTAGATCCTATAGCTTAAACATGACTTGCCATGAAGGAACTTCAACCAATAAGGCCCCCCTGTTCAATTGAACAAACTTTTCCTTCTGGAAAGTTAGGATGAGAACCTACATAATGGCCTTAGGTGCAGATATCTGGGATGTGGTAGAGATTGGTTATGTAAAGCTAGTTGTACTAGCTTCTAAGGATGACAAGCTAAAATAAGTAAAAACCCAAGAGATTTGGTAAAAAGAAAAGTTTATGTGTAAACAATGATGACTCTTCAGAAGACACAGATAGTGACTCTTCCTATGAATATAATATTAATGACTTTATGCTTATGGCCAAAGAGGATTATGATAATAAAATCACATGAAGTGATGTTGACGATGAAGAAGTTGTGGTTGATTTGGAAGGAGAACTGATCAGTTCTCTAGAAGAAATCGCTAGAATTAGATCTAAGAAGAAAAAGAAAAAACAATTGCTGATACAGTTAGAGAAAGACAATAAAGAACCCGATGAAGACTTTGCCCTGCTAAAAGTGGAATTAGAAGAGGCAAAGAAAATAGAGGACATTCTGAAACAATAGTTATCAGAAAAAAAGGCAAGATGTGAAGCCTTGGAAGAAGAGGTAGTAAAAACTAGAAAAGAGATGGAGAAGTTTAAAACATCGTATCTCCAAAATCTTCCAAGCATTAAAGCCACAACAGAACTAAACGACATTCTTAGAAAACAAAGATATCCTTTGTTGAAGACTGGTTTAGGTTATGTAAATGGTTCAAGCAACAAACAACCAGAAAGCAAAGAGCCAATAAAGATGACCAAGTTCCAAGTCAGCAGACAATCAGACCATGAGAGTACTTTGTCACCAAAAGATAATAAAGACAATATGATCCCTGATAAAAAAAAAAGAGATCAGAAGATGGAGCAACAAATGCCAAGAAGAAGGCCATCCTTCAGGTACCAAAATTTCTTCCATGGTTATTGTTTTTATTGTTCTAATTTTGGTCATAAGATTGAAAATTGTCAAATTAAGTTTAGAGACATGCAATTGAGGAGGTCAAGAAATAAACAATCTTTACAACATAGAACTAAGAAACCAATGAATAGACAATGTAGCACCAATCACTTTGACCTAATGATCAATGAGCTCAAATGTTATAACTGTCATAACTTCAGCCACAAAGCTGCAAACTACCATCTGAAGAAGTACAAGGCAGATCCAAGGATAAATCCTTTAGCTAGAAATGCCAACACATGGAAAAAGAAAGATAATGAAAAATGTGGTCTAGTACTTTCAGCTCAAAACAAAAATACCCCTGGTATATAGAAAATGGATGTTCCAAGCACATGACTGGAGACAAGGATAAGTTTCTATCTATAAGTAAAAGAAAAACATGAAATGTAACCTTTGGAAATGATGAACCAGGTAAAATCAAGGGTAAAGGGATGGTGATTTTGAGTAATGGTAAAGGAAAAGCCCAGTATGTTCTGCCTATAGATGGACTGAAACATAATTTTCACAGTGTAAGTCAAATGTGTGACAAAGGATGTGAAGTGGTGTTCACTTCCAAGGATTGTAAGATAAAGTCTATAAACTCAGGATAAGTGGTGGCTAAAGGCATAAGGACATAAAATAATGTATATGTGCTCAAAGAAGATAAAGAAGAGTGTCATCTAAGAAAAAATGATGAAAGTTGGTTATGGCATAGGAGACTTGGACATCTAAACTTTGACCACTTAATCAAGCTCAAAAATCTCGAGGCAGTAAAAGATCGTCCAAGAATATCAAAGCCACAAGATTCTGTGTGTAAACCCTGCAAAGTAGGAAAGCTAACCAAGACACAGTTAAATCCAAGAGCTCTACTTCAATAGAGAAACCACTCCAATTAGTTCATATGGATTTATGTGGACCATTAAGACATGAAGGCACGGGGAAGGAAAACTACTTTATGCTGATCATTGATGATTACTCTAGACTTACTTGGGTTTCTTTTATCAAAGAAAAAGCTAAAGAAATTTAAAATATTTAAGGCTTTAACTGAGAATCAAACATGCAAGAGGTTAAAGGAAGTAAGATCAGATATAGGAGGAGAATTTATGTCAAGTGATTTCAAGGAATTCTCTGATAAACATGAGATCAAGAGAGAATACATAATCCCAGGAACTCCACAACAAAATGGAGTAATTGAGAGGCAAAACATAACAGTTCAACAAATGGCCAGGTGAATGATGAATGAGAAGAACATTGGTCAAACTTACTGGGTAGAAGAAATACACACAATAGTCCATATCCTTAACAAAGCCCATCTTAGACCACATAGTGACAAGACACCTTATGAAATGTGCTATGGAAGACCTACTTCAATCAAACACTTCAAAGTCTTTGGGGGTAAGTGCTACATAAAGAATAATAATGAAAACCTTGGGAAGTATGATGACAAGGCTTATGAAGTCATTTTCTTAGGATATGCTACCAATAGTAAAGGATATAGATGCTTTAATAAAATATTGCATAAATTAGTTGATTGCATTGATTTAAAGGTTGATGAAGGAGTCCCAGTAAGAGAGGTGAGCAATATTGAGTCTACTATAGAGGGCACAACTGAAATGGAAGATGAACAGGTCCAAGGATCATATGGAGAAGAGACACCTAGACAATAAGAGTCAGGACAACAATCAACATCAAATTATTCCTCCAAAAATACTCAAAAGAATCATCCTGAAAGTCAGATAATTGGTGAGAAAGACAAAGGTGTACAAACCAAGAGAAGGATAATCAAAGACACTGAGCAATCACGTATGGCCTTTGTATCCATGGTGGAACCCAAGAACTTCAATGAAGCTAGTGAAGATGTAAATTGGTTAAAATCAATGAACGAGGAACTGGATCAGATTGAGAAGAACAATACTTGGGAGCTTGTTCCTAGACCGACAGATAATAATGTAATTGGCTCCAAATGGGTATTTAAAAATAAAATGAATGAACAAGGACAAATTGTCAGGAATAAAGCTAGATTGGTTTGTAAAAGGTATGCTCAAATAAAAGGACTGGATTTTGATGAAACATTTGTGCCCATAGAAAGATTAGAAGCTATTAGAATGCTTCTTGCCCATGCTTGTCATAAGAAGTTTAAAGTCTATCAAATGGATCTCAAGTCAGTTTTTCTAAATGGAGATCTAAAAGAAGAAGTCTATATGGAACAACCGGAAGGTTTCCAACTGTTAGATAACCCTAACTTTGTCTGCAAGCTAAAGAAAGCCTTATATGGGTTGAAACAAGCTCCTCGTGCATGGTATCACAGACTGGATACGTATCTTCAAGACAAAGGGTTCAAGAGAGGAAAAATTGACAACAATATATATATCAAAACAGAGGGTAATGATTTTCTCATTGTGTTGGTCTATGTAGATGACATCATCTTCGGTAGTAATAATGCTTCATTGGCACAATGGTTTTCTTCTGCCATGCAGTTTGAATTTGAAATGTCTATGATAGGGAAAATGTCATTTTTTCTTGGCCTACAAATTACTCAGAGGTCTGAAGGAATATTTATTTCTCAAGAAAAATATCTAAGAGAAATGTTGAAAAGGTTTCAAATGGAATATTCTAAACCTATGAGCACACCTATGGTCACTGGATGTAAGTTAAGAAAGGATGATGATTCACCTGATGTTGATCAGAGTTCATATAGGTCTATGATAGACAGCCTATTGTACATCACAACATCCTGTCCAGACATAATGCATGTTGTTGGAATGGTAGGAAGGTATCAGGCCACACCTAAATAGAGTTATTTGTTAGCTGTCAAAAGAATATTCAGATACTTGAAAGGAACAATGGACTATGGCCTATGGTATTCTAGGAATCAAAATTTTCAACTATCAGTATATTCAGATGCTAATTGGGCTAACTGTGTGGATGGAAGGAGAAGAACGAGTGGAGGTGCATTCTTCTTAGGAGATTCCCTTGTATCATGGTTAAGCAAGAAGCAAGGTTCCATTTACTTATTGCATAAAAAATCTAAGTACATTGCAACTGCCACTTGATGTACCCAAGTATTATGGATGATTTAGACACTTGTAGACTTGGAGGTAAAATATACTACATCGATCCCAATTCATTGTGATAATACTAGTGCCATCTGTGTGTCAAAGAATCATGTATTTCACTCCAAGACAAAGAATATACCCATCAAGTATCACTTCTTGAGGGAACAAGTGACCAACATTGTTGTTTCTTTGCATTATATTCCATCCAAAGATCAGATTGTTGATATCTTCACTAAACCGCTTGCAAAATCTCAGTTTGAGTATCTACGCTAGAAGTTGGACGTGACCCCATTATCAGCCTAAGAGAGTCCATCCTATAAGGGGGAGTATGTGTTGGTTGAATATATGATACCTCCACAAAGTAATGCAATAGCTTAGGGGAAGCATGTTTTCTTTGACATTGATGTCAAAGGGGGAGAAAAGGAGTGGTCCAAATGCTATAGTTGGAGGTCCAAGAAGAATAGCGCAACCTTTTAGGGTTGCCATCAATGCCAAAGGGGGATATTGTTGGCATGATTTACAGGAAAGTGTGTGCTTGTCATTGATGGAAAGAACAACAACGACGATGGCATGATTACAGGCAGAGTGTGTAGAAGGAATCAAATATCAGGAGGAATAACGTGATTTATGCAGAGATCACAACTCAGAAAGGAAAGCGCAGTACATAAATGAATGAAGATAAAATCTCAGGAGGGTTAGCAAATGAATATCTAAGCTCAGGGTGAGAAGCTTCCACAATCGTTTGATCAAGAAATCGATCGTGTTGATCAACTCATATTATGGACGTCGGTCATATGAGTGACTGTGGGCTTGAGGATCGTGACCATTGGATCTGCAAGCCAGATCAACAACAGGGATAAGTTGTGGGGAGTGAAAGAAGAATTAAATAATTCACTAGTTCTAGTCCCACAATTGGTCTAGATCATCGGATCTCATAGACTAAGAGATCGACAAATGTGGTTGATCCAACAAGCGATCAGTTTAAGTCGGATTGAGTTGTGACCATTAGATGTGAAATCACCAGATCAACGACATGGATAGATTGCAGAGATTGAAAGGAGAATTAAATATCGTGCTAGTTCCAATGCCGCAATTATTCAAGACCATCCGATCTTATAGCTTCGAAGATCGATGATTGTGGTTGACTCACCAACAATGCACAACTTCAAATTGTGGAGTTTGGGTGTCGAGTTAAATCACTCACAAGTTGTGGTTCCACAATCATCGTTGAACGTTGATCTGCTTCGAGTGTACTCACAACCGTTAGATCACATTTTAGTGGAAGGACAGGATAAGATAAAAGGGTTGAGAATTTGATTATCCAAATTCTCGTCAGCCATCGGATCATTCTAAGTGGAAGGATAGGATAAGACAAAAGACCTGCATCACAAAAAGATCAAGCCGTCAATCTAAGATCATGATCCAATGAACGCCATTTGTTTCGGGTATAAATAAGTGAGGAGGTTAAGCTCCAGAGAAATAACTTCGAGAGTTTAAGTTTGAGATTTGAAATCTCTGAATTCCAGAGACTCGAAGGAGATCTCAACTATTGATAGAGAAAGGAGATGCAGAACCGTTGATCTGGTTGAAAGGTCAAATTATCGAAGTGAATGAGGACCATCGATGAGAAGAGGGATACACGTCAGTGGATTGTCAACTCCAGAAGTTTGGCGTATGGAAAAAACGTCAGTGTGAGGTTTGAAATCTCTGAAGTCTGGAGAACTGGAGAGCTGAAATGAATCCTCGACTTTCAGATCATCTGAAGTAAACTTCATCCGTCAGATCACTCTAAAGTGGAAGGACATGATAGGATAGAAGAACGGCATGCTAATCTTAGTGGTCGAGAATTGGGCACTCAGATCTAGGATCGACAGGGCATATCGGACCCCCCCGAGATTTATGCCTTTAACTGTGGGGNTCGAGCTAGTGGTATTTTCCATGTGGGACCCTTATACGTGTCACCTTTCTGTTAAATTAGACCCCCCTCACTCATTACCACTGACTGCCTCATATCCCCTCCAAGTAAACCACCAAACCATTCATACATACCACCTCCACGTTCCGATGTCACACTCCACTACCCGCTACATGTCACACTCCACCACACCACTACATGTCTCTCCCACGTCAGCATACCACCTCAGCAAGGACATGAGTCGTCCGATCTGAAATACCACTTCGGGTGTATGCTCAACTGTTGATCACAATACAATGGAAGGATAGTGTAAGTTTGAATAGTTGAAATCCTGAAGTTTCGAAGGGCGAAGTTCCGACAGTCGTCCATCTCAATGTTTGATTAAGTCCTAGCCATCGGATTGAACAATGAATGGATGAGTGTAAATATCAAATCTGAACCATCCATTTAGGAGCACTGTCAAGATCATAATATTGACGGTCTCATCGCATTGTGGGGCCAGAACATGCTCGGGTCTTTATTTTTCTTAAGCAGGTCGCAATCGAAACCATGGTTTTAGAGAAAGGACGCGTGGAGGCTTGAGGTAAATTTCGAGGCAAAAAGCAGTTTGATCCAAACCACCTTTGGATGCGTCTGCAATTGTGTGGTCACATGAGATCATCGCCCAAGGTCATATCGAGAGACGGAGCTATCTCTCACTAGACCAAGATTGGAAAGCGCCTTCTGAATAGGCGTTTGATCATCGCTGATGGTCATGTGAAGGAAGGGGCGTAGAATCCAAAGAAGCCAAAGAAAATTGGCTGTAACTGACAGAGAAGATGAAGAGTTGCGACTGCCAGAGAAGCCAAGGAATCTCAGGATAAAGGCCACTAATGATGAAGAGATTCGGTAATGCCAGAGAAGATGAATATTTTCCATGATGATTAGGCAGAGGACTCGACGTGAATAAAACATGCAGAATAGAGAAGAGATGTTGATTCTTTCGTCAGCTATGATGTGGGGAGGACGATATGCAATGAACAACCTATAGGGCAGAACAATGATGCAGTGAAGAGAATTCGAAGGTATACCGCATAGAATGCATAGGGTGCACACAACATAAAATGCAAGAGAATAGAAAGTGCAGAGGGTGAGTAGAAAGACATTGATGCAGGCAGAGCAGAGCAGTGTAGTAGAACAATGATGAGACTAGCAAGACATTGATAAATGTTGTAACACTGTGATAAATTTAAGAAAGCAAAGATTTATATTTCAAGGTGGTAGGGAGGTTCTAGGGAGGACTATTGTCCTCAGAAGTTTCAAGTGGGTGCTTGAACACAGGGAGTTGTAGCTTCCATCTGGTTGCAGCCAGAAAAAATAGGGTGGTAGGGTGGTGCAAGGGAGAACTATTGTTCTCTATTATATAGGTTGGTGTCTGTGTGATTGGAAGTTGGTGCTTCCATCCAGTTGGTTCATGCTGGAATACTTAGGGAGTTGGTGCTTCCTTCTAGTGGGTTCTAGAGAAATCAAAGAGTTGGTGCTCTTAGCAAGTTGCTGCTTGTAAAACAGAGGTGGTAGCCTCAAAAGGAGTTGGTGCTCATAAGAATTATAATGTACAGAAAATAAATACTACTTATCATATCAAGAAGAAGAGTTTTTTCCCTTTATGGGTTTCCTCAATAAATATCTGTCTCTGTATATTTCTTGTGTGTTATTGATGTTGAATATTCTATTTCTTACATCCTTGCATTATTGTGATCATCATTGAGTGTTCTGTAAAGAGTTTAAAATGGGCATAATTTTTTAAGCACAATAACAACTGATTCACTGCCCCCTCTCAGTTGTCCAACATAATCATGGTGATTGTTAGAACAAAAGCACCGTTAGAGCATTGATTGCATCAACTTTGAGTGAAAGAGTCTCAGGCCTAGTTGAGTCCATCTTAGGTATATTGTGCATATACACTTTGAAATAACACCTAAAATTCATAAAATATGAAATTGGATAAAAATACCACTATTATAGCTATCTCGAAGCCTTGTGATTGTGCTAGAATGAAAGCTAGTGACCGCTTTCTTTACTTCTAGTAAAAGCACAAGTGCAGAGCCATCAATAACATTAGATTTAAATAAACTTATTATTGCATCATTGTGGATCGTCTTAGCATGTTATAGAGCCAATAGGGAACATACAAAGGCATGACACTAACCATGGTGCCTTTTAGGACTAAGGCACCCTCAGAGCATTGATTTCATCTTTGTGCTTGTACTAGAAAGAAAGGTAGAAACCACTAACTTTCCATCTAGCACAAGCATAAGTGCATTGTTGGTGACTACATCAGAACACTAACCTTGGTTAGGGTGAAAGCACCTATTTTCTTTGTCTAGAGACCAACAAGCATGACTCATCAAGGAGGGAAATCAGAAGTAGGTCTAGGGAAAAACATGTTCATATTTCTACATGGGCTTGTGCTAAAAGGGAATGTGAAGTGAAAGTAACCCTAAGCAATGACACATACTTGTTCTTATTTCTATAGTAAAGCTAGCGACTGCTAGCTTTCCATCTATGACACAGAAAAAAATATATCCCACAACAACATTAGATTTGAATATATTTCTTGTTTCATAATCGTGGATCTATGTTAGCTTGTTCCAAAGCCAATACAAGCTTGAAACTCATCTTGAAACCCAACATTCAACACTTAGAAGGTATAGTAAGAGGGAACAAGTAGGCATTGGTATTGCATACAATGGAACAATGATATTATTCTTCAAGTCTAGTTCTAAGCACTCAATGAGACAAACATAACCAAAGGCATTGCTTTAAATTCAAAGGTGACAAACCCTTATCATTGTCCCTCAAGATTCAAAATCAACACAACTTCACATTTTTTTAATTTTCTAATGTAGGACAATGAGATAGCCAATGATTTCAATTTCGAGGTTATATAATTCACTTGGTTTTAATCATACACTTACAACTCAACACCTAACCAAAATAAAACATTGGCTACTAGACTCACTCGACTAAACAATGAGAATTTTCAAACTAGACTCGTACTCAAAGACCAAATTACTAAACAAAAAAGTTGAAAGGATTGCCCAGTGATTTTATAACAAGCAACCAAAGCATGATTGTCATATTGTAGGTTGTTCCTTTAACACTCTATGATACATGCCAACAACTAAGGAATCACTTATTTAGACAATTTTAACATATAGAACTAACAAAATGAAAACTGATACAAGAGTTAGGCTTCTCTAAAACCATTTAAACTAGCAGACTTTGTCTATGCTTCTACAAGCATTAAGATTATGTGACTTTTTTACAACATGTAAGAGGAATCAAACTTATACAACATCTAAACATAATTCTCAACAAAAATTCAATGACTTTCTTTTATTGCATCCATGCAACTTTATCAAATTCCCAATAAATAAACTTCAAACATAATATTATTATTGAACATCTATAAAATTCACAAAGCTAAACAATAAACTTGAGTAGCATGGTTCAAGTGTATGGTTAATGTAGCTTTCTTTTGTATCTCAACATTGGAATGCCAATCAACCATGTCTTCCAAGTCGTGAAACCATTATGTCACCATTACAAAGATAGGCTAATTCACATGGTGGATGTACATATGTCTCCAAATAGTTGATTACGATGAAAATAAACTTATTATCCCATCAATCAAAACTCGAAATTACCACAAATGTTTTTTTATCATGCCAAGACTTGGGTAGTATTTAAATGTTAGATATTAACTTGCAAAAATCATTGCAAGCCAATCCAACCTTTTGACTTCATACTAGAGTATATGACTTTCCTTCTTGCTTACAGACAAGGGAATTTCAAACAACATCATTCCATTATGTAGGAAAGCTAGCACGCGCTAGCTTTCCTGCTTACACAAGAACTAGTGCATTTCGAACATCATTCCACTATGTAGGAATTATATTGCGTAGTAGTTTTCCTTCTTGCACAAGCACATGGGCATTTTGAACAACATCATTCCAATGCTAAGGAAAGATAGCATGTGATAGATTTCCTTTTTGTACAAGAACAAGTGCATTTCAAACATCATTCCATTATGGAGGAAAGCTAGTGCATGGTAGTTTTACTTCTTGCATAAGAAGAAGCGCATTTCGAAACAAAACATTCTGTTGGATCATGTTGTCATTGATGCCAAAGGATTGATGTCAAAGGATTGTTGTCAAAGGAACAATGTCTTGTCATAGTATATTGATGTAGTGATTGATGGATCAAATATTGACCTTGATGTCAATGGATTAATGTCAAGAGGAGTCATAGTCGTATGCATAGATGAATATGGATCAATGAGTTGTATTTGGATTGTTGTAAATATGACTCATTATTGTCTTGTCATGGTTGTACAAATGGATGAACTCCAAAGTGGTCCCCTTATGGTGAAAGCCCTCATGGGAAGACGCTTTGCGGTGAATTCCAAAGGTCATGGTTGTACAAATGTATGAACTCCAAAGTGGTCCCCTTATGGTGAAATCCCTCATGGGAAGACACTTTACGGAGAACTCCAAAGTGGTCCCCTTATGGCGAAATCCCTCATGGGAAGACTCTTTGCAGTTGAGTTATCCTAGTAGTATGGTTAGAGAAAATGTGATTAATTGTGGAATAATGAGATTAAGATCATTGAATTTTTCAGTGAAACTATCCTAGATGGATAGTTCTTGTCAATCCATTTCTAGTGGTATGTGGAACTTCACATAACTCCTCACGGTTTGAGAGTTATGGCCTTACGAAGTTGGAGGACCCTCATATGTTGGCTTGAAGCCCCAAAAGGTCAAAGAAGTCAAAGTGCTTGCAAAGAAGAGATTATTTAAATAATAAAGTGAAGTGAAAAAATCAAAGAGGATTATTTAAA
>ML779575.1:765650-836476 GCA_009831015.1 Picea engelmannii | reverse complement strand
GAAATATTTTCTCCTGTTGTTAAAATGACTTCAATTAAAACTATTTTAAGTCTTGTGGCAGTAGAAGATTTGCATCTTGAACAGTTAGATGTAAAAACAACTTTTCTCCATGGGGATTTGGAGGAAGAGATTTATATGCAGCAACCACATGGATATGAGGTCAAAAGGAAGGAGAATTTGGCATGCAGGTTGAAGAAGAGCTTATATGGCCTAAAGAAAGCTCCAAGGCAGTGGTATATGATGTTTGACAGGTTTATGACAAAACATGGTTATAGTAGATGTCATTCTGATCACTGTGTTTATTTTAAAAAGCTAGAAAATGGAAGCTTTATTATCTTGCTATTGTATGTAGATGACATGCTTGTTGCAGGGTCTAATATGCAAGATATAAATGTGCTCAATAAGAAATTAGCCAATTCATTTGCGATGAAGGATTTGGGTGCAGCAAAAAAAATCCTTGGTATGAGAATAACAAGAGACAAGAAAAATCACAAACTGACATTGTCTCAGGGTGAGTACATAAAGAAGGTGTTGGAGAGGTTTAGAATGCAGAATGCAAAACCAGTTAGTACACCTTTGGATAGCCATTTCAAATTAACTAAGGAAATGTGTCCCAAGACACATGAGGAGATAGAATACATGTCCAGGGTCCCATATTCATCAACAGTTGGCAACTTGATGTATGCAATGGTTTGCACAAGACCAGATATTGCACATGCAGTGGGAATTATGAGAAGATATATGAACAATCTAGGGAAAGAACATTGGGAGGCAGTAAAGTGGATTCTCAGATACTTGAGAGGTACTGCTAATCATGAATTATGTTTTGGAGGTTCATAAACTATTCTACAAGGATATGTTGATTCAGATATGGCAGGTGATAAAGATAGCAGGAGGAGTACCACAAGGTATGTGTTTACTATAGGTGGAAAAACAGTAAGTTGGATTTCAAAATTGCAAAAGGTTGTTGCACTTTCAACAATAGAGGCAGAGTATGTTGCTGCTATGGAGGCTAGTGAAGAGATGATTTGGTTACAAAGGTTTATGGAGGAATTGGGAAGAAGAAAGAGAATAGCAGGTTGTAATGTGACAGTGAGAGTACCATTCATATTGCAAATAACTCAACCTTCCATTCAAAGACTAAGCATATATAGTTGAGGTACCACTTCATACGATCCACCTTGGAAGATGGACATTTGAAGTTGGAAAAGATACACACTAGCCAGAATCCTGCAGACTTGTTAACAAAGGGAGTAACCAGGGAGAAACTGAGTTCCTGCTTAGTTTCAGTTGGTCTTCAAGAATGAAGATGAAGATGAGAAATTTTCCAGGTCCAAGAAGGTTTAGAGTCCAACATATACAACAGCGGTGGAGTAGATCAGTCTCCAAGTGGGAGATTGTTGGTTGTGGAGCCTGATTATCTTCTTGATTCAGAGGTTTTTTTTCTTTCAACCCTATTTATACCCCATGAAGTATTTACACCCCAGAAGTATGTACACTCTTCCATGTGGGGGAGTGCAAAGGGGGGGTACCCCCTCTACGGGGTTCGGTGGGGATATCCCCCTGGCTGGGGGGTCTGGGGGCAAGCGGGCCCCCAGTGGGGGTTCGGGGGCGAAGCCCCCGAAGGAAAAATTGCCTTGTAAATGTATATTGTAATTTCATTGTAAATCTGGACCGTTCATTATAAGGTCGCAGATCTAACGATAGAGATTATGTTAGGGTTTTGTGCCCTAGAAGGCAACCCTCTTTTATGAGGGAAATGTATTGCGTCTATGGTTGATGGCGAATATTGTATTCTGAGATAGGAGACTATGAGAGAAAGAAGAGGAAGTTACAACGAGTTTGCTATAGGTTGTATCCCTTCATATGCTAGATAATAATAAAGGAAGGACCTGGCAATTTCTCTTGTGGACGTAGCCCACACTGGGTGAACCACATAAATCTGTGTCTCTATTGTATTATGTATCTTCTATGTTTTGTTTTCGCATTTGTTTTATTTTATTGCTCCACGGTCCTGTTTTTCTAATAGGGAAAGCTAGCACATGATAGATTTCCCCCTTCCACAAGCAGGATCTCATCTCGGACAACATCATCCCACCGTGGTGGAAAGCTAGTGCATGTTAGTTTCCCCCTTGCACAAGCAGGAGCTCATCTCATACAACATAACGCCATGTCTGGAAAAGCTAGTGCGTGATAGCTTTCCACCTTGCACAAGCAAGAGCTCATCTTAAACAACATCATGCCACCATGTGGAAAGGATAGAACGTGATAGATTTCCCCCTTGCACAAGAAGGAGCTCATCTCGGACAACATCATCCCAGCATGGGGGAAATCTAGTGCATGTTAACTTTCCCCCCTGCAAAAGCAGTAGCTCATCGCGGACAACATCATCCCACCATGGGGGAAAGCTAGTGTGCACTAGCTTTCCCCTTTGCACAAGTAGGAGTTCATCCCAAACAACATCATCCTATTGTGGGGGAAATCTAGCGTGTGCTATATTTTTCTCTTGCACAAGCAAGAACTCATTTCAGACAACAACATTCCACCATGGGGGAAAGATAGCGCGTTCTACCTTTCCCCCTTGCACAAGTTGGAGCTCATCTCGAACAACATCATCCCACCATGAGGGAAAGATAGCACATGCTAGATTTCCCCCTTGCATAAGCAGGATCTCATCTCAAACAACATCATCCCACTCTGGGGGACTTGTACAAGCAAGAGTTCATCTCTGACAACATCATCCCACTGTGGGGGAAAGCGAGTGCATGATAGATTTTATCCTTACACAAGCAGGAGTTCATATCGAACAACATCATCCCATTGTGGGTGAAAGATGGCACGTGCTAGATTTCCCCTTTGCACAAGAACAACCTCATCTCGGACAACATCATCCCACCATGAGGGAAAGATAACACGTGTTAGCTTTTCCCCTTGCACAAGCACATGCTCATCTCGGACAACATCATCCCACTGCGAGGGAAAGCTATCATGTGCTAGCTTCCCCCCTTGCACAAGTAGGAGATCATCTCAAACAACATCATCCCATCATGGGGGAAAGCTAGCATGTGCTATGTTTTCCCCTTGCACAAGAACGAGTGCATCTCGGACAACATCATCCCACCATGAGGGAAAGATAATGCGTGCTAGCTTTCCCCTTTGCACAAGAACGAGGGCATCTCAGACAACATCATGCCACCATGGGGTAAATCTAGTTTGTGCTATCTTTCACTCTTGCACAAGCACGAGCTCAGCTCAGACAAAAATATCCCATCGTAGGGGAAAGCTAGTGCGTGCTAGATTTCCCTCTTGCGCAAGCACGATCTCATCTTGGAAAACAATATCTGATCGTGGGGGAAAGCTAGCTTTCTCCCTTGCACAAGCACAAGATCATCCCGGAAAACAATATCCCACTTTGGGGGAAAGCTAACACGTGCTAGCTTTCCCTCTTGCACAAGCACGAGCGCATCTCAGACAACAATATCCCACCATGGGGGAAAGCCAACATGTGCTAGATTTCCCTCTTGACCAAGTGCGAGCTCATCTTGGAAAACAACATCCCACCATGTGGGAAAGCTAACGTATGGTAGCTTTCCCTCTTGCACAAGCGTGATCTCATCTCAGACATCATCCCACCATGGGGGAAAACTAGAGTGTGTGAGCTTTCCATCTTGCACAAGCGGGACCTCATGTTGGAAAACATCATCCCACTATGGGGGAAATCTAGCGTGTGTGCTCTACCCCTTGCACAAGCAAGAACTCATTTTAGAAAACATCATCCCACTGTGGTTGCTAGCTTTCCCCATTGCACAAGCAAGAGCTCATATCGGACAACATCATCCCATGGTGGGGGAAAACTAGCACGTGCTAGCTTTCCTCATTGCAAAAATAGGAGCTCATCTTAGACAGCATCATGCCATCTTGTGGGAAAAATAGAGCGTGCTATATTTCCCCCTTGCACAAGCACGGGCTCATCTCAGAAAACATCATGCCACCGTGTGGGAAAGCTAGTGTGTGCTAGATTTCCCCCTTGCACAAGCAAAATCTCATCTCAAATAACATCATGCCATTGTGGTGGAAATCTAGCGCGTGCTAGCATTCCCCTTTTCACAAGCAGGAGCTCATATTAGACAACATCATCCCACAGTGGGGGAAAGATAGTGCGTGCTATATTCCCCCCTTGCACAAGTAGGAGTTCATCTCGGACAAAATCATCCCACCATGGGGGAAAACTAGCCTATGCTAGCTTTCCCCCTTCCACAAGCATGAGCTCATCTCAGACAACATCATCCCACCATGGGGGAAAGCTAGCGCATGCTAGCTTCCCCACTTACTCAAGGAGGATCTCATCTCAGACAACATTATCCCACCATGGGGAAAAGATAACACATGCTAGCTTTCCCTCTTGCACAAGAAAGAGCTCTTATGGGACACCATCATCCCACCGTGGGGCAAAGCTAGCGCGTGCTATATTTCCCGCTTACACAAGCAAGAGGTCATCTTGGGAAACATCATCCCACAGTGGGGGAAATCTAGTGTGTTCTAGCTTTCTCCCTTTCACAAGGAGGAGATCATCTCAGACAACATCATCCCACCAAGGGGGAAAGACAACGCGTGCTAGATTTCCCCCTTGCACAAATAAGAGCTCATATTAGACAACATCATCCCACCATGGGGGAAAGTGCGTGCTAGATTTCCCCTTTGCACAAGCAGGAGCTCATCTCGAACAACATCATCCTACCGTGGGAGAAAGCTAGCGCGTGTTAGCTTTACCCCTTGCACAAGCATAGGCTCATCTCAGACAACATCATCCCACCGTTGGGGAAATTGATCTTTCCCCCTTGCACAAGCACTGGCTCTTCTTGGACAACATCAACCCACCGTGGGGGAAAGATAGCACGTGCTAGTTTTCCCCCTTGCACAAGAAGGTGCTCATCTTGGATAACATCATCCCACCGTAGAGGAAAGCTAGTGTTTTCTAGCTTTCCCTCTTGCACAATCACGAGCTCATCTTAGACAACATCATCCCACTGTGGGGGAATTCTAGCCCGTGCTATCCTTTCCCCTTGCACAAGCATGAGCTCATCTCGAAAAAAAACATCCCACTATGAGGGAAAGCTAGCGCATGCTAGCTTTCCCTCTTGCACAAGAAAGAGCTCATCTTAGACAACATCATCCCACCATGGGGGAAAGCTAACACATGTTATTAGATATTAGAAATCATTGAGGCTGCTTTTGTGACATTGATATTAGATTTGCTAGCTATGAGCATAGAATCACACCCATTATCTTTTATAGTTCCGAAACTCCACAGATTGATGATTATTAATCAAAAATATTGCAGAAAAGGTAAAACGAATAGTAGTCCCATTAACAATAGTCAATCTGAGATCATTTTAGTTCTTCAGAATTCCAAGAACAAGTGACACGTCTTATCAACAAATATGAAATCTGTCTCCTTTCATGTGTCATTAATTGCACCTTCTCATAAATAAGGATAATAGCCTTTATTCAAATATTTGAAATCTAATTCCTTATGAATAGTTAAGGCTCACATTTAATCTTGCAATCATCAAAAATCCCACAAAAGGAGTTGGGAAAGTATATAAGAACCCTTAAGCCAACCACTTTTGGATTAGGACACAACAATATCAAAGGAGTTGGGCAAGGCATATAAGAATAAAGACATTTTCAATGTTCCACATAGTTTCAGGGGCACATAAATGGGACTTGGGGACGCATCTCAGTGATGTGTGGAGAGACCCCCATAATTTTAGAGGACATCGTATGAGACAATGGGGTCCCAAACATAGAGGACCATACCCCAAATATTAAATATATAAAAATTCAACAAATTTTAAACACAAAAAAAATAACAAATATTTTTTATGCGTAATTAATCACATTTATACAATTAAAACATAAACATCCATGATCCAATTGCCAATAATACAATTTGAAAATTGGTATTCAAAATAGCAAAATCATTGTATTTCTCATTGTAAAATAATCGATGTCCGAATCAAACTGGAAGACAATGATACAATCATATAATCACATTGATCATTAAGTATTAAAAAGTCAAGAATGTTATTAAAAAAGATAATACAAAAATAAAAAGGAACAAGGCTCAAGCCACTAGTCATACTCAATCAGCCTATTCTTGGTCCTCTGCATCTATGTGCCATGGGAAAATATCAACATCACCTATGGGAATGTGAAGACAACCATCCACTAATTGATAAATCAATATGATGGGGTGATGGATCTAGTAAGGGAAAGGGTTATGTGTGTGGTGTTGAGCTCGCTTCTTTTGCCTAGGGGTGCAGGATCACATAGAACTTGCCTAGTTCCAGGATAGGATAGCTCAGAGGTTCTTTATAATTCTTTGATGGACTAGTGTAATAAATGTAATAAATAAGAAGTGTAATAAAATGTAATGTCAAACTTTGAAGTGTAATAAATTTGAAATTGTATGAGTCATGAAGGCACTATACATTTTGAAATTGTTTAAAATATTACTTTTTTGTGGAGTGTATAGAAATCCTAATTTAGCTTCTTTAGTAGATAATTTTTTCTCTTATTTATGGTTGTGGATGTTTTCACCATTTATGTATGTTGTTTGATTTATGGTAGCTTATATTATTTTTTTATAAAGTACTTGAAAATGATTTCATGGCATAGAGTTTAGTTAATCTATTTAAGAAATAAATATTTTCATATTCAAAGAAGTGTTTTATAATGATAATAGAAAGAAAAGGTGAACAATTAGTTTCTATTATATATATATATATATATATATATATATATATATTACATTTGAAATTTGATTTTCACATCCAATATTTTTTGAAATGAAAATCTAACACTTCAAACACTAACTTATTCATCTACCATTAAAAAACACTAAAATAAAGTTTTAAAATTTATCCTAAATAAAAGAAATTAAAATTAGGAAACAAATGGGGGAGAAATTCAAATAGATCATAAACATATGTAACATAGTGAAAAACAAATGTCCAACATCACAAGTTACCCTTCATGTGTCATATTGTCTAGCTCCCAACCTAGAGTTCTCCTAGACAATCATGGGCACACATTTCATTATTTAGGTGACCAATTGCTTGCATCGATAAGATTAGTAGAATCATATTGCAACACATGCATATAGATATATAACATAATCATAATATCATCACATGAGATCTATTTTATTTCTATCATGCGTCCACATAATTCACATATTATTTCATTGTCCACGAAATTCACCTTTAGCCTAGGTCAACCTCAATCATCTCCATTTAGGAAGCTTGTAGGTCTAGCCAAGTTGCCACAAATGACACTTTCTCAACAACATTAGTAGTCATCTATTATCATGTCACAATGTTATCATCATATGTTCAAGCCACATAATCCAAGTATCAAGTCCATTTCATTGATTATCACATAAACAACCATATCAACATCATTCTATACATTCTAATTAGGACCATAGCTAGACTTTGCCACAGAAATGCAGAAGCTCCATATCCAGACCAGAGAACACTTGCAGAACTCTAGCTAAGAGTACACACATAAAGTTGATCAACATCACAGAGAGCTTAAATTTGAAGTAGGGGATCAGGTTTTGGCACATCTCAAGAAAGAAAGGTTTCCAAGGGGAACATATAACAAGTTGAAGATGAAGAAGATAGGACCATGTAAGATCTTAAGGAATTTTGATGCAAATTCCTATGAGATTGAGCTGCCAGATGATGTGGGCATATCACCCATATTAAACATATCAGACCTGTATCCTTACATGGAAGACAACACATAGAGATCATAAGATCGAGAGAATATTCAGTGGGAGAAGCATATGCCTATAGCTCAAAAACCACAGATGGAGAAGATCAGTGACCAGAGGATTGGAAATAAGGCCATGAGGAAGACCTATTTTGAATATTTGGTCAAGTGGAAGGGACACCCGATAGAAGATGCCAGTTGGGAAAATGAAGTTGATATCCAGAAGCATGGAAAGTCAGTACAGGATCTCATGGACATGAGTCCATGCAATTTTGGCCAGGGGAGTATGATGCAGGAGCATCATCAGCAAGCACACGTGGAGAGACAACTCAGCGCCTCAGGGCGCCTTTGAATCATTTCGAAATATTAACAATTGGCGTTTCCTGCAAATCATTTTGAAATGATCAAAAACTGAAGAAGATCAAATGCTTGGGAGCTAAATGATCATGAGTGATCTGGGAGTTTCACTCCTAGTCTTTAATGTAATGAAACTTAGGTAGCAGTGAGGTTTTTTTCCGAGAGGTCGAGTATTCTGAGGGAACCCTAGGAACCCTCAGAGATAAATAGACGTTTTGTATGATCGAATGGGGATGCTGCAATTTAGTAGGAATTTTTTGTGATTTAGTTTTTGTTTTATCATAGCTGTAGCCATTTAATTTTGAATGAATATAATAGACGAAAATTGATCCAATGCATGGTGTTGCTGCAGTTACAATTCCTTGTTATTGTTGTTTCATGAATTAACAAGTTATATTATTGAGTATATGAAACTGTGAAGTGTTTAGATAAGTTTCAATGGTTCTCTTCATTGAGTTCATGCAAGGTGTGCATACAGTCTGCAAGGAGTGCATTGATAGAGTCTGTTTCAACTCAGAAAGATCAAAAGAGATGCCATGAAATTTCCCCTCTGCAAGGAGTGAAAAGTGACTGCTGCAAGGTGTGCATAGTCATCCACAAGAACTTAAGTCTTGTGTGAGAATCTACTGTAAGGATGGACTGAGTCTATTTCAACTTGTTGGCACAGGGGCAAACCCAGGGTTCAGCTCCAAGAGTGCACCAACAAGCCCTAGCTACTGGCCCTTTCAGCAACACCTGCAAGGCAGATGCAGTCTCACCCGAAACAACTATCAGGGGGTTGCAGGACAAAGATGCCTAGAATCAAAGGGAATATCAAGTGGATCGACTACAAGAACAACACACCATTTATATATCATTTACCATCTTAGCTCTTCTCCGCACAACTATCTATCAGATCTAACATAGTAATGAAATAATAGTATATCAAAGGGCAAGGAACAAAGCATCAACCACACACAACACAAGATATACATGGTTCACCCTCTCTCTAGGGCTATGTCCACAAAATTGTGCTTTATATTATATTAAGATGAAGCATACAGTTATTGTCTGCACTCTCAGCTAGCAGATCTTCTTTCTTCTTCTCTCTATCTCTCCTCTTCCTATGCACCCAACTGCAGGATTGATCTCCGCACCCGACTGAAGATCTTACAATACCAGAAGGCTCTTACACTTAGCACTTCTCTTTCTCACACAGTAATCGCTCATGCCAATAATAAAACTAGAACGCACCCTCTTCTCTCATCTAGGTTCTTATTGATACATTAAAATATCTCACCGATAGCCTTAGGCCGAGACCTGGGTGTCAAAACCCTAGATACCAAAACCCTAGGTGTCTAAAACCCTAGGTCAACTTGACCTGTATTTTCAGGGCTTCACCAGCTTGTCTTTCCTTCCTTCTTGCATGGTGCTCCAAAGCATCCAACGGTGGATTTTTTCACTTGCTGAGTTGTCCACGATCTGTCTTCCTTGTTGATTAGTCATCCTCGATCTCCTCGTCCAACATCTTGCTTCCTTTTACTTCACTCCGTCGTTTCTTCTCTTTTGCTCACTTTGACCTAGTAACAGTCATTGTGTCTTCCGCGCTATTCACATTTCTTATTTTCTGCCTTAATCTTTGCTTACTTCCATAACCAAGGGTCAACAGGCCCCCAAAACTCACCTGTGACTTGTCCTGAGGCACTTTAGATCTCAACTTTCTGTTTTACTTCGACTTCGGACTGCACAGGGAAGCCTTTGGTTTCTGCACCATGCCTCCTTTCCTTCTTTGTGTAGACTGTCTTTTCTGTGTCTGGTACCCAGTTTCAACTGCACCTGGTACCTAGACCCTTTTCCTTATGCTTTTACCTAGATTTGCAAGGTAGCTGGTTGTCATAGTACAACTTCAACCGGCTCCCATTCACCAAACCTTCCTTCCATTCTCCATTCAAAATCTTCAGCTATGTAGCTCCTCCTTCTGTAACATAGGCAACCTCATATGGCCCGATCCAATGCATTCTGAACTTCCTAGGATGCTTCATGAACTTACTGTCATATACCAATACCAAATCACCTTGCTTAAATGCCTTCTTCTTGATGTGTCTGTCATGGTAGGCCTTCTCTCTTTCCTTCTGAACTTGCTGATGAAATCCTGCAATAAATCTATCTTCCTCTAGTTCGACCAATTGTGCAAGCCTCTCTCGAACAATGCTAGTGTCATCCATATCTGTAAAGGAAATAATTCTTAAGCTTGGTATGAAATATTCCATTGGGACAATGGATTCGAGACCATACACCAACTTGAAAGGGGTCTGCATTGTTAGCTTCTTGAAATTGGTTCTATAGGCCCAAAGTATTGTTGGTACTCTTAAATCCCAGTCATCTCTATTGACACTACAAATCTTTTTTTGCACTATCTCCAAGATTTTGTTGAATGCTTCAACTATCCCATTTGCTTTTGGATGGTAAGGCATGCTCTTTTGATGATGGATTGCAAATTCCTCAGTCAGAGCTTCAATTGTTTGGTTTATGATATGTGTGCCTTGATCACTCATAAGGATCTTTGGGCATCCAAACCTGGTTATGATGTCATCAAATATGAAGCATGCAGCTATAGTTTCACTACAATCCTTAACTGCTCTTGCTTCGGCCTATCTAATCAAGTACTCTATCGCAGTAATTATGTACCTTTCTCCTGTGCTCTTTCCTGGTGGATTTATAGGTCCTATGAAGTCAATGGCCCATTTCTCAAATTCTTGTAGGGTCATCTATGGTGGTAAAGGAATTTCATCTCTTCTATATGGTTTCCCAACTCTTTGGCATACATCATAGGCTCTGTAGTAGTCCTTGGCATATCTGTGTAAGGTAGGCCACTAAAGGCTAGCTCTAAGAACCTTCTGCGTAGTTTCTTTCCCTGTGTAGTGTCCTCCTGCAATTTCTTCATGAGATTCAATGAGGATCAATGATCACTCTGCCTCCATAAAACACCTCCTTAATATCTCATTAGGTCCCATCTTGTATAGCTGTCCAACTATGAGTGAAAAATATGCAACACACACTACTAGCTGTTTCTTCTGGGAATTGTATACTCACTAGGTGCCATTCTTGTTGACAGGAACTGGACTATTTCTGCGAAGTGGTCATCAATCATTCTAATGGATAGTATTTGTGCATCCGATAGTGTATCCTCCAAACTAGTTGGCTCTTCACCATGTTCCAACCTTGACAAGTGATCATGACCTTTGTTCATTCTTCCTAGCTTAACCACAATTTCGAAATCATATTCCTGAAATAGTAGAAGCCATCTTCATATTCTCCCCCCCAACACTGGCTTCTTGACCAGGTATTTCAGCGCGGAGTGATCAGTAAACATTTTAAAGTGTCCTCCGAACAAGTAATGGCGAAATTTATGAAACACATACACCATGGCTAATCCTTCTTTCTCAGTGGTGGTGTAATTAATCTCAGCTGTGGATAGTTTCCTTCTAGAAAAAGCTAATGGATGATCAATATCTCTTTCCCAAGGTTGTGCCAACACTTCTCCTAAGGCAATAGAAGATGCATTGACATGCACATGAAACTCCTTGCTCCAATCTGGGAAAACAAGAATAGGTGTAGTAACCATTTTTTGTTTCAGTGTGTCGAGGCTCTGCTGGCATTCTTTTGTCCAGTGAAATTGATAGTCTTTCTTCAAAATATTCTCCATGGGTTTTGTAATCTGTGCATAGCCTTTAATGAACTTCTTGTAATATCCAGTGTGTCCCAATATAGTGTGCAGTTGTTAGAATGAAGTAGGAGGGGGTAGATCAACTATAATGGAAATTTTAGATGGATCTACCAACAATCCCTTCTTTCATACAATATGACCTAACAACACTCCAAATGGTGAGAAGAAGATGCACTTATTCATATTCAAGACAATCTGACACTGCATGCATTTGTCCAACATTAGCCTTAGACATTCAATATGATTTTTCCATAAACTAAAAACAATCCAATCATCAAAGTATGCCTCTAGAAATTTATGTAGAAACTCCTTGAACGCTTCGACCACCACCCTGGAAAAAATGGTTGGGGAATTCTTCAATCCAAATGGCATCACTATATACTGGTAGGATCCCCATTCTGTTGAAAATGTGGTCTTATGGTGATCTTCCTTGGCAATCCAGATCTGATGGTATCCTGAAAATCCATATGTAAAAGAATATACCTCCTGGCCTCCTACATTGTCTAACACTTTGTTAGTGAATGGTGTAGGGAAGGGGTCATGAAAAAAGGCATTGTTAAGATTCCTGAGATCTACACAGATCCTAATATATCTTGTCTTCTTGTCTTGTACCACCATATGGCTAATCCACTCTAATTGTTCGACAGGTTCTATAATCCCTGCTTTCGACATTCTGTCTAGCTCAATTTTCACTTTCTTCTTATATTTAGGGTTCAATCTGTAGGGTGTCTGTTTGACTGGTCTTTCATATGGTTTCAAAGGGATCCTAATCTCTCCCATAGGCCCTTTAATGCCCTTCATATCAATGAATTTGGTCGGAAACAAGTCCTGATATTCATGTAGTAACTCTGTGATCTTGTCAATAGTAACAACATCCCAATAATCTCCAACATTTGCAAGATTCGGTGTTTTCTCTGTTCCAATATTGAATTTCTTAATATTGATTGGCTGTCAAATAAATGGTAGATCAAATCCTAGTCCTTCCACATCTCTCTATCCTTCTATTTCTGTGATGTTCACCTTCCTAGAATCATCGTCTTCATCCACATTGATGTTGTAACAACCTTGCAGTTTCTGGAGGGGCGCAGTCCATTCGTTCTCTTCTTGTTCTAAAGGGAGGCTAGAGGCCTCCTTAAATACTTTCTTTCTTACAATATGTAATTCTTGATCTACCGAAGGATATTGACTTTTGAATAAGAAGGTAGTTACAAAATTCTAAGTCATACCTTCCCAATCTGCGGTGATGAGGCGCAACTCTGCTTGAAGGTACCAGTTGATAGGGGTAGTGTCCAGCATGTTAATGAATTTTTTCACCCACTGCTCTTGAGTAATGTTGCTCCAAGATTCCTCACAACTTTACACATGGTCTTTCAGACAACTTTGACTTATGTACCGAACTTCAAAACCTTCTACTTGCGCTGAGAATCGTGCTGTCATCAAAGTACAACATTGTTACCAGTCTGTAATGTTATTTTTGTGTGTCCCCCACCATCTTCCTGGTGTTTATTTCAAGGCCTCATCCATTGCCAACAATGTTTTTTGCGTTGGTACACTTTCTTCAAATTCTGACAAGAAGGTTTCTAAAGGATTCAAACCATCAAAGGTGGGTAAGTTACTTACTGTTGTGCCGATCCAACGAACTTCTCCGATTAATCTAGCACATATCCTTGTAGATACTTCATACATTTTTTTCTGCCAGTTCTCTAGTGCTTCTTCTGAATCTGATGAACATGATCTGTCACTTCAACAACTTAGGTTCCCATCGACCATAGGATTAATGTAATCCTGCTGCCTGGATATGAGTTTGTATATGTTTTCTAGTTCACATGCGTGGTCTTCTTCTCTGATGGGATCTGTGTATCGCTAACTTCATCTGGATATAAAGGTGCAATGAACCTAAGGCCATATCCTTCAAACGTAATTAATCTTTTTTTTAAATCAGCCATAGTGGAATTATTGAAAGCCCAATCAATTCCTAACAACGCAGGGTAAGGACAACTATCTTCAACTATCTCAATTACCTCAAAATCTACAAATGTTCTTACTCCATTGATGTCCACAAGGACATGTTATAGTCTTGCAAAGGGGCTTACAACTTGTTGATTAGCCATCCTAAGCCTGATAGGGGAATATATCAACTTAGGTTTTCCCATCAGTGCCCAAGTTTGCTTCGTCAGGACATTGACCTCCGACCCTAAGTTGAGGACCACATAATCTATATCATATTCTCCGATTTGAGTATTCAAGTGTAATTCCTTATTTTTCCTTCTCCTTTTAGAGACTTGGTGTACTAACCTATTCAGTAAGGGGTATATATTTCCTAGCTCATATTGTATGATTAAATTTTGTAGCCCTTGTACAATGCTTTCATCCTGAATAAGCTTAATACAAGTATATAAAAATTCCATGAGCTTGCTTACCTCTTTTCCTTCTTTTGGAAAATCAGATTGATCAAATGCCAGAGGCATTCCATATTCTCTTAATTTTGGTCATGTATTTGATGAAGAACCTTGGGTCTCCCCTAAATTCTTTTCTTTCCTCCTCAAATGTTTGTCTTTCTTTCTTTGCATCAAAAGTTTGGGTCTTCTCTGCAACTTTCCTGATTCCTGATTCTTCTGTAGTCTTTCTCGGGGTTATTCTGTCTTCTCCTGTAACATCGCCTCCTCTAGTGATAAAAATGACTCTAGGGTCCTCTCCATGAGGTTTAGCATATATCACTTGCACTTGTGGGTTCTGCTGAGGTCCTCATCTCTCCTGAAGCTTCACTAGCAGCACAAGACAATCTTCTATAACGTGTTTGAATGAACTGCAACAACTGCAAGTAGTGCAAGGGTTTTGACAGTCCCTTGCTATGTGTCCTGGTTGTGTGTATTTGTAACAGATGATTTTTCCTCGACCTCGACCCATACCTCCTCCTCGTCCTCTTACTCTGAATCCACCACGAGGGTTGAAGTTTCCTCTTCCTGGAGAGTTATACTGCGTAGTGTTTCCTTCTTGCTGTACTTCACCTTGAATTTTGTATATGTCTCTTGACCTTTCATGCATGAGGTCATAAGCCCTACAATCCCTATCATCATTCCCCATGGACTTACAGAATGTGCAATACAAATTTGTGGGTGTCTGAACATATTTTTTCATGTAATAGCACTCACCTAGGCGATGTCTATTTCTGCATACCTCACACTAGGGTAGGGTGACTTGCTTCAAAGGGCTCGTGATGCAGGAGCATTTCCAACGTCAAGTGAGCATGGGGCACACACCAACACATTTTGGGCACATGATAAATTGTTTGAAACATTTTTGAAGTGGATGCGCCAAACTTAAATGTAACAATTAAGAAAAGACATACTTCTTGATTGTAATCAGACCTTGAGTGTCCTGCTCTCGTCTGAAGGACTAAGAGGCATTTATGCATAGTTAATATAGGTAGGTAGCTTTAAATTTCTAGATTTGATGGTTTAGAGTGAGGAGGGAAACGGGATATAGAAACCCTCATTGTATAGTTGTAACATTATTATTAGCATTATGAGAAGAGAGCATAGGAGAGCAGAAGCAGAGAGCTGTGTAAAAACTCATGTACAAAAGTTCTGGATTAATACAAAGATCTTTAGTTCAGACTCATGCTGTTCAATTGCTTTCTATGTTGTACATGCTGATTGATATATGTTTGTTTACTCTCTGTTATGCATTTTCTTTGATGCGTGGATGTATGATTTCATGTTGAATGCCTGAAATCTGAAGAGAGGGAGAGTAAGGAATGAGTTTCAATTGTTTCTCTGTCTGAGCAAGAGTTTTCCTACAAGGAGTGCAGTGAAATTGTCCACAAGGTGTGTGTTGATAGGAGTCAAAGTTTGTCTCTGCAATCTCAGGAGGGATAACAATTGTTCTCATTCTCGCAGAAGTGTAAGTTAAGCACAGGAGCCATGCAGGGAGTGCGTAGGCCGAGTGAAGTCTCAGTGTTTGAAATCTAAGCGAAATTGTTGAAAGACTGCTGTCGCAGGGAGTGCGTAGAGTCGAAGGGGTTCAAATACTTGGAAGTATTTGAAGAATTTCTGCAAAGAGTGCACGTAGGAAATTTTCCCCAAAGGACTTGAGGATTTTTCAATCAAGCTCAGGAGGGATAGGATCTTCGAAACTGTTGAAGAAAATCTCAAGAGGGATAGTTCTTTGACGTATTGGAAGAAGGCGCAACAACGTTGGTTTACTAGCGGACCAGTTTCGTGAAGGCATATTTGCTCATCTCACAGGAGTAGTAAAGAGGAATTGAATGGTCGGAGTTCTCCTTGGAGAATTCACGAGGTTCCGAGAACCGTCAGATCTTGCAGAGTAGCGAGAAGGTTACGGTGGGTGCTTTTCTAAGTGCAATCTTGGAAGAATTGGACCGTAGGATCTGAACCAACAGGGGCCGTCAGATCACTCACAAATTCACATCTTGGGGTTTCATGGGTTGAAGAGCTGAAGGCTTAGCATCTAGATTCACAAAGACGCGAAGTCCGAGAACTCCAAAAAGGTGGGAAGTTCTATCGTGGGACCTGCGTAGACGACGTGTTGGAATTTTTCCATTTTGGTATATCGAAGGGTAAGAGGTTGAGACTCTTGTCTTGAAGTTTTCGAAGTCGCGAAACTGCAAGAAAATTGCATCCATCTGTCAAGAGGAGGACAGGTGGCAGAGATCTAGGTATCTCGCAAACTCAGGGTTCGCAAGGTGAGAGCCTAGGAATTTGGGTGCTCCAAGTCACGAGCAGTGAGAACGAGAGGGAAAAAGTCAACATCGCCTCTCGGGGGTTCAGGAAAGAAAGGTGCCAAGGTTGGACCTTTGAACTCACGAAGGCACGAGAGGAAAGAAGTGCTAGCGCTTAGTCTAGCCGGCGATCACCCAAGAAGGGTGCTGATGGAAGAAGGAGCCGTAACCATTTCATGATCTCGGGTATTGAGAGATTGGAGTGGAAGAGTCGAGAGTCGCGACTCATGAAATCACGAGATTGCGAGCTGCGAGAAGGACCTGTGGATCGATCTGAAAGGAGATTCCAGCAGGGAATCTGAAAGAGCTGATCCAACTCGAAAGAGGTAAAGAACGATCCTGTGAGCGGATCTCGGCCTGAAGGCCAATAGGTTTGCATCAGATTGGTATCAGAGCACATATAGATTTCTTTGCTTTCTGTAGCAGGGAAAAGGAAGATTCACCATGCTGCTGAGAAGAAGAGACAGACAAACACTCGATCCACCAGAGGATAGGGAAATGCCAGAAGGAAGGGGAAGGTAGGTGCCAAATCCAGGCATGGAAAGAGAGATACATGACCTACGCGCCAGATTCATGGACATGGAAATAAAACAGAGGTGCACAAATGGTGCTGGGGATCTCAATGATTCTGAAAGTGAAAATGAAGCTGGGCATGAAGGGGAAGAAGTCATAGCAGAAGATGCAACAAATGAATGCCTACTTAGGGATGTTGAAAGAATGGGTGCTAAGGAAAAATTGGATATTCTAGTATATGAAGGAAACCTGGATGCTAAAGAGCTTCTAGACTGGATTAGAGATCTGGACACATATTTTGACTATGAAGATGTTGAGGAGGACAAAAAGGTCAAACATGCTGTCACAAGATTGAAAGGACATGCAACATTGTGGTGGGATGAGCTACAAGCTGACAGACGCTGCAAAGGCAAGCAGGAAATCAAGAGTTGGTATAGAATGATTGCAAAAATGAAGGCGGAATTCATTCCCAAGGATTACCAAATTACTCTGTTTCGGAGAATGTAGAATTTGAGATAAAAGCTTATGTCAGTGAAGGAATATACTGAAGAATTCTACAGGCTGAACATTAGGGAAGGTCATCGCAAAAGTGATGATGAAAAAGTTTCCAGGTACATGAATGGTCTGATATATGACATTCAGGATGATATGAGCATGATGACCATCCAAATGGTGGAAGATGCTTATCAAATGGCTCTAAAAGCTGAAGAGAAGCTGAGCCGAAAACAAGGTCAAAGAGGCCGAGGCAGAAGTCAGCCCAGAGGCAAATCAATTGTCTAGGATAGAAATAAAAAACCAAAGGAAGAGTGGAAGAAACCTCAGAATCAGACTGAGAGAGGTGGGAGCTCACAGAGAGGGAAGCATACCGAATAGATAGGTTAGTATGCTGATGGAAACATTTTTCCTCGTACCAGATGTAGAGGAAGAGGAAGAGGTGGAGTGGTGAAATGCTTCACATGTGGAAAGAATGAACACAAGTCTTATGAGTGTCTAGAAAAAAAGAAAGAAGGTGGTGAAACTCACATCGTCGAAGCACAGAGGTAGAATGTTGAGGCAGAAGATGCTAAAGGCAGAAGATCGCTGATGATGCGAAAAGTTCTCTTAACACCAGAGAAGGAGGTGGAGAATCCATTGAAAAGGAACAGTCTTTTTCGGACTTCTTGCAAAACAAAGGATAGGGTATGCAAAGTCATTGTGGATAGTGGTAGCACAGATAATCTCATTTCTACAGAGATGGTAGAAAAGCTGGAGTTGGAGACTATTGAACATCCAAGCCCATACAGAGTTTCGTGGCTATAAAAAGGACATCAGGTAAATGTCACTAAACAATGTTTAGTTGAATTTAAAATAGGAGGGTATAAAGATGAAATACTATGTGATGTCATTCCCATGGATGTTTGTCATCTATTGCTGGGTAGATCGTGGTAATATGACAAAAATGTGATTCATGATGGGAGGAAGAACACATACACCCTAGAGAAGAATGGGAGAACTCACATGTTGCTTCCAATTAAAGAAAAGGAGGTGAAACATGAAGTAAGCAACACTGTACTTCTCATGAGTGGGAAGGAACTTCTTACAGAAGTTAAGAAGAAGGAGGAACCACAAATAATTGTGGTCAGGAAGCCTAACATTGTTTTAACCAACACAAGGGTAGATGATTTACCGGAAGAGGTTTGGAAACTGTTGGAAGAGTTTTTTGATATAGTAGTGGATGAACTACCTCGTTTGTTGCCACCGATCAAAAGTGTGAGTCATCATATTGATCTCATACCTGGAGCTAGTTTACCAAACAAAGTTGTGTACAGATTGATGCCGCAGGAGAGTGAAGAAGTCAAAAGACAGGTCTAGGATTTAATGGGCAAGGGGTTGATTAGAGAAAGCTTGACTCTGTGTGTTGTTCTGACAGTGCTTAGTCCGAAGAAAGATGGAGGTTGGAGGATGTGTACTGAATCAAGGGAAATCAAAAAGATAACCATCAGGTACAAATTTCCATTGCCAAGAATGGATGATTTGATGGATTTCTTGAGTGGGGCCAATGTTTTTTCAAAGATTGATTTGAAAAGTGGATATCTCCAGATTTGTATGAGAGAAGGTGATGAGTGGAAGATAGCCTTCAAAACTAACAAAGAGTTGCATGAATGGCTTGCTATGCCATTTGGCTTAACAAATGCGCCAAGTACTTTCATGAGGTTGATGAATGAAGTCCTGAAGGATTTCATTGGAAAATTTGTCATTGTGTATCTTGATGACATATTGATTTTCAGTGAAACAGAGGCAGAACATTTGAAACATTTGGCTACAGTGATGAAAATATTACAGCAAGAGAAGCTACTGATAAACATGAATAAATATTCATTCATGAAGACAGAGCTCATTTTTTGGGGTTTGTTATTTCTGTAGATAAATTGAGGATGGATCTAGATAAGGTGGAGGTAATTAAGAATTGACCATCACGGAAGAGTATATTTGAGGTGAGAAGTTTTCATGGATTGGCTAGTTTCTACCAGAAGTTCATCAGGAACTTCAGTGGAATTAGTGCACCAATGATGGACACAGTGAAGAAGAGACACAAGTATTTTCACTGGACAAAAGAGGCTGAGAAAAGATTCAATTTGTTGAAGAAGAAAATCACAGAACAACCAATTCTGGTGTTGCCAGATTTTAAAAAGACATTTCAAGTAAAATGTGATGCAAGTGGATTTTCAATAGGGGCAGTCTTGACCCAAGAAGACAAGCCGATAGAATACTTTAGCGAGAAGTTGAATGAAGCAAAAGTGAACTACTCCACGTATGACAAGGAGTTCTATGCTATTATTCAAGCATTGAAGAAATGGAGACACTACTTGATTCCTAAGGAGTTTGTCTTATACAGTGACAATCATGCTTTGTAATTTGTGACTCAACAGGAGAAGTCGAATCAAATACATGTTAAATTTTTTGAATACATGCAGAACTTTACTTTTGTAATTAAGCATATTTCTGGAACTGCTAACAAAGTTGTTGATGCTTTGAGTAGGAAATGTTTGATGTTGCAGGAGTTCAGAGTCAAAACACTGGAGTTTGATGATCTCAATGACATGTATAGAGATGATCCAGATTTTAAGGAGGCGTATGAAGCAGCTGAGAATCCAATTCTTAGGGACAAAAGTCAATGGACAGAATACATGATCTAGGAAGGATTACTGTTTAAGGGTAATCAACTTTGTATTCCAAAATGCTCCATGAGGGAGAATCTGCTGAAGGAGAAACATAGTGGAGGATTGGCTGGGAATTTTGGTCATGACAAGACATTCACAAAATTAAACGAGTCATATTATTGGTCAGGAATGAGAGCAGGCGTCAAAATATTCGTGGACAGATGCAGAATTTGTCAGCATTCAAAAGGAAAGAGGCAGAATGCAGGTTTTTATCAACCATTACCCATACCTGACAGGTCGTGGGATGCAGTCAGCATGGACATCATATTGGGGTTGCCGAGAACACAAAGAGGGTTTGACTCAATCTTTGTAGTGGTAGACAGATTTTCTAAGATGGCACACTTCATACCATGTTAGAAAACCAGTGATGCAACTCACATTGCGAATCTGTTTTTCAAAGAAGTCATTCGACTTCACGTCTTACCAAGGAGCATAGTTTCGGATCGAGACACCAAGTTTGTGGGACACTTATGGAGAACCTTATGGAAAAAGCTGGGAACAAACTTTTCGTTCAGTTCAGCTTATCATCCTCAGACGGATGGACAGGCAGAAGTTGTGAACATAAGTCTGGGAGACTTGCTGAGAAGCTTGGTGACAGAACACCACAGTCAGTGGGACAATTCTACCACAGGTGGAATTTTCATATAATGACTCACTAAACAGAAGCACAGGGCAGAGCCCATTCCAAATTGTTTATGGGATGTAGCCAAGAGGAGTTTTGAAATTGAGAGATTCAGAATAAAATGCAACTAGGAGTGCTAGTGCAGAGGATTTCGCAGAAGCGATGAAGGAACTTCATAGCCAGGTGAAGGAGAGATTGCAAAACTCGAGCCAAGAGTATCAGCGCAGAGTAGATAAACACATGAGACAACTTCAATTTGACGTTGGTGATTTGATTCTGACACATCTGAGAAAGGAAAGGTTCTCGAAGGGGACATATAACAAACTGAAGATGAAGAAGATTGGACCATGTAAGGTCTTGAAGAAATTTGGGGCAAATGCTTATGAGATTGAATTACCCGGTGGGATCGAAATTTCTAGGATATCCAGTGTCTTAGATTTGTACCCATATAAAGCTGAGGAAGCAGAAGCAAGTGATGAACAACCATAGGTTCAATGGACTAAATAGATGCCAGTTGTAGAGAAACCACAAATGGAAAGCATACTGGAGAGAAGAGTCAGCAAGAAGACCAGAAGAAAGGAATACTTTGAATACTTGGTCAAGTGGAGGGGACATCCAGTTGAAGATGCCAGCTGGGAAAATGAAGAAAAGATCCAAAAGCATGGACAGACCATGCGAGAGCTCATGGACAGGAGCCCATGAAAATTTTCAAGTGAGGGAGTATGATGTAGGAGCATCGCCAACATCAAGCGAGCATGGGGCACACACCAATGCATTTTGGGCACATGATAAATTGTTTGAAACATTTTTGAAGTGGATGCACCAAACTTAAATGTAAAAATTAAGAAAAGGCATACTTCTTGATTGTAATCATACCTTGAGCATCCCGCTCTCGTCTGAAAGACTAAGAGGCATTTATGCATAGTTAATATAGGTAGGTAGTTTTAAAGTTCTAGATTTGAAAGTTTAGAGTGAGGAGGGAAACAAGATATAGACACCCTCATTGTATAGTTGTAACATTATTATTAGAATTATGAGAAGAGAGCATAGGAGAGCAGAAGCAGAGAGCTGTGTAAAAACCCATGTACAGAAGTTCTGGATTAATACAAAGATCTTTAGTTCAGACTCATGGTGTCCAATTGCTTTTTTTGTTGTACATGCCGATTGATATATGTTTGTTTACTCTCTGTTATGCATTTGCTTTGATGCGTGGATGTATGATTTCATGTTGAATGTTTGAAATCTGAAGAGAGGGAGAGTAAGGAATGAGTTTCAATTGTTTCTCTGTCTAAGCAAGAGTTTTCCTGCAAGGAGTGCAGTGAAATTGTCCGCAAGGTGTGCGTTGACAGGAGTCAGAATTTGTCTCTGCAATCTCAGGAGGGATAACAATTGTTCTCATTCTCACAGAAGTGTAATTTAAGCACAAGATCCATGCAAGGAGTGCGTAGGCCGAGTGAAGTATCAGTGTTTGAAATCTGAGCGAAATTGTTGAAAGATTGCTATTGCAGGGAGTGCGTAGAGTCAAAGGGGTTCAAATACTTGGAAGTATTTGAAGAATTTCCACAAGGAGTGTGTGTAGGAAATTTTCCCCAAAGGACTTGAGGATTTTTCAGTCAAGCTCAGGAGGTATAGGATATTTGAAACTGTCGAAGAAAAGATCAAGAGGGATAGTGCTTTGAAGTATTGGAAGAAGGCGCAACAACGTTGGTTTGCTGGCGGACCAGTTTCATGAAGGCATATTTTCTCATATCGTAGGAGTAGTAAGGAGGAATTGAATGGTCGGAGTTCTCCATGGACAATTCACGAGGTTATGAGAACCGTCAGATCTTGCAGAGTAGCGAAAAGGTTACGGTGGGTGATTTTCTAAGTGCAATCTCAGGAGAATTGGACCGTAGGATCTAAACCAACATGGGTCGTCAGATCACTCATGAATTCGCATCTCGGGGTTTCGTGGGTCAAAGAGTTGAAGGCTTAGCATCCAGATTCATGAAGTCGCGAAGTCCGAGAACTCCAAAAAGGTGGGAAGTTCTATCGTGGGACCTGCTTAGACGACGTGTCAGAATTTCGCCATTTTGGTATATCAGAGGGTAAGAGGTCAAGAATCTTGTCCCGAAGGTTACAAAGTTGCGAAACTGCAAGAAAATCGTAGCCGTCTGTTAAGAGGAGGACAGGTGGCAGAGATCTAGGGATCTCGTGAACTCGGGGTTCGCAAGGTGAGAGCCTAGGAATTTGGGTGCTCCAAGTCGTGAGTAGCGAGAACGAGAGGAGAAAATTCAACATTGCCTCTTGAGGGTTTGGGAAAGAAAGGTGCCAAGGTTGGAACTTTGAACTCGTGAAGGTGCGAGACATGAGAAGTTCTAGTGCTTAGTCTATCTGGCGGTCACGCAAGGATGGTTCTGATGGAAGAAGGAGCCGTAACCATTTTGTGATCTCGGGTATCACGAGATTGGAGAGGAAGAGTCAGGAGTCATGATTCATGAACTCAAGAGATTGCAAGATGCGATAAGGACATGTGGATTGATCTGAAAGGAGATTCCAACAGGGAATCCAAAAGAGTCAATCCGGCTCGAAAGAGGTAAAGAACGATCCTGTGAGCAGATTTCAGCCTGAGGGATGATAGGTCTGTGTCAGCTCGGAGCTCCAGATACCAAGTATTCATGAAATAGGGGATAATGTTCCTTGTCATGGCCTTTTGATTTGCATCTGACACACTATATGTCTTCTCTTTTATCTTTTTTCTTGTCTTTATTTATATCTTCGACCTGCACAGACAAAATAGTTAGCTGACTCAAGATTTGACTCATACCTGAGATGGATTCTCCCATAGGGGATGATTCTAACTTCTTGGTGATCTCCAACACCTCATCCCATGAAGAAATATTCTGTTGCATTAGAGGAAATCTGATGTGTGGTAGGAGGGAAACGATGAACCATTCTTTTTTTTGTTCATCTGGGATCTGGAAATTCAACCAACCTATTAAGGTCTTGAACCTCTGATCGAATTCCCAAGTAGGTTCAACTACCTTATTCTTGATCTCTTTCAGCTCTGTAATACATTGTGACTCTGATTTAGGTTTCTTGAACTTTGCAATATTCAGTGCATTCTTTATCTCATTCAATGGCTTAGGCTGCTCAAGTCCTTGGACAAGCTTCAGGTACCATCTCAGTGTGTGATCCCTTAGGGTAGTACTAAACTTCATTCTTTTAACAACTTCATCAGTGACATTATTAATATTCCATATAGCTTCACATAGGAACCAGTGCTGATTAGGGTCTTCCAATCCATCTTCCCTAAAGATAGGGAGACTCATCTCATCTACCATAGATCTTCCTAGGTTTCCTGACTGAGTATGTGGTGGACTACTAGTGAGAGTGCTATGAGCGCTCTGGTGTCTCTGATCACTCTGATTTATTAATGGTGCTGAGTCAACATGAGGAATAATAGAACTTACATGAACAGTCTGCTTAGTTCCTGAAGTTTCTGGCTCTTCCTGGCAAATTTCTTCAGCTTTCCCTTCCTCTACCCTAGTGGGTTCTGAATGCTCTTCATCCGTCAGATATGCCTCTTCTCCACTATAGAAACCATTGTCCCCATAGTTCTTCTTAAACAGGTTCGCAAGATGAACTTCTTTGAACGCTCTCCCACTGTGCGCATGTCAAGTTTCTGTGTCGCTGTCGCTGTTCAAATTCTTGAACATTAACCTTTTCCAATCTAACCAACTATTGTATCTTCAAGATGTTCTTCTCATGCAATAGCATCTTGATCCTCAACTTTAGAAAATGTAAAATTTTTCCTTTGGGTCCCTTGAAGAAATATCTCTTAGCTTGGCTATATGGCTCTAATCTGTCAACAACAAACGCGGTGATGTACCCTCCAATGGTGCTATCAAACCAGTGATCTACTGCTCGTGAGACGACGTTATTGACTCTCTTGACCTTCTTGATCAACACCGATGTCCAAACCACAGGAGGTCTAAATCTGATCTCAAACTGGGTATCTGCTAACCTAGATAACCACTCATATGGCTCTTGATGGATTCCTCTACAGAAAATCTCGTGTATATCAGGAAAGATATACATTCCTAACCAATCCTATGTACTAAGATTAGGGTTCTTGTTTTGGGCTTCAGCGAAGTCCTTTTCTTGATCTTCTATCCACATCTGAATCTCTGTCTTTGATGGAAACCACCTTGATATTCCCTCAATAATATTCTTGTCAAGACAACAGAACCATTTGTTGGTGTAGGGGCATACCTAGGGTTCAACTCCAAGAGCACACCAACAAGCCCTAGCTAATGGCCCTTTCAACAACACCTGCAAGGCAGATGCAATCTCACCCGAAGCAACTATGAGGGGGTTGCAGGACAAAGATGTCTACAACCAAAGGGAATATCAAGTGGATCGACTTCAAGAACAACACAACATTTATATATCATTTACCAGCTTATCTCTACTCCGCACAACTATCTATTAGATCTAACACAATAATGCTATAACAATATATCAAAGGGCAAGGAAAAAAGCATCAATCACACACAACACAAGATATACGTGGTTCACCCTCTCTCTAGGGCTACGTCCACATAACTGTGCTTTATAATATATTAAGGTGAAGCATACAGTTCTTGTCTACACTCTTAGCTAGCAGATCTTCTTTCTTCTTCTCTCTATCTCTCCCCTTCCTGCGCACCCAACTGCAGGACTGATATCCGCACCCAGTTGAAGATCTTACAATACCAAAAGGCTCTTACACTTAACACTTCTCTTTCTCACACAATAATCTTTCATGCCAATAACAAAGCTAGAACGAACCCTCTTCTCTCATCTAGGTTCTTATTTATACATTAAAATAGCTCACTGACAACCTTAGGTTGAGACTTGGGTGTCAAAAACCTAGATACCAAAACCCTAGGTGTCTAAAACCCTAGGTCAACTTGACCCATATTTTCAAGGCGTGACCAACCTGTCTTTCCTTCCTTATCACGCGATGCTCCAAAGCATCCAACGATGGATTTTTCCGCTTGCTGAGTTGTCCATGATCCATCTTCCTTGTTGATCTGTCATCCTTGATCTCCTCGTCCAATGAATTTCTTTCTTTTACTTCGCTCCATCTTTTCTACTCTTTTGCTCACTTCGACCCAGTAACAGTCATTGTGTCTTCCGCATAGTTTTCATTTCATCTTTTTTGCCTTAATCTTCGCTTACTTCCATAACCAAGGGCCAACACGACTCATAAGCTTAGAAGAGTTAGCATAAAGTTTCCATTTGCAAGGAGTGAAAAGGGACTGCTGGAAGGTGTGCACAGTCGCCTGCAAGAAGCTAAATCTTGCGCAAGAGTCAGTTGCAAAGAGTTCACAGACATAGAATTCGACTAATTGTCGAAGTCACTCTTTAAGGAGTCAAAAGAGAAGAAGGAGAGAAATATCAAGAGAGATAGCGAGAGAAATATTCAAAGGGAGTGAAGTCCTGAAGGTTTTAGGAGTCTCCGACTAAGATCCATCCAAGAGGGAGTGAGATCATTCCAGACTGTTGGATATGGGTAAAGTGCATGAGTGTTAATTCTCTGTGTGCACACAGCAGTGTGGATTCAACGAAGAGATGAAGCAGATATCAATCGTCAATCTAGGTAGGACACACGTGGATAGATCGTTGTCTTCGGGTGAGAGCACTCTGGGAGAAAGAGAAAACTAAGAGTTGAGACTCCTGAAGCTCGAAGAAAATAAGTGAACCTCAGTCGTCGATCTGTGAGGGACACACGTCGATAGATCATCAACTTCGGGTGGAAGTCCTGCAAAGGAAGCGAGAGTCAAGAGTTGAAACTCCCGAAGCGCAAAGATCCGAAGTGAATCCTAGCCATTCTATTTAGAAGGACATGCAGCAGAAATCCGTGGACTCTAGGTGAAGACCCAAAGTGAATTTTAGTCATCCAATTAAGGAGGACACATGGCATAAATATGCACACTTAGAGGGAAAGTGAAAGTTAAAAGTTGAGTTTTCTGAAGTCTAAAGACCCGAAGCAATCACAGTTGTGGATATGCGGGAAACACATGTCAATATATCATGAGCTTCAGATAAAATCATTTCAGAAAAGTTGAGAGTTGAGATTTCTGAAGCTCGAAGTCCCGAATTGGCTAGGGATGCTGATTTGAGGAGGATAGGTGTCAATAGATATTCCAATTCAGAATATAGCCACTGCACATAAAGCAGGAGTTGAGAGTTGAAACTCCTGAAGCCCGAAAGGTGAAATCAATCACAACCGTTGATTTGAAAGGGGAACGCGTCAACAGATTGTGGAGATCTAGGAGGGTGGGATCCAGAGAGAAGGAAGAAAAGGAGGTAGATATGAACCATTGATCAAGGGGTTCCACCCAAGAATGTGAGATCAACGATCATGCTTGATTGTGGTACCAGAAAGTGCTTGGACGTTAAAAATCTGAGAGAAGGTCGCAATTGAAACCACATAATCAACAAAGGGGCACGTGGTAGCTGGAGGTGAATTGAGGGGAGAAAAGCAGTGTGATCTCAAACCACTTTTGGCCTCTCCGCAATCACATGTTTATGTGATCTCACAGATCGAGGTCACATATGAGAGAGGGATAAGGAGAGAGGATCTAGTGACTAAAACCTGAGAGTTCAATAGCATGAAGGAAGGGGTCATGGGTGCCATAGAACCTGTACTAGAGGACTGAAAGGGCCTGTGTTAAATCGCAAGTGAGACCATTAAGGTCTTAGAGAGACAATTCAACTCAAAATTGAAGATCCTTGATCAAGAGGTCACACATCCCTTAGGAGAGAAGGGAGTCTGCATCAAGTGGTATAAGAGCCTGAAATTGTTTTCAAGAAACAAAGAGGAGATTGAAGGTGTACTCTGTGTGTGAGAGACATTTAGCACAATGACACCAAGGAGACATGTGGATCCACCTTTATCCAATTGCACTGTAGAAAGAGAAATGAGAGAGCTTTGTGCAAGATTAGAGGCGATGGAGGAAGCGAAGAGGAAAGCACTTGATGTTGGGGACATCAGTGATGCAGAGAGCGAAGAAGTAGAAGTTGAAGAAGTTGCATGGGAAAATGTTGCCGAATAACGCTTTCTAAGAGAAGTTGTTAAATTGGGAGCTAGAGCCAAAGTAGACATCCCAATGTATGAAGGCAATTTGGATGTTGAAGAATTGTTGGATTGGATAAGATCCATGGAAAAATATTTCAACTATGAAGATGTTGATGAGGAGAAAATGGTGAGACATGTTGTCACCAGACTGAAAATGCAACACTGTGGTGTAATGAATTGAAGGCTAAGAGGAGAAGCAAAGGAAAACAAAATATAAAGAATTGGGATAGAATGGTAGCCAAGCTGAAGGCTAAGTTCATGCCCAACGAATATCAGATAAATCTGTTAAGTTGCAGAACCTGATACATAAGGATATGAAAATAAGAGAGTACATGGAGGAGTTCTATAAGCTGAATATCAGGACTGGACAATGAGAGAAGGATGAGGAAAACGTTTCCAGGTACATAAATGGCCCGAGGTATGAAATCCAACATGAGATCAGCATGATGTCAGTGAAGACAATAGAAGATGCTTATCAGATTGCTCTAAAGGCAGAAGAGAAGTTGGCGAGGAAATAGAGTCAACGAAACAGAGGCATAAGACCAAGAAAATGCAAGTGAGTTGCCAATGGTAAGGCACAGAAACCCAAATATGGGATTGAGAAACCACAAAGTCACTCAGAAAGAGGAGGAATTTTCCAAGGGAGACAAGGCGGTGGAAGAAGTTCTTCTAGAGGAAGAGGAAGAAACAAAGGAGGAGAAGTAAGATGTTATGCCTGTGGAAAAATAAGACACATGTCTTTGGAATGTCCCAAGAAAAAGAAATAAGGAGGAGGTGAAGCTCACATTTCAAAAGAACAAAAAAGGAATGTTGAAGCAGAAGGTGCAGAGGATGGAACATCCCTGATGTTGAGGAAGGTTCTCTTAAAACCAGAGTCAGAATTTGAAAAGCCAGTGTAGAGGAATAGTCTATTCAGGACAACTTGCAAGACTAAATACATAGTATGAAAGGTGATAATTGACAGTGGAATCACTGACAACTTAGTATCCATAGAGCTGGTGGAGAAATTGGATTTGGAGACAATTGCACATCCAAATCCATATAAAGTCTCATGGTTGCATAAAGGACACTGGGTAATGGTCACTAAAAAATGCCTCGTTGAATTTAAGATAGGAGGATATAGAAATGAAATTCTATGTGATGTTACTCCCATGGATGTATGCCATGTTTTTTTGGGAAGACCATGGAAATTTGACAAAAATTTCATTCATGATGGGAGAAAAAATACTTACACCTTGGAGAAGAATGCTAGGACACACATGTTGCTACCAATAGAGGAGAAGAAAGTAAAAGAATAAACCAACACAAGCATACTTCTCATGAGTGGGAAGGAACTCCTGAAAGAAGTCAAGAAGGAACAAGAGATGCAGTTTGTTGTAGTGAGGAAACCCAGAGTTGTCCTTACAAGTACTTCGATAAATGATTTTACTGAAGAAGTTCGGGAACTATTGGAGAATTTTGCTGACATAGTAGTGGATGAGTTACCTAACTCATTTATACCCATCAGAAGTATCAACCATCATATTGATTTGATACCAGGAGAAAGCCTCCCAAACAAAGAAACATACAGATTGACACCTCAAGAGAATGAAGAGGTAAAGAACCAAGTCCAGGATTTGTTAGACAAGGGTTTGGTCAGAGAAATAATGAGTCCATGCATAGTACCAACCGTGTTGAGTCCAAAGAAGGATGGAGGATGGATAATGTGTACAGACTCGAGGGACATTAAAAAGATCACCATCAGGTATATATTTCCTTTGCCAAGAATGGATGACTTAATGGATTGTTTAAGTGGAGCAAATTTCTTTTCTAAGATAGAATTGAAAAGTGGATATCACCAGATAAGGATGAGAGAAGGTGATGAGTGAAAAACAAACTTTAAGACAAATGAAGGGTTGTATGAGTGGCTTGTTATGCCATTTGGTTTAACAAATGACCCAAGTACTTTTATGAGGTCATTGAATGAAATACTGAAAGATTTCACTGGCAAGTTTGTGGTTGTATATCTAGATGATATACTAGTCTTTAGCAAGACTAAAGAGGAGCATTTGAGACATCTAACATTAGTGATGAGGAGACTGCATCAGGAGAAGCTATTGATAAATCTGAAGAAGTCCTCTTTTATGAAGACAAAACTCATTTACTTGGGTTTTTGGATCTCTTCAAATGAATTGAAGATGGATCCAGAGAAGGTGAAAGTAATCAAAGAATGGTCGTCACCAAGGAGTATGTTTGAAGTGAGAAGCTTCCATGGATTAGCAAGTTTCTATAGGAAGTTCATCAGAAATTTCAATGGAATTTGTGCACAAATGATGGATACAATGAAGAAGAGGCGCAAGCCTTTTAAATGGATAGAGGATGCTGAGAGGAGCTTCAATATATTGAAGGAGAAGATAACAGAACGACCAATTTTGGTCTTGCCAAATTTTGGGAAGACATTTCAAGTGAGATGTGATGCAAATGGAGTTGCAATTGGAGCAGTCTTGAACCGGGATAATAAAATATTTTCATATTTCAGTGAGAATCTGAATGAGACTAAGAGAAAGTACTCCACATACGATAAGGAATTTTATGCTATAATTCAAGCCTTGAAGAAATGGAGGCACTACCTTGTTCCAAAGGAATTTGTCTTGTACAACGATAACCAAGTTTTACAATTCATAACCAGATAGGAAAAATTGAATCAGAGGCATGTAAAGTGAATTGAGTTTATGAAGAATTTTACTTTTGTCATAAAACATATTTCTGGAAATGATAACAAAGTTACTAATGCATTGAGCATGAGATGTTTGATTTTGTAGGAGCTTCAGGTGAAGACCTTAGCGTTTGAACACCTTAAAGAAATGTATAGTGAAAATCCATATTTCAAGGAAGCATACAAAGAATGTACAAATCCTGTGCTAAGAGACAAGGGTCAATGGACATAGTATATGATTCAAGAGGGATTGTTGTTCAAGGGAAATCAATTGTGCATACCAAAATGCTCAATGAGGGATAACCTTTTGAAGGAAAAGCATAGTGGAGGACTGGCTAGAAATTTCATCCATGATAAAACATTTTCACAGTTGAGAAGTTCATACTATTGGCTAGGCACGAGGATTGAAGTGATAAAGTTTGTGAATAGATGTAGAATCTGCCAACATGCAAAAGGAAAAATATAGAACACTAGATTGTATCAACCATTTCCAATACTAGAGAGGCCTTGGGATGCAATAAGCATGGATTTTGTGTTGGGATTTCCAAGAACACAAAGAGGATGTGAATCCATATTTGTGGTGGTGGATAGATTTTCAAATATGGCACACATTATCCCATGCCAGAAGACTAGTGATGCAACACATGTTGCAAATTTATTTTTCAAGGAAGTTGTTCATCTTCATGGACTACCCAAAAGTATTGTCTCAAACAGAGATACCAAATTCATAGGTATTTTATGGAGGAAACTATGGAAGAAGTTGAGGACAAAATTGTCCTTCATCTCAACTTATCACCCTCAGACAGATGGAAATATTGAGGTGGTGAACATAAGTTTGGGGAACTTGTTGAGGAGTATGCTCACTGAGCATAAATAATTAGTGGGATTAGATTTTTCCACAGGAAGAATTTGCATACAATGACTCACCAAACAAGAGCACTGGAAAGAGCCCATTCCAAATACTGTATGGGATGCAACCAAGAGGAGAAGCTGAGCTGAAAGCCTTGGAACAGAGTGAGATCATAAGTGCTGGAGCATAAGATTTTGCTATAGAAATGCAGAAGCTCCATAGCTAGATCAGAGAACAGTTACATAACTCTAGCCAAGAGTATAAGCATAGAGTTGATCAACATCATAGAGAGCTTCAACTTGAAGTAGGGGATCAAGTTCTGACACATCTCAAGAAGGAAAGGTTTCCAAGGGGAACATATAAGAAGTTGAAGATGAAGAAGATAAGACCATGTAAGATCTTAACAAAGTTTGATGCAAATTCCTATGAGATTGAGCTACTAGATGATGTAGGCATATCGCCCATATTCAACATATCAGACCTGTATCCTTACAAAGAAGATGGCACATAGAGATTAGAAGATCAGGAGAAGATTTAGTGGGAGAAGAAGATGTTTGTAGCAGACAAACAACAGATAGAGAATATCGTTGATCAGAGGATTGACAAGAAGACAGGGAGGAAGACCTATTTTGAATATTTGGTCAAATGGAAGGGACACCCGATAGAAGATGCCAGTTGGGAAAATGAAGTTGATATCCAGAAGCATGGAAAGTCAGTGCATGAGATCATGGACATGAGTCCATGAAATTTTGGCCAGGAGATTATGATGCAGGAGCATCGTTAGCAAGCACACGTGAAGAGACAACTCAATGCTTCAAGGCCTCAACTTAACTGCTGATGTTTCCTGCAAATATTTTTTAAATGATCAAAAATTAAAAAAGATCAAACGCTTGGGAGATGAATGATCATGAGTGATCTGGGATTTTCACTCCTAGTCTTTAATTTAATGGAACTTAGGTAGCGGTTAGGTTTTTTTTCGAGAGGTCCAGTAGTCAGAGGGAACCCTAAGAACCCTTAGAGATAAATAAACATTTTGTATGCCTGAATGGGGCTACTGCAAGTTAGTAGGAATTTGCTGTGATTTATTTTTTGTTGAGTTTTGTTGTTCTTATATCATAGCTGTAGCCATTTACTTTTGAATGAATGTAACAAAGAAACATTGATCCAATGCATGGTGTTGCTACAGTTACAATTCCCTGTTATTGTTGTTTCATGAATGAACGAGTTATATTATTGAGTATATGAAATTGTGAAGTGTTTAGATAAGTTTCAATGGTTCTCTTCATTGATTTCATGCAAGGTGTGCATATAGTCTGTAAGGAGTGCGTTGACAGAGTCTGTTTTGACTTAGAAATATCAGAAGAGATAGCGTGAAACTTCCCCTCTGGAAGGAGTGAAAAGTGTGTGTTGCAAGGTGTGCATAGTCGTCCACAAGAACTTAAGTCTTGCATGAAAATCTATTGTAATAAGGGACCGAGTCTATTTCGACTCATAAGCTCAAAAGAGGTAGCGTAAATTTTCCATTTGCAAGGAGTGAAAAGTCTCCCGCAAGAAGCTAAATCTTGAGAAAGGTTTGGTTGCAAAGAGTGTACAAACATGGAATTTGACTAAGTGTCAAAGTCAATCTTTAATGAGTCAAAAGAGAAGAAGGAGAGAAAGCTCAAGAGAGCTAGAGAAAGAAATATTCAAAGGGAGTGAAGTCCTGAAGGTTTCACGAGTCACCAACTAGGATCCATCCAGGAGGGAGTGGGATCATTCCAGACTGTTAGATATGGGTAAAGCACATGAGTGTTAAGTCTCTGTGTGCACACAGGAGCAAGGATTCGTCAAAGAGCTGAAGCAGATCTCAGCCGTCAATCTGGGTAGGACACACATCAACAGATCATTTTCTTCAGGTGAGAACACTCCAGGAGAAAGTGAATACTAAGAGTTGAGACTCCTGAAGCCCAAAGAGCAGAAGTGAACCTCAGTCATCAATCTGTGAGGGACATGAATTGACGGATCGTCAACTTCAGGTGGAAGTTCTCCAAAGGAAGCGAGAGTCGAGAGTTGAAACTCCTGAAGTGTGAAGATTCGAAGTGAACCCTAGCTGTCTGATTTAGAAGGACATGCAATGGAAATCTATGGAATCCGAGTGAAGACCCAAAGTGAATCTCAGTTGTTCGATTCATGAGGACATGCAACAAAAATCTGCGCACTTTGAGGGAAAGTGAAAGTTGAAAGTTGGGTTTTTCAAAGTCCAAAGACCCTAAGAAATTGCAACCATTAATCTTTGGGAGACACGTGTCAATAGATCGTGAGATTTGGATAAACGAATTTTGAAAAAGTTGAGAGTTTATATTTTCGAAGCTCGAATTCCCGAAGCGACTAGGGCCATCGATTTGAGGAAGATAGGTGTCAGCAGATCTTCCAATTCAGAAGATATCCACTATGGAGAAAGCAAGAGTTGAGAGTTGAAACTCCCAAAGCCCGAAAGGAGAAATCAATCACGACCATCGATTTGAAAGGGGCATGCATCAATAGATCACGGATATCTAGGAGGGCGTGATCCAAAGAGAAGGAAGAAAAGGAGGCAGATCTGAACTGTTGATCGAGGGGTTCCATCTCAAACCATGATATCAATAGTCATGCTTGATTGTTGGACTAGAAATTTCTTGGATGTTAAAAATCTAAGAGCGGGCCGCAATTGAAACCATGGTATAGACAAAGCGGCATGTGGAAACTGGAGGTGAATTACGGGGAGAAAAGCGGTGTGGTGTCAAACCACTTTTGGCCGCTTCGCAATCACGTGTTTACGTGAGGTCACAACTCGAGGTCACATACATGAGAGGGCTAAGGAGAGAGACCTAGCACCTGAAACTTCAGAGTTCAAAAACATGAAGGAAGAGGTCAGGGGTGCCATAGAACCTATACCAGAGGACTGAAAGGGCCTATGTTAAATCGTAAGTGAGACCATTAAGGTCTCAAAGAACCAATTTAGCTTGGAATTGAAGACCCTTGACTGAGAGGTCGCATAGCCCTTAGGAGAGAAGGGGGTCTGCATCATATATATACACAAGAAGTCTGCATAATATCCAAAACAATGGATACAAATCATTAAGTTCCAAGACACATATAAGACAATCCATCAAGTCAATCAAGAATAGACATCCCAATCATACACAAAATAAAGCCAAGCAAAATAAGGCATTACATACTCCCCCTCTTTAGGAAACTTCATCTTGAAGTTGTTATGTAGACACAAGAAGATTTCAATATGTTAGATCTGATTGTAAATAATTAGATTTTGGCCTCATATGCATCGTGTTAAATTTCATAAGGATTTGAATATTTGGCTAAATGTCAAGCCAATGTTTTAGTTTCTTGTAAAGTCCATGCATCTCTATGAAATCATAAGTAAAATATCTCTATGAACTCACTCATTATGCAACTCATAAGTGATAAAAAATTAATACCTTAAGAATTCATTCTTTCATATAGTGCATGGCACATGTTTGCATCAAGTACTTATTGCTTGCTTCAAATATGTTATTAAGCTCATGGTAAATTGTTGCCATGTTATACCAGGGAAGTATTGACTAATATTTGAATTACATTAAGCTAATATTTGGTTCACCCCAAATCTATATATTATTTGTCATTCAATGTTCATCTATGATACCATTCATGGGTATAATCTCTCAATCAATTTCATTAAGTGATGTCACACTTAACCATCGTAATCAAAAACAAAATTTTACACACATGTATGCTTTCCATGATCTTATCATATGCACTAACTACTAGCTCGTCATTTCAAAGATATGGTTATAGCAATAGTCATCATCCCATTCATTTGGTAATCACAAAGTTTACAAAGTTTTAAAATATCATAGGTAAATTCAATATGCAATATTAATTATTATACATATGATCATACATATAACAATGACTCAACATAAATGAATGGGTTCAATAGTAATAATTTGTCCAATTAAATTAGTGATAAATATTATTCAACCAACTTGCAATATTTAAGGAATAAGATAATTTCTAAAGGACAATTGGGTAAAAAAATATTTCTTCATTACTTATTTTGTAGCCACTACCCTCACTAGGGGATTCTTTTTGTCTGATAAAAGATTCCATGCAATAAAATCAACCAAATTACCAATCTTACAACGTTCTCACACTTAATGTTTGCAAAAATATTTGGCAACCAACTTGTGCATATAAAAATAAAGATATACCCAAACAAGGGTAACTAAGGTAACAATTTATATAACTAAGGTCTTTTTAGACATGGACAACTAACTGTTTTAAAATCCAACCCCGTAATCAAGATGGAGGTATTAACACATTGTGAAGGTTTCCCTACTTCACAAGAAAGAGAGCAGTTTAGAATTCTTAATGGAATACCTATAAGAACATCAACAAGATTTTGAACAACAATGCACATGAGAATGAAGTATCGAAGTCATTAAGTTAACAATTTTATTCCCATTACCATCATCTACATCACACAACCACCAACTAGATAGCTACACAATCCAATCATGAGTTCACAACCATGACCTAAGAGCTAATCTCAATTCTTTACCTTGTTGATATTTCTTAAGAAATGTTCAAATATGCTTACTAATCATAAACCAAGTCCATTATGGAAGAACTACTTATTTGCACTTGGTCACATGCAACTATCCTTACAGAAGAGAGAAAGAACTAGCTCAACCATAACTACAATTAACAACATGCAAAAAAATGCAAGACTCATGACCTTCATACTAATCATTAACTCATTAATCTCAAGAGTAAACGCTCTTCCCATTTGATTCATGGGTCAAAATTCCTTAGTTCACTTATCCTTTAATCTTAAGGCAATGAGCATTAATCACCATCGATCTAAGAGTTTTCTATCTCACTACAAAATATGGGCATTCAAGATCAAGATCCTTTCATGAGACATGGAAGTTTTTTTTCAATATTTAAATTACACAAACCATCACTATAAGCAAGAAGGGAGGAAGGTTCTAGTCATGCCCATAAAGTTGGAAATTGCCAAGAAGAGAACTAGCAACTCCTTTGTAGACTCTTCTTTTGCTTTTCATTTCATTTCATTTGGTATTAATTCCATCAAATGTGTTGTAATTTCATTTCATGGGTTTCATCTAGAGATGGAAAAGTTATATATAACACTACAACATTGGAAACAAATCTAAGAAAAGTTCACTCACTAAGTATCATTTGCTCATAATTGTGAGCGAGAATGTCTTGGCTTGTGTTGTTTATATAGATAATTTTGATTCAAGGAGTTGGGATGCCTCCAAAGTTAACAAATATGACTTATAAGGAGCCAAGGTCGCCTTTTTCATGAAATCCAACCCATTTGTCCTATGGAGAACCAAGTATAAGTCACCATGGCTTATTATGTCATCAATATTCCAAGCTCCAATATGTGACATATAATTGTATTTAAAATGCATTCCTATTCCCCCTTCTTGAACCTTTAAAGTATTACTTTTTTTGTTTCCATGACATAAATGAAAATGATTATTACATTTATCTAACCAATTAAATATATGAAATATCTGCCTTATGGGGTTTGTTCTAGTCCAATTTGAAGAATACAACAAGCTTATATACATGGGTATCGACATCTAAGTGTATGACAACATCAATCATCTATTCAATATCCTAAACGACCATTTTTAAGTTGTGATGGATTACTTATGTGAGAAGACATGGAGACACACTCTGCCACCCACATCTGCCACAGATTCAAAAATAGTCCTACACCTTGACAATTCTAACACATTTTTACATGTCCTAAACTTTTGACACATTTTTCAGTCACTTTCCAAGTGATTTTGACAATTGATATATGATTTATAGGACAACCAAACACATGGAGCTTGGAATAAGCTTTGGAACAATCCAAGAAATGCCCCAAATAAAGGTTGTATGTGAAATTTGCAGACCCAAGAAATTAACCTAGGTAATTTGTTTACCACAACTTATTATCACTTTTTGCCTAGGTGAAATCCACTTCACCCTTACATTTCACCACATTTCATTACTTTTTCTAGGTAGTTTGTGTATCATGTAACATTTCTACCTTCTCCATTGGAAAAATCCACATTAACATCTACATTCCATTTCATTCCATCTCCTAGGAGGACATGACATAATTTTGTTAAATTCCCTAAGTCTTACCTTATAATAACCCCTTAATTCTTATATTTTAACTTTTTCCAGTTTGGACACACCTAATTAGTTTGGGATATTTTAATTGAAATTTAAAATCCTAAAACCTTAGGAAATGCCAAAATACCATCCTATTAGTGCTTAAATGTTAAAATTTTCCATTGAGGCTAAATTTCCTAAGTTTTACTCATGATTATTCACAAGGGAATGTAACCTTATGTCCATGAGGTACACAACTTAAGTTAGTACTTCCCCATTTAGTGTACATGTTGGGGCAACACATAAAAAAACCAATTCACCCTAGCCTCAAAAGTATCTATGTTCACACATGCTAACTTTACCATATCACTAGTTTTGAGGAATTATTTGGTCTTCATGTTTGACTACTAGCTATTATCATGTGCCCTAGCATTTTAGTCTTTCACATCATTATTTCCACCTTATTACATGCTTCCCTGTGCCACTAAGTGGTTCACCCCACTAAGAGAAACTACTTACCCTTTTTCACACATTTACACACATGTGAAGTGACTTGTAACTTGGACCCATTGCACAAATTACAAGGGCACATTTCCTTCTTGGCTTCTTCATAGTTTGACTTTTCAAAGATGCACATTTTTCAAGGGCACACTTATTCTCTCTCTTCTAGGGAAAATTCATGCATGGTGAAGGTTTAGGTATGGACACAAAACACAATTCTATTTATTTTATTCTAGTCAAAGTGGTCCACAAGGCACAAGTACCAAGGGTGCACTTATTAGAAGAGATATTGTATTTGTTTCTTGGTTATAAAAGCTTCTAGAGGATTTAAATAATAAAGACACAACATTTTCATGCATATCTCGAAGAACACCCTCATCCTTGGAGCTTTTCACATGGAAAACCACTCAAATTCTCCCTACTCATTTGACCAAGCAATATTATTGTTTGGAAGTGGTTATTTGTTGGAGAGTGCCCTCATGAAGAGGCTTGTACACTTGGCATCCATGCACACATTTGGGAAAGTGTCCAATGCCATTTGACTTGACAATTATATTATTTTATTGAGGTAGTTATCTCTTGGAGATCACCTTGTATGTGAGGAGGACACATGGCATCCATATTTTTCCTTTGCATGAAGATAATTATGGAATAAGGTTGCGCATGGCACTGGAATCATCTAGAACATTGTATACAATCACTTTTCTATGGGCTCTTGACATAATTTTCCCACTTTGGTAGTTGTTGTAAATATTTTAGTATTTGTCCTTAGAGGAGTTAGAGATCAAATCTATATAAGGATTTGTTCTCTCCATTTGTAACTTGGATTGGAACAAAGGATAAATGAGAGAACTTGTGAGCATTCCTAGCTCCAAGATTTTGGAATGAAGGTAACCTTTTTGTGTTAAGCTTGTAAGTTATGTTTGTATGATATTGTATGTGTGGTACATATTCTATTATGCAATTGGTAGCTTTTGATCACTAGGTTGATTGTCAAAATCAATTTGTAGGAGTGCATGGTTTCTAAGGAGAGTAATTAAAGTTGTAAATCTCACTTATGAGTGAAGAGCTTGCACCTAGCCTCAGAGATAAGGAGTTTAAAGCCTAAACATCTTTTGAGTTAAACTTGACTCACCTTTATGAATTGAGTTGGTAGTAGAGCTCCTATTGTGAGTCCCTACCCATCTACTTTTGTGATTTAGTGTTTGTTAAATTAGGATAAGATATATAGAGAATGTCTCATTGTCCATGTATAGCTCTTAATATTAGATGGATAACTCTCTTAGATTACGTCAATGACCTCCATAGTCCAAGCAACTAGGCACTGGAACTTTCATTTCATTCATCATTTCCAAGATCATCCTTTTTAAGACTTTCCATTGAATCCATATGTTCATGTTGTTAGGTTCCCTTTATTCCCACTCTATACCATACAATGTGAGCCTAACAACCATAGAAATATGCCCCTTAACTTGAATAGCCACAAGAAAATGATACATCATGATAGTTGACTGATTGCAATATAAATATATTTAATAAATATAAAAAAATATTAAACACATAAACTTGTTAATCGAAAAAAAACCATCATCAATAAAATGCACTTACTCATATTTTATACTATAATTATATAACTGCCCCACTTAACTTATTTCACTTATAAAATAGCCCATACATATCCACTTTCTTTAGGTTGAAATAGATTCCAAATTATTTTCATAATCCTTCCACTTACTTATAAATATTTATTTGTAATTTTAACTTAAAGTTATATCATCGAACAACTTTTAAAGAAAATCAAATATTTCCTTTTTCACATCAAATCACCCCCCCAAAAAAACCCATCTTTCTGTCACTCAATGGCAGTGGCTTTGCACTATAATCGTCATTTCAGAAAAAAAAAATCCATAACATGCAATTTAGGTGGCGTGGGTCATAGCATGCGGTAGTCAACCTTAAACCATATCCACACTCTATTAGAAACCACCATTAGTATTATTGTTGGACCCTTACAAACACTTCCATGGAATCCGCTTCCAGATGCTCATAAATCTCAGCAAACCCTTAGTGAGACGAACCCAAAGAAAAAAAACAAAAAACAGATACAATCCTTTTATAATGATCGTCGACTCTGTTGTATTCAAATGGCTCCCCACCATTTCCAAGAATTAGGATGAAAAAAAACTACTCGAAGAAGTTGACGAGTCCAACACAAGTTTTTCCTTCGTCGATCTCTCCTACAGTGATCTCAATGAAAATTCAAAACACCCAAAACAAAGCCACAAAACTTTGATCTAATTTAGTGCACAAACCTTACATTAATTGCAATGTACCCAAGTAGTAGGCTACAATGTTTTTAATGTTTTCAAGATTGTGAATGCATGCCAAGTTGCAGAGTTCTAATTCAATTCAAAGCTTTGAGATGGAGAATGCTTGCACACTAGAGGTCACCGTGGTGATTCTTTTCTAGTATTTCTCACCTCCATGGTGATTCTTTTCTATTGTATCCCTCTTGAAAAGAAAAAATGAAAGTAAAATATATGGCCTAAACATTAGTGAAACTTAAAAGAATCATTTACTTGCTTTTACCTTTGGAAGATTTACACACAGGGTTTGAAACTGGATGTTGTTTCTATGTAGTGTTTAAGATAAAGTTTTCCACTAGTAAATTATAGGCTAGAAGGCCAAAGGAACATAAATTATGTTGATGTTCGGACAACATCGGGAAGACATTCTCCTAGATTAATAATTAATAATATAATTATTGATTATTAAATAATATATATAATAAGTAGTAATAATAATAAATAGTTATTTATTATCCAAGGGATGCATCCCTTCATGGATGGTCACCATATGTGCTCTATATATGGAACACTCATCATTGTAATATATCAATCTATCATATATCATATCATATCAGATTTCATATGAAAAATCAACATGGTATCAGAGTAGGACTGGGCTTGACTCCCTCATGGGAGGGCCCAAGAAAATGACAGATAGCTTGCATTTTGTGAATAGTTTTGGAATGTGCATGAAAAGAAGAGGCTACATGCATATATAGAGAAGGACGTATATAGTGCAGTAAGCTACGTGTATATATAGAGATTTTTTTCCATCATTGCAATAATGGACATACTATGCTAGAGTGCAAACATAAGGTTAGGCATTGGAGAGAACTCCTCATGAGAAAGGTGTATTTTTTTCTACACAGATATTACCTACACTTTATTGAGACAAGAAGGACGAATCTAAATTTATCATGCAGCCGTCCCTTGGGTGCATTTTTGGAATAATGGTGTAATATTAGATTCATTCACCCTACATACATCGATGACTTTGGCCAGACAATGAAAAAGGATAAAAAGTGATTGAATTGAATCGGTTCATGCCAACAAACACACTATTGAATCACAGATTACATCTTTGACCAACTGTGCCATAGTATGTGGTCCTAAACAAAACTAAATTGTAGTCAACAAATATCAAAGATTTTTACAGATGGCCGGTTGCATTTAGTGGGTGAAAAAGAGGATTCATGCGGCTATATATATATATATATATTATATATGGATACAAAATTTTGATAGAGGAGGAATGTCTCGCTTCATCTGAATATCAAATGTCTACATCAATAATTGGACCTCATGTTTTATTTATCGTCCTTAACCAAGAGTAATCGTTGAATAAATGAGAACTTAGTTTCGCTGAGTTGTGATTACGTAGTCGAACAAAGGATGCATGGTATGCAATCCACAAATGAGAATTATCAACATAATATGAGTCCAATGGTCGGTGCACCAAATGATTTCTTCCTCTATTTTGGGATTTTTGTTACCCCTATTTTTCTAGTTGAAAAGATTGGGTGACATTTAGCCATCTTTGTAACATTAGCTTCTTGTCCCAAAATAAAAAAGAGAAATTGGGCACACGATGATGTCTTGGTTGTGATAAACTAGGCAGCATCATGAGACATTCTCCCTAGAGGGTCCTGTATGGACTAGTAGAAGGGAATGTGGACTTCATCCTGACATGCCTTAGATGGTCAGATGAAGGAACCAAGACATTGGTTTCACGAGGAAACCTCGATATGTCTTGTGAGACATTGGTTCCATGAGGGAACCTCGATATGTCTTAGAAATTGGTTTCACAAGGAAACCTCAATATGTCTTGTGAGACATTAGTTCCATGAGGGAACCTCGATATGTCTTAGACATTGGTTTCATGAGGGAACCTCCATATGTCATGTATGGTTCCTACTAATAATGATATTTGGTTGATTAACAATGGTGCTTCTAGACATATGACTGGATACAGAGAGCACCTTACAGATCTAGTAGAGAAAGAATCTCATTTGCATGTTGTACTTGGTGATGATGCCAAATATACTATGAAGGGAATTGGATCCACTTCCTTACAATTGGATTCTAGCACCCCACTCCATTTGAGTGATGTGTTATTTTTATCTAGGATGAGAAGGAACCTTGTCTCTATTTCATCCTTAAAGAACAAAGGCTACAAGGTTTCTTTCTTTGATGGAAAGGTTCTTGCATGGAACAAGAAAACTTGTATGGATTATTCTCAGGTAATTGGTGTTCGATAGGACATATTTTACAGATTGATTATCCAACCAGTTCATGCCTTGATATATGATTTTATTAGTTTGAGAAAACTATGGCATAGGATACTTTCTCATTTACATTATAGAGCTCTTCCTACTCTGTGGAATATGGTGACATGCCTTCCAAAGATCCATGTTGAACATGATGGAATTTGTAGAGGTTGTACTCTTGGAAAGAATGCCAAGGGGTCCTTTCCAAGTAGTGACAATAGATCCAAGTGGATATTAGAATTGGTTCATTCAGATTTATCTGGACCCATAACAATTTCTTCCTTGAGTGTATACCTATACTATGTGATCTTCATTGATGAACACTCTTGGAAGACTTGGATTTAATTCTTGAAGAGAAAGGATGGAGTCCTTGCTAGATTTCAGGAGTACAAAGAATAGGTTAAAAACATGACCAGAAAGAAGATCAAAGTGTCGAGATCACATAATGTAGGAGAATACACCTCCTAAGATTTTAGTGATTTCTACATTGAGGCAGGGATCAAGAGGGAGTACACCATTCCTTAAAACCCTTAATAGAATGGGGTCATAGAGAGAAAGAATAGATATATTGTTGAGGTAGTCAAGGTGATGATTCATGATCAACATTTACCTTTGTTTTGCATCCATGACTGCAGTGTATGTTCAAAACATAAGTCCTCATAAGAATTTGAGGAACATTACTCATGAGGAGGTCTTCATCAGAGTGAAGCATGAGGTTGGAAACTTTAGGATATTTGGGTGTCCAAAATACATTCATGTACCCAAGGAGAAAAGGACTAAGATAGAACCTTCAAGAAGAAAGGGTACATTGAGTCTTTGAAGGCATACCGAATCTACATCCCTGGTAAGAGAAAAATTGAGGTGAGTAGAGATGCTACCTTTGAGGAGGCAGCTAGTCATCCAGTATGGAGAGATGCCATTATGGAGGAGTATTAGTCCATCATGGAGATTGATATGTGGGATATTGCTTCAAGACCTGAGGGGAAGTCTATATTGACTTCCAAGTGGAACCATAAGATCAAACACACAACTAACGAGAGCATCGAGAAGCACAAAGAGAGATTTTTTTCTAGATGATTCTCTCAGGTGGAGGGAAGAGATTATGAGGATACATTTTGCTCCTATTTCTCGATACACTTCTATCCGGACGATTATTTCCCTTGCAACATCCATGTATTGGAGACTACATAGGATGGATGTGAAGACAACCTTTCTCAATGGAGAGATTGAGGAAGAAGTATACATCAAGCAACCAGATGGTTTCATGATACATGAGAAGGAGTCTCATGTGTGTAGGTTGAAGAAGGCCCTGTATGGACTCAAGTAGTCGCCTCGAGCTTAGTATGTGAGGATTGATGGAAACCTGATGAGTTTGGGATTCAACAAAAGTGTTGTTGATCCCAACCTGTACTACAAGACTGTTAATGGTGAGTCTAGGATTTTGGTCCTCTACATTGATGATTTATTCCTCACTGGTACAAAGAGCCTTATTGTTGAATGCAAGTATGTGTTGGCCTTTGAGTTTGAGATGAAGGACCTTGGTATGATGCACTACTTATTGGGACTAGAGGTGTGGTAGAGAACTGATGAGATATTCCTAAGTCAGGGGAAGTACACCATTGAGACATTGAAGAAGTTTGGGATATTGAACTGTAAGCCCATGGCTACACTAATGGTGACGAATCTGAAGAAACTAAGTGTGTCTTCTTCCGATTTCGATGAGATTGATCTGACCCTATACAAAAAGTTGATTGGATCATTGATGTATCTGGTTAACACCAAATCAGATATTTTCTACGCAGTGAGTGCACTTATCCAGTTTATGAGTCAGCTGAGATAGACACAATGGATTACTATGAATCATGTGTTGAGATACCCACGAGGCATGGTTGGACATGGTCTAAGATATAATTTTAGTATTAACATGATATTGTAGGGATATAATGACTCTGATTGGGCAAGGAGCATAGTGGACATGAAGAGAACCTTTGGGTGTTGCTTCACTTTGGGATCTGCCATGGTTTCCTAGTGTAGCAGGAATCAAACTTCTATGGTTTTGAGCATCACAAAAGCAGAGTACATTGCATTGAGTGTGGAAGTTCAAGAAGAAGTGTGGCTTCACAATATCCTTGCAGATTTATTTGGACATGTGCTGGATTCCACTATTATTCATTATGATAACCAGAGTTGTGTGAATCTCTCAGAAAATCCAGTGTTTCATGAAAATCGAAAGACATTGAGATCAAGTACCATTACATCTAATACATGGTGTAGAGGAAGGTAGTATTGGTGTAGTACCTTCCTATAGATGAACAAGTTTCTAATGTTCTTACCAAACCCCTTACTAGGATGAAGTTCAAGTACTTCCGTGATAGAGTTGGCATGGTAGAGAATGCCTCCCTCACTGAGAGGGAGTGTTGATGTTTGCAACTTCCTGAGACATTCTCCAGATCATACTCCTATGTGACTAAGTTGAGTTGATTTGTGAGGCTACTTATCCGAGAGGGATAAATGGATTTGGGATTATAGCCCAATGTCCCTTGTGGAGAGAATATGAGGACACATCAAGGGAGTTGACCTTGATGTCACACACTATGGGGAGTTGACCCTAGTGTTTCTAGAGGGAGTAGTCTCTAGAAGTCCACATGGGAGTGCCATGTGTGATAGACCTTTTGCTACAATGTCCCGAGTAAGTGTCAAGCAAACCTTCTTCTAGATTGGGCTGCAGGTCAAGGGAGATATGTAACAACCCTAATTAACTCTTTAATTAGCATGAATAATAAATATTGGTTAATAAATATTAGTTTAATGAATTATTAAAATTGATTTTATGAAGACTTTATTATAATATAATTGTTATTAGTAGTTGAACCAATTTATGGGAGGAATAAGGTGGTTGAGTGATTAATGAGGGGAAGGTGGTTGGATAAGGGGGGATAAGGAAGATAAGGCAAGGGAGATGACTCAGTAAGGGGACGTCATTTTGGTTGAGTAATATTTTTAATTTATGGGAAGGTGAGAAATTTGGAGAGGGAGAAGGAGAAGGGAGGAAACAATTTGGGCTACCTTTGTTCTGCATCTTTTTTGCTTACAACTTACTTGAGGAATCTCACAGGGGCATGTGTTGCTGGGAATTTTGGGCTCGGGGGCCAGGAAATTGTAAGGAATCCTTGGGCTAGGGAGTCGGAGAGGATGATCCTAGCTGGTTGGGAGGTTAAACAGTTTGGGCAGGATTCATCAACTTCAGTCGAGCTTCATTTCAACATCAGGTTGAGCTTCAGTTCAACATCAGATTGAGGTAAATACATTTCATTATCATTATGTTCATTATTATATTGTTGTTTCTGTTCATCATTATACTCCTGTTGTTGTTCATCATTATACTGTTAAGATTGTCAATTATTATGCTGGAACAATATTATTATGCTGGTAAATAAATAAGTAAATAAGATAGAGTTTCTGTAATTATATTGATGTTTTATGAGGATCTGTATGCACAGGCCTTACACATGGTATTAGAGCACTAGTTTAAAATTTGGGGCCACGGGCCTAACTACCCACCCATCCTCTTGACTGAAATCTATGTTGTGTGTCCTGTAAACAACCCTAAAAACCTGCAACCTGAAACCCTTTAATTACAACCCTTGAAATCCTTAATTTAGAGCCCTTAAAGGGCAAGAATAATGCAGAAATAATGAAAATAAAAATAAAAATTTGACACCTAAAACCCCGGAGAATAACAAGAAGTGTCTCAAAAACCCTAAGAGAACAACTTAAATAAATTGTGAAGAAGAGACGGTGTTGCAGGAAAGATATCCTTCCCACCTGAGCTAACTGTATGTTAACCTGTTTAAGACATTTGTTTATCTGTAAGAGTTCTTTCCTGCAACCAAGACATATAACTAAGAGGGTGAGGGTTTTATGACATAAATCTGTCTAACAAACAAATTATAAAAAAAAAATTATTATTGAGACCGAACGACCAATCTCCAAGTGCTCTAGCTAAGTCTACAAGTTATTAGTCAATATACAAAGCCTATCTCAAGAGTCTAGTGCCAAGACACAAGGGAAGATCCCATAAGGAACCCTATTTCTTTTCCCAATCTCTAACTAATTCCACGAGTTAAGCATTAAATGTACATAACATACTAAGTCTCGGTCAAGCCAAAACACAACCCAACGCTCTAGTTAGCATAGAGTCATCAAAGGGGATCCCACAAAGAGCCTAACCATTGCATTATTTTATTGGGTCATTTCGTATGAGGCATGGCACATGTTTTTGCTTCCATGGCCATGGCAATACCTAAGGGATAGATGCCTTTTTTCATAGATCCAAAATCCAACAAGCGTTGAGATCACCGACAGCAGGAAGACACCCTACCCATACCAAGCCAAGGAGACACCCACGGGTTGAATCACCCTTCACAAAACTGAAAACATTGAGAATCAAGCACAAGTCACAAGGCATCAAAAATAGAAACTCAACACTCAGTGGAAGAAGAAGTCATTTTTTGTGAAGGCTCACGACAACAAAACTTCCTCTGCAAAACAACATTAGGGTAACCTCATCACAACGTGTCATGAGGAAGAATCCCAAACGGCCCAAAATATGGTGCACAACGCGTCGACACATAGCCCAGTGCCCAAGCGCAAGGCCCACAAACCACAGAGGGATGATCCCATGAAGGTAGTTTGTATGCACAACGCATGCAGACATGTAGATGGTCACCCTTCTTACAAACGCTTTAGCCATGTTTCCAACAACGCGCAGAGGGAACCCTTAGGGCTTGTCCCACCGATATGAGTTCACCAAGAGATTCAAATAGAGAAAGAAGGGTTGTTCGCTTTAAGCCTGCAAATATTCAAGGAACCGTCAAATCTTTATGAACCCATAAAATCCAGATAAAAAAAAAATCCACTGGTTATAATTTAAAAATGATGAATGTAAATTTCAAGCAGAAATCAAAAACAAAAAAAAGAGATCTAAGACTTATCGTTGAATAAGTTCTCACACACCTACCAAACTTGTGTGTCCCACACTCAACTAAGATTTGTTTGGACCTGTAGTGAGAGACAGAGTCGTATACCCATGAGGTTGGCTAGGCGACCATGGGGTGCACCCATCAAATAACTTTTTTTTTGTGAAAACATAAACCCTTACCTGCAGAAAAACTCTCACACAGGGACACACCCTCTTCAACTCTAGCAAGTATACCCTATGCCAAGCAGATCATCACAATCTTAGTGATATCCAAGTATTATGACAAATCTTACCTAAGAGATGAAGCCACACTAACAAGCCTTGGCCGCATAGGGACCACTGAGCGGAACCCTTAGAGAAAAACAAAAAAAAATAAGAAGAATGAGGTGGAGTAGGGTTTTATGTTTAGTCTTCTTATGAGGAGAGTTAGGGAAGAGGCACGTGGGCCTCATGTAAGCCCCGTGCCATCCTTTTATTGGTGTTTTTTTTTTTATCTTTATTATATGTTTTTTATTATTATTTTAATTTTTATAATTATATTTTATTTTATTTATATATATAAGCGTTAATAAATTCATGTTTAATTATATTATTTAGTTGATATTATTTGATAAATGAAAGAAAACAAAAGGGGAGTATAGAATTTACATAATTTAATAATTTAATAATATGAAGTATATAGTAAAATAATAAGATAATAAAAGTGGTGATATATATAATATAATAATATTTATGTCAAGTGTTAGAGAGTAATTAATTTGCGTAAAATGTATACTTATAATTATGATATGAATACATTGTAAGATGGTTTAGCAAAATCAAGTTATGGCTAACAAATGTATAATTTACAAGGGAAGTTATATAGAGATGGCATAATAAATGGATATAAATATCAAGTGTGTTATAGGGATGGCATAGCTAGCAAGGCAAGAGAGTCAATAGTTTACTTAGGCAAAGACATCGATCTTAGATGCTTTAACCCTGACCTAGCCACTTACCCTAAAGAGAGTAACATCTATTTACAGACATGTAAAAAAAAAAAACTTACGCCTAACCCTATGTTTACAAGTATAAGTTGCATGAATGTAAATTGCCTTAGACTCTTCCCTGACAAGCATTTGGTTTGATGCAGATTCAATTTTTCTAGATGGTTAGGACTCGGGGAAATCGAGGTCAAGGGGCATCATCACAAGGACTGCCAACGTCGACGCTACCACCACCATCGCCTGAATTAGCTCTCATTTTGCGCTCTTTGGAGGCTATTAATGAGACTTTAAAGGGGCGTCAACCAACAAGGGTCAAAGTGGAACCCCCACTATTTGGAGTGGGTAACCCTGAAGCGTTGAGGGATTCAGGGGGAGGGCCTCCACCTGAGGACATCACTAGAGAACTACAAAATATCAAACTCCTAGAGTTTGTCAGGGGTTGTGCCAGTGAACGTGCAGAGGCATGGTTGGAAGGAATGACATGATGTCTCCTTAAGAGACTATGCTTCCACATCAAAGGAAAAAATAACGATCTTTCAGTTGAGGGACAATGCCTTGAACTGGTGGGGAAACCTGGAGAGGTAGTTGCACCTTACACCAAATATTGTCTCATGGGAACTTTTTGAGGAAAGGTTCAGGAGGAAATATTTTTCAGCTTACTACGAGGAACAATAGGTGGGAGCATTTCATGCTCTAGTACAAGGAAACATGACCATGGAAGAGTATGATATCAGGTTCATGGAGTTGGTAAAATATGTTTCGTATATGGATAATGATCAACGAAAGATATAAAATTTTGTCTATGGGTTAAAACCTAAAATAAGGGACATGGTATGGATGTGGAAACCATCGTCAGTAGCAGAACTAGTCGAAAATGCACGTTATGTAGAGAAACATATGAGCTTAAATGAAGGTATGAGATCAACCTTTCCACATCATACAAGATTTGTGGGGAAGGCACCTAGGACCTTCTCCAGGGGAGGGAGCTCTAGGCCACCTCCTTATGGTAATAGAGTCACACCTAGAATAGTTGCTACAGGTATTTCAATGGAAACAAGTGCAACATCCCACTCATCACCAATGATGCAGGTAGGTCCACAACCTTCTCAGGGAGCATCAAGTAGGGGTAGGGGCTCTAAAGGAAGGAATTCATTTCAGAGACTGTCACAGAGCAGTGCGCAGGTTCCATTTCATGTTACATGTTGGGGATGTGGAGGACCCCATTACCAATGTGACTACCCAGAGTTGCAAGAAGGATTTGTACATAGAGAAGGAAAGGCCCCGATGGGAAGAGCAAGTGGTAGCCACTAGATTTATGCAGTGGTTAATAATTTCCAGGAAGAACATCAATCCACGGTGGTGGAGTCGTCAGGTACGCTAAATCATGTCAATGCTATATTTTATTTGATTCTGGCGCTACATATAGTTTCATTTCACCATCTTCATTAGAAAAGAGTGGGTTGACAGCCTACAAGCATGTTGACTTTAAGCAAGTCGAGATGACTTCGGGAGAAAAACAAGCGGTAGGACCTAGCATTGATAATTGTCTAGTAGAACTAGGAGTGTGTACTATCAGGTTAAAGGTATATGTCACTGCTCTTGGGAAGTATGACCTAATCATTGGAATAGATTGGTTAGAAGCCCATCGAGCTATGGTAGATTGTTTCACAAAAAGGGTGCTTTGTGTTGATGATGAAGGAAGGCCAGTAGAGATCCACGGTGTACGAAGAAAGGTGTATCTATGCTTTATCTCGACTATGAAGGTTAAACTGTGCATGAGGCAAGGGTGTCGACTATATGTAGTGGAAGTAGTGAATGAAAGAAAAGGACCCTCCTTGGATCAATACCCAATATCGTCAGATTTTAAGGATTTTTTTCCGAAAGAGTTGCCAGGGTTACCTCCTAAGAGGGAGCTTGATTTTACTATTGAGATAAAACCTAGTGCAGAGCCAATTTCTAAGACTCCGTATAGGATGAAAACGCCAGAACTTTGTGAGTTGCAGATGTAGTTGAAAGAGCTACTCGACTTAGGGCTAATAAGGCCTAGTTTCTCGCCTTGGGGTGCACTAGTAATTTTTGTGAAGAAGAAGGATGGTTCCTTACAACTGTGTATAGATTACAGGGACTTGAACCATGGTATAGTGAAAAATAGGTACCCAATGCCACAAATAGATGATCTCTTTGATAATATGAAAGGAGAAACGATATTCTAAAAAAATGATTTGCGATCAGGGTATCACCAGTTAAGGATTAAAGAAGGCGATATTCCTAAAATTGCCTTTCGAACTCGGTTTGGGCATTACGAGTTCATTGTAGTACCTTTCAGTTTGACCAATGCACCAATAGTATTCATGATCCTCATGAATGGTGTATTCCGAAAGTACTTAGACTGGTTTGTATAGGTCTTTCTAGATGATATCCTCATCTATTCCAAGAATGAAAGAGAACATGAGGAACACTTGCGAGTGGTGTTGTCCTACCTTAGAGAGAACAAATTGTATGGAAATTTGTCGAAGTGTTCCTTCTTCTAGAAAGAAATTCACTATTTAGGTCATATAATTTCTGGTGAAGGAATCTCTGTGGACCCAGAAAAGGTAAAGGCCATTATGGAATGGCCAGTGCCAAAAAATGATCATGAGGTAAGAAGCTTCATGGGGTGAGCAGGTTATTACCAGAGATTTTTGGAAGGGTTCTCTAAAATAGAGAAACCCATCACCACTCTACAGCGCAAGAGGGTCAGGTATGAATGGGAAGAAGAATATGATAGTGCATTCATCGATCTTAAGAGGTTACTAAATAGTGCACCAATTCTACGAGTGTTGGATATGGAAAAGGACTTCACAGATTGCACGGATGCCTCGAAGAAAGGGTTGTGGTCCGTGCTAATGCAGGATGCAGGAGTGATAGCGTATGCATCAAGGAAGTTGAAGAAACATGAGGAGCTTTACGATACTCATGATTTATATTTGGTAGCTGTAATGCTAGCTTTGAAACTTTGGAGGAACTATCTAGTGGGGTGAAACTTTGAGCTCAAAATGGACCATGAAAGTTTAAAACATCTCTTCACTCAAAGGGATCTCAATGCCAGGCAGAGGCGATGGAGTGAGTTTATGAGTGAGTACAATTTTGGAATTTCATACATCAAGGGAAAGAAGAATTTGGTCATGGATGCCTTGATTAGGAGACCACATATCTTCTCCTTGGTACCCTTAAAGGTCAATGTGAGGGAGCGTGTGTTGATCAAACTCCTTGGAGATAGTTGGTATTTAAAGGTTACTTCAACCCTCCAGAGTGGGAGGCAATTAGATCCAAAGTATGAAGGATATAGCCTAGAAGAAAATGGACTATTAAGATATCAAGGAAGAATGTACATCCTCGAAGGTGGGGATATTCAAAGAATCATACTGAAGGAATCCCATAGAGCACTTTATTGTGCACATTCAGGTGTCAATAAAATGTGCTCAGCCATGAAGAAACCTTTCTTCTGGGTAGGCATGAAGCGTGATGTAGTCCATTTTGTCGCCAAGTGCCTAGAGTGTCAACAAGTAAAAGCCAACCACCACCACCCGACAGGTCTTCTACAACCACATGATGTCCCTATGTCCAAGTGGGAAGTCATTTCTATGGATTTTTTTGTGGGGTTGCCACTCACATCTCATAGACACAATGCCATTCTTGTGATAGTTGATAAGTTGACCAAGAGTGCTCATTTTATTCTGGTTAGAGACACTTACGATGTCACTAATGTGGCACACATGTTTGTAAGTGAGGTCATCCGTTTGCATGGGATACCCAAGAAGATCATTTGAGATAGGGACTCCAGATTCACTTCAAAGTTTTGGACAAGTTTGCAGTCAGCATTGGGGATGCAGTTGAACTTAAGCACAACTTATCATCCTGAAACGGATGGGGAAACTGAGAGAGTAAATCAGGTCTTGGAAGACATGCTTAGGATGTATGTTATGGATAATCAAACCCATTGGGAGAAGTACTTACCTTTGGTAGAGTTCACCTACAATAACAATTTTCATATCTCCATCAGAATGCCACCCTACGAAGATCTATATGGAAGACCATGCAGTTCACCATTGAGTTGGGAAAGGTTAGAAGACCAAGTGACAGTTGGGCCTGAATTGATTCAAGAGATGGAGGAACATGTGGTTCAGATTAGGCAAAGACTAAAGGAAGCACATGATAGACAAAAAATTTATGTTGATGCACATACGATCAACGGAAGTTATAAAGAGGGAGATCAATTTTTCATTCGTATCAGGCCTAACAAGACTACCATTCAGTTCAGGAAGGGGACAAAGTTGTCACCTTGATTTATAGGACCATTCAAAATCCAAGAGAAAATTGGACCTATTGCCTATTGTCTCGTACTGCCACCCTACTTGCATAAAACTCATAATGTTTTTCATGTATCTGTTCTATGTCATTATGTTCCTAACGAATCACATAAACTGAATTGGAAGGAATTGAAGGTATCGGATGTGGGAACTCTCATGGTAGAACTGTTACGCATATTGGACCATAGAGTCTGACAGCTCGGGAACCGTCTGGTAGACCAAGTTAAGGTCCAGTGGGACAAGTATAGTCCAGGATCTGCTACTTGGGAGGATGTCGAGACATTACGAAGAGATTATCCCTCATTGTTTTGACCACCTCGAGGATATGTTTCTCGAAGGTTGGGTGTATGTAACACCACCTTTTGACTTAGACAACTAGGATTACCTGAGGCTAATCACCTTTATTTTCTATTCACTGTGAAACTATTAATGATACACTTGAACTTTTAAGACATATGAACCTATATGAATGTTTAACGTTATTTAAATGATGATGGATATTATGCAATCTATTATGTGAATGTCAATTCTATGAATTTTTAACGTTATTTGAATAATGATGGATATTATGCAATCTATTATGTGAATGTCAATTCTATGAATGTTTAACGTTATTTGAATGATGTATATTATGCAATCGATTATGTGAATGAAAATGCTATGAATGTTTAAACATTACTTGAATGATGATGGATATGATGCGATCTATTATGTGAATGTCAATTCTATGAATGTTTAACATTATTTGAATGATGATGGATATTATACAATCGATTATGTGAACGAAAATTCTATGAATGTTTAAATGTTATTTTAATGATGATGGATATGATGTGACCTATTATGTGAATGAAAATGATATGAATGTTTAATTTTTTTTGAATGATGATGGATATGATGCAATCTATTATGTGAATGAAAATTCTATGAACGATTAACGTTGATTGAATTATGGGAATATTATGCGATCTATTTCTAAATTAAAAATGTTGACATTTAAAGTTGTTGGTACATGGACACTGAATTCAAATTATGGTCGAATACATTTACATGATGATGATGCATAGATATGTATGAGTTGTGTTATAGACTAATCTGTAGGTCAATGGGCTATGAAATAGCCAAATGATAATGGTAATAAAAGTGGATGTCATGACCACCGATCGAGAAACAATATGGTATGAATCTTTATATGTGAAATTATGCTGGGTTCGAATGCATTGCTATGATATGTGGACCAGTGCAGGTTTTTCAGGTGGTGAGACTGCCTAAAACTGAATATACGATGAAAAAATTCCTAGCAACACAGTGCCATTGTATATTCCATGGTAGGGTGTGGACCCTAGTCCTATTAGGAGGGGTGGAGGCATTTCCCACTGTCTATCCTTTGAAACCTCGAGTCATGGGAGGATGGTGTTAGCTCACGCTCCCCTAGATGTGTGATGATGACTATCAGTTGCCTGCTGGGGAAGCTTGGTCAAGAGAGTGACACTTCTTCTTACAGGTTCTATTTAGAGTTAGGTCAATATAGTTGACGCTCCAAGATAGTCCAACAGAGGAAGGATAGGAATGGAAGACGAAAGTAAGTTAGGGAGCAAGGATGAATAGAAATAGTTGAGAGTGTATGGGGATTTTCCTTATAGCGGAATTTATTGTTTTCCCTTCTGAAAAGAAAATATGTATATTTATAATTACTTAACTGAACTACGATTGTCTAAATGAACGTTGTTGAGATAAATTATTGTAATTAAGGGATTTTGCGAACATTTTAATTGGTTTATTATCTTTTATAAATGAATAGTATTATTGATTGGATTGGACGCATACAAGAATTACTATAAGTGTGATAATTACTTTCATTAGTACATGCACAAGACTTGTATGTGCTAGCTACACATGCATTTCTTGCACATGTACACTAGTATGTGTAAGTTTTCTTTTTCTTACTGATAATGTTGTTGATTGGATATGCATGTATGAACCATGTGTCATTTCCCTTGTATTGTAAATTACTCTAACTTTGGGATGAAGTTTCTTGAAGGGTGGGTGTATGTAACAACCCTAATTAACTCATTAGCATGAATAATAAATATTGGTTAATAAATATTATTTTAATGAATTATTAAAATAGATTTTATGAAGACTTTATTATAATATAATTGTTATTGGTAGTTGAACCAATTTATGGGAGGGATAAGGTGGTTGAGTGATTAATGAGGGGAAGGTGGTTGGATAAGGGGGCATAAGGAAGATAAGGCAAGGGAGAGGACTCGGGAAGGGGATGTATTTTTGGTTGAGTAAAATTTTTAATTTATGGGAAGGTGAGAAATTTGGAGAGGGAGAAGGAGAAGGGAGGAAACCATTTGGGCTACATCTGTTCTGCATCTATTTTTCTTATAGCTTACTTGAAGACTCTCACAGGGACACGTGTTGTTGGGAATTTAGGTCTTGGGGGCCAAGAAACTGTAAGAAATCCTGGGGCTAGGGAGACAGAGCGGCTGTTCCTAGCTGGCTGGGAGGTTAATCAGTTTGGGCAGGATTCATCAACTTCAGTCGAGCTTCAGTTCAACATCAGATTGAGGTAAATACATTTCATTATAATTATGTTCATTATTATACTGTTGTTTTTGTTCATCATTATACTGTTGTTGTTGTTCATCATTATACTATTAAAACTGTCAATTATTATGCTGGAACAATATTATTATGTTGGTAAATAAAGAAGTGAATAAGATAGAGTTTCTGTAATTATATTTATGTTTTATGAGGCTCTGTATGCACAGGCCTTACAAGTCAGGATGCATTTATCAGAAAGGTGTACTTGTGGTAAATGGTCCTAGGCACAGTCCTTCCTTGATCATGAAAAGGAATAATATGGAATCGAGGTACTTGAGGTGCTTGAGGTTCTTTTCACGTGTAAGTTAGCATCGGGCTGGCATTCACTCATAGGGGTGTACCTGTGGTGAACGACCTTGGTGTGGTTTTTGTCCTAGTCATTGTGATTTGACAAGGAATGATAAAGACTCAAGATGCTAGATGTTATCACATGCAGACCCAGAGTGAGCCTGATCTCAGAGAGAGTCATTTGGCTCAGAGGGAGATCCATAGGGGGAGTTTCCCCTCAATTCAGGTGGGAGAGAGACATCTCCAAGGACTGCTAGAAAAGTGTCACGAGTCTAGGGCAAAGTTTGTATACTTCAGAGGCAAACTTGGCATGATGCAGAATGTCTCCCTCATTGAGAGGGAGTGTTGAGGTTTGGACAACATCGGGAAGACATTCTCCTAGATTAATAATTAATAATATAATTATTGATTATTAAATAATATATATAATAAGTAATAATAATAATAAATAGTTATTTATTATCCAAGGGACGCATCCCTTCATGGATGGTCACCATATGTTCTCTATATATGGAACACTCAGCATTGTAATATATCAATCTATCATATATCATCTCATATAATCTCTCATATGAAAAATCAATGAATTACAGGCTAAAAGCTAATGATTACGTGATAAATAAAGGCTAAATTATGTGTAGTTATGTAAGAGATTGTACATGAAGTGATAGATCAATATTTTACATGAAGTGATAGATCGACAATGCATTAGTGGAATGCTACCCGTATTACTCAACCTCTACTTGGATTCTGTTGACTCAAAATTCTTACCAATTCCATCTCAAGTCCTTCAAATCGTCATTAATGTGAGTTAATGTGTATAGCCATCACTTTTTACCTCTGCTTCCAAGATCCAAGTGGCTCAATGAAATTTTTTAGCAAATTAAAATTTTTAAATTCATTTTTATTTTTTGACAAATCCCCTTCAAACTAGGGAATATTTGTCACTTCGTTGTCCTTGGCCAATAGAAAAATATAGATATATAATTTTAATTTTTTTCAAAATTATTTTTTATTTTTTCAAAATTCAGTTTAATACATAATATATGAAAAACATTAAAAAAACTTAAAAAACAAAAAAAATAAAAATAAATCAATTAACTTTGTCTTGCAATCGATTGCTAAATAACCCGCCAGAGGTAGGTATAATAACTCTCCATAAAAAAAACTAATCCCACATTGGTGGAGAGATGTGGCTTACAACAACATATAAACTCTAACATATCATGATCCTTAGGAAGGTATAATAACTCTCCATACAAAAAACTAATCTCACATTGGTGGAGAGATGTGGCATACAACAACATATAAGCTCTAACATATCATGATCCTTATGCCAATGGGGGCAGTCACAAGGGAGTGGTGCCCCCTACTATCATAATTGTTGATTGGATGCAATGTGAATATCCTTGTTTCTTATCCTTCCCCCCTCCTATTACGAGGAAAATATCCCTATGGCATGGGGAAAACCACAACAGACAGAAATGAGTGCAGAAATCAACTCTAATCTCAAGTATGCTATATAAACAAATATGCTAACAAGACAAGATAAAGATCCTACCACATCTAGACGTTTGATGAAGTCCATCGTTGAGCACTTGACTCAAAGCAATACACCTACAACTTGTCCTCAACAACCAAGAAACAAAAACATATGGTGATAAAATATAAAGTTAGCACATTCAATAACATAATCCATCAATATTCATAACAAATATGCCCATGGAATAAAAATTCAAATATTTGCAAGACATTAATTGGATGATAAAAGAGTATTTCTATTAAAATGTAATCAACAAAAGTTAATGAATTACAAACTTCTGTGTCAACATGGTTCGAAACCGAGAAAATAAGTCCCTTCTAGTTGGGCCTCCACCACTTCAATTCTCCATCAAAGGAAAGCTCATATAAGAGAGACAATGAGGTTCTCAATCAAGTAGGGAAGAGCTTGGGGGCTGAACAATGTGTTCAAACTTAAAAGGATAAAGGGATGAAGACTCAATATGAAGTGAATAATTTCTCCAGAGTAACTTTGCTCTCAAATTTGAATTCTTGTCCCCTTTTCCATAGCTTGTATATGGCCCATTTATAACCTTCAAATGGAACTAAAGGGTCGAGTTAGAAGGTTTCCAGTATATGGAAGGTCAAGGATCATGGATCTCGTGACATGACATGGAAACCTGACACCATTTTTTAATTTTGGGAACAAAACCCATTGTATGCGGGTTGTAATGGTGTAACCTATGTATACACATGTTTTATAATAGTTAGGGCGCGTATATGTGGAAAAATATTATTTTTAGCTCTGGGAAGTGCAAAAAGGGAGTTCAAGTCTCCATAGGGAAATGGAAAAAGGCCTTCTGAGAAAATTTGCATAGGGTGAGGAAAATATTTATATAACAGATGCCCCCTAATGTGTGAGGTCAGAGGATTATTTGCGATGGTCGAAATACATTATAATACCCAGAAGTGGAGTAATAGAGACCTCGCTGGATGAACTAGTTTCTCATGAGAATATTACAATCTCTACTGATTTTACGCACATGGATGCCAATTTGAATTACATTGCAGATCCATGTGAAAATATACTAAACAATTGTTCATGGCTATGAATAGGAAATACAAAGGTGGATACATGCCAAAGGCTATCATAGTCACGAACAAGGTTGAGTAAAACTAGTCTCAAAATCAATCTGAAGATATATGTATACAATGGAGTACAATCTGATCTCCCATGATCACTGAAGTCAAATAGGTACTGGTCCAATGAAAGATAGAAACAACTTAGGAAAGTTGCGACTATGAACTGATGTATTCAAGTCTTCTACACGATCCACCAAAGGTGAAAGTCTACATTGTGTGAATAAAGGAGTTGAGGTCGAACACAATGAGACTTCATTTGATTATCGGTCAATAAGGTATATCGTTAACAAACGTGAGACAACCTACTGATAATTAAAGTAGGTATCAAGGCACCAAGTACATTATTACAAGTGTGAATAAAGGTGTCGAGGTTGAACACTTGAATAATCCATCGATCGGGGGACATTGATGTATTCCCAACTGTCGATGGCGGGAGAACATTCCACTAATGACTGCAAGCCTCTAGGTACTCATAGGACTCTAGGTATCGTTTCCAGAATATATGGGCTGAATTCGATGGAAGGAGACCCACTGAAAGGAGAGCATTGAGGCATCTCTCATCATTCAACATGAGGTACAAAGCATGAGCTTGATTATTTGGAGGAAATTAGACGAAGAACATTTTCACAAACCAATGACCTTGTGTGTCTTTTGCATTTTCTAGATGCAAGAGGTACACGAAAAATACCCTTTGAATAGAAGCTAATAAGGAAAACTATTGACAAAGGCGAGGAAACCACCAATAAGGCTAATGGAATCTAATACACTACATGAATCCCAATGTGTGAATAGATTTATTTTCTTCAAACACATGGGAAACTCCCCAGTCAGCAACCAATGATGAAATGTCGACTGTTGGGTTCAAGGTTACCTACAAATGATGAAAGTAGGACCAAGGTGTAAGGTAGGACTACAACTTCATGTAACTCTGAGACACACTGAGGGTATGGTCAACATGCAAAGTCAAGAGTTCTGAGGAATGGCTGACACAGGTTGATAGACATCCTTTGAACAAGAGCATGAGACATATGGAAGACTCTAGAAGCATAGACTCAATGATAAAACTTTGTGATGCAGGAAGCACCAATCAAACTCTCCATAGGGACCAGAAGAGTAACCAATCGGGGGAGTAAACTCTAAGTAACGAGCTTAGCTTCCTAAGGTCATGCTAAACCCAAAATTTTGATGACAAGTGGACTCAAAAGTTTTGTGCTCTATTCAAAGGTGACATGACTGTTGCCAATAAAAGATAATATTGTTTTCCCAACCGTACTTTTTTGTTCTTTCATAGTCAAATGAATGCTATGATACAGAGGAGGAAATGAGTGTTGCAAGTAAGCAACTAGTTCTAGCAGTGGAACATACCTATTCTCAATGCAAGGAGGTGCATGCAAGAGATGGAAACTCAGGGGAATGTTTCCTCTTGGGTGTAGGGTGTCAAGATGCAAAGGATATAAACAAGGCTCTGCTTGGTTGATGATGAAAACTGCTGAGGTGATAGGCTTATAATGCAAAAGCGAGAATCAACAATAGGCTCAATACTGCAAGAAAGAGAATTAGATGCAATTACAACTTAAGGCCAAAAAATGTCCTTTTTTGTAATCTTAGTCTACTTGGTTTGAAAAGGGATAAAATTACACCAAATAGACGTCCTTTCAAATCCAATTTACGAGTGTGAAAGAGACAAGCTCACTTGTAAATATTTTCTCTTTTTGAGAGAGTCAGAAAAGAGATTAAACCAGACTCGTTAGGAGTCCCACTAGGTATAGGTCAACATGCTTATGAGTAATAAATGAGGTTCAAACATAAATTCATGTTTTAACTATAAGGGACTCCTGATACTACAAAAAAAAATCTTTGCATGGGCATCGATTGATGCAGACTGCGCATATATAAGATCTAACTGTTGGGCTTTAAAAATCGCTTCTTCCTCATATGTAACCCCGGATGTACAAACATTCTTCGAAATATACGGTTGCAGAGACTTAAGGAACCACTCTAGAAAAAATTTCTGACGTATGTAAGCCTTGATCAACCTCTCCCGTCTATGCCACTCTTGGATGTGATCTAAGATATGGGTGTCTTTGTCTTGACAGAAGGCCAACAGAAGTTCTATGCCAACATCATAAAGAACTGGAAATTAGAAGTTGGTTGAGGAAGACTAAAACCATCTAATTAAAAGTTCTGTACATCCCCCCTAGTAGATCTATGTACCATTTCGTGGCAACCCCTGTGAGGGTGTGTTGAAACAATATTAAACAAATATAATCATCCTTAAGGGAATCTGAAGAGCACCAAAGATGAAACGTAGTGACATGATCACTAGGATCCTCACCAGTCTTTCCTTCGAATTTCGAAATATCCGAAGGAAGCTTGGTGGGGATGGGGGGCCATGTCGTATCATGATGCACATGGTCATTCATTAATATAGACAAGTCTGGTAGATTGAGTGTGGCCAAAAAAGGGAGACAGGGTTGCGACATCTAGCCCCAAGCTCCTGGGAAAGATTGTTGTTGGGGAATCGCAGCACATCCAGGGTTCTGGTATGTACCATGGCCATGTCCAGGATTTTAATACCCTCCTTTGAACTGATTCATGAAGGTTTGGTTGGGCATCATTTCAGTAAGAACGTTATGATGAGGATTGTAAAAATTTCCCCCAGCCGGAGTAGCTCCAGGTTAGGGGTTTCCCAAGGTATGAAACTGACCTCCTTCAGGTGTGAATCTGGAGGATAAATGTAGATTTTTCATGCCAAATGTGTTGGTCAGAATCGATGTAGAGGAGGTAGGTGTAAAGAATGGGCCGTAAGTAGCAACTTGTCCCCCAGGTTGACCATTCCATCCAAGAACATTAGGACCAGGGTTAGACCCAGGGTGAAAAGGAGGAAGGCCTCCAACTATAGGAGTCATTTATGGGATATGAGCACCACCAAACAAAAATGGAGCATGTGAAGGAGCCATGCCCCCAAGTCCAATACTAGTATTTAGATTAGATGTTGGGATGGAGGATGAAAATTGCAATGTGAAATTTGGCATACCATAAGAAAAAGGGCTAGAGGCCATAGGGATCGACTAAATATTGTAGCACGATGAGTGAAAATGGGACCCAAAAGGGTTCGTGGCTATAGGTTGAGTATTCACTATAGGACGAACATGAGTGATGATAGGAACCTACGACACTACAACCATTGTGGTTGAAGGTTTCGAAGGAGAAACATTAACTATAGTGGGTATGGGAGTCAAAGGACTCCCAGTATGTTTCTGACTCGATTTAGTACTCATCCTTGTATTATCACAAGTCTGGTAAGTGGAGGTGTGTGTACCACATTTGGTAACTTTATGCCTTTTAGAAGGAAAAGACTCAAGATGCGGTAGTAATCATAATAAACAGTGAGACCTACGGGGAAGTTGGTCTAGCTCCACGATGACTCAAGACTTGAGATATAAAAAAAAATCATAAGGCCAACTAGTAATCAAAGAGCACACCAAAATAAACAAAAGGCCAATATGCACACAAATAGGATAAAGTGGCTGAAAGGGTCCTCCCTCCCTAAAATAGGTATGCCTTGCCTAAGAGGGGCCTGAGACTCCCTGCCAAAAATTGGAGGTATCAAAATCAATTATAAGGGCCCCTGTGGGCTTAACCACCAGTTGGTTGGATCCCCCCGGAGAGATAATCCTTCATAAAGTTTGTGTGTTTTCTGACCCTTATCTGACCTAGGGTACTTGCATAATAACCCCTGCAAGTAACCTATGTGATACCTATGTCAAGCAACTAATCAACCACGATATAACTGATGCACATGCGAACAATCGTAAGTCAAGTATACCGTATGGGTAGGGTAACAAATCCTGAAACCTTGAAAGCACCGCCTCTCATAGAGGTAAAGGTACTAGAAAGATCCCCATATAGGAATAGATCCCCAGAAATATATCTGACGCTAAGAAGGTATTTGGGGGATATCCCCTCAACCAACCTCACATGACCTTGTTCTTAACTCCAGTGTAAGAAGAGCCTCTTGATGTCACCAATTATACAATGGATTTCACCACTCCCTTAGTGAGACACATATGTTGATTTAATAACCGTGGAGAAGTTTACTCACAAAATCCTATTCCAAAGCTCTAAATCCTAAGCTAGTTTGTGCACCCTAGAAAATAAAATCATTTCTAATCAATTTTAAATTATTAGCATTGTTTTTAGTGGCCTTTATTACTCACAAAGGTGCGTTAGTGAAACTGATGATGTTATGACTCAGCAAGTAAAATAAATGAATATAAATAAAATGCAAAGTCCTAACTTCAATTCCCAATAAATGATAAGCTTTTCAACATGCAATTTTCAATTTAATTATGCAATTCAAAATAAGATGCAATCTTTCCGTACATCTACTAAGATCAATGATAAGAACCTAAAAGATCAAATTCCAACAATGAAAAATGTTTAATATTGTTGTATTTTTAATATAAAAGAATGAAAATGCAAGGACTGAACAATAGCTTGATATGGATATTCTACTGAATGCAACCAGACACAAACTAAGTAGGATATCAAGAAGAAAACACCCATCCCAAGATGCAAGGACAATCAATGAAAATGATGATGAGAAAGGTACCGCTAGAAAATTCAACCAAAGAAAGGTTTCCTATCACTCTGTAGGCACTTAACAGACATAACAGAGACCTAAGAAGACTCAATGACCATCAAAACTTACCCAACAAACATGAAACTCAGCAACCAAGCACACAAGATAGATGTACGTGACTGTTCAGGAGAAAACCACATATATACGCTTCTTGCAGAAGGACAACATGAGTATGTATGTGACAGTTAAGTAAAAACCCATGTATATTTATTAAAACACTGCCACATAAAGGATAAGTCTAAGAAACTCAGACTCAAAATGAATAGAGGTTGTCAAGCAATCAGACGAAAAGAAACTCAATATAAATGAGAGAAATCAAAGGAGAAAAATGCTCCAAACCTCGAAAATAATATTCTATCCCTAGTATGGTCACCAATTTTGTTACTAGGAAAATCTCTCTATGGCATGGGGTAAACCACAACAGATGAAAATGATTGCAAAAATCAACTCTAATCTCAAGTATGCTATATAAACAAATATGCTAACAAGACAAGATAAAGAGCCTACTTCGTCTAGATGTTCGATGAAATCCATTGTTGAGCACTTGACTCAAAGCAATACACTTGCAACTTGTCCTCAACAACCAAGAAACGCAAACATATGGTGATAATATATAAAGTTAGCACATTCAATAGCATAATCCATCAATATTCATACCAAATATTCCCATGGAATAACAATTCAAATATTTGCAAGATATTAATTGGTTGAGAAAAGAGTATTTCTATTAAAATGTAATCAACATAAGTGAATGAATTACAAACTTCCATGTCGACACAATTCAGAATCGAGAAACTAAATCCCTTCCAGCTAGGCCTCCACCACTTCAATATTCCACCAAAGGAAATCTCACATAAGAGAGACAATGAGGTTCTCAATCAAGTAGGGAAGAGCTTGGGGGATGAACAATGTGTTCATACTTAAAAGGATAAAGGGATGCAGACTCAATATAAAGTGAATAACTTCTCTAGAGTAACTTTGCTCTCAAAGTTGAATTCTTCTCCCCTTTTCCATAGCTTGGATATGGCCCATTTATAACCTTCAAATGGAACTGAAGGGTCGAGTTAGAACATTTCCAGTATATGGAAGGTCAAGGATCATGGATCTCGTGATATGACATTGAAACCCGACATCATTTTTTTAATTTTTTGCACAAAATCAGATGTATGTGGGCCATAATGGTGCAACCTGCATATACACATGTTGTATAATAGTTAGGGCGCATATATGTGGAAAAATATTATTTTTAGCTTTGGGAATTGCAAAAAGGTACTTCAAGTTTGGATAGGGAAATGGAAAAAGGCCTTCTGAGCAAATTTGCGTAGGGTGAGGCAAATATTTCTATAACACCTTCTCTTGTGCAAAATATAAAAAAAATCTTACTAATAGCACTCCATTGTACTCCTTCCACACATCTTCCTAAAAAAGGACCATTACTAAGTCAAATATGCCTAAAATGTGTACATCTTGGAATTGGTTGAGAAATGTGGCCCACAAAAACATACAAACTCCAATATACTATGATCCTTAGGCCAATGGAAGTAGTGAGAAGGGAGTGTTTCCACACCCAAAATTTGTGCCTCTTGGAATTGTTTTTACAACATAAACACCTCTTTATACAAATCATTAATCCCATATTAGTTGAGAGATGTGACCCACAACAACATATCATGATACCTTATAAAAACTAAAGGAAAAAAAAAAAGTCAGTATTTTTAAGGAAAAGGATGTGGTTTATGTTACTTAATGATTTGCATAATGACTAGTAAAACAAGAAATCATCTTTTAAAATAAAAGAGTAAACTTGTGATGTGCATCGTGTTTTTTACTTTTGCCAACCAACTATCACTAAAATTTGACAAATCAATTATTGGAAAAATCCCAATTTTGTATTGCTTAAATCACGTTTTTGAATGTATAAATTGATTTAGCACCTTCAAAAAACCCAGGGCACCCGAAATATGTAATCTAAACCACTAAAACATGCAATTCCATCCATCTTTTTAAATTTTTGACTAGATTTTGAAAAAAACTTGTTAAAAAAAAGTAGTTGAGAAAGGGTAGAAACATAGAATGTTTAGACTAGGACAATTTATGTTATATTATTTTACATAACTATTAATGAAACAAATTCTTGTCATAAGCACAAAAAAAAAATATTATTTTTTAACGAAATATTGTCGAATTCAAAAGAGATGGAGTCGCTCTTTAGTGAAAAAGGAGGAGTCATTTAAAAAAAAAGGGAATGGAATATGAAAAAGGCTAAATGCGTGGGCATGATGATTGGTGGCAAGAGTCATTAATGAGTAATTGTATAGTCTTCCCCACTTAGTCCAATCAATTATTTTTAAATCTAAAAGTATAATATAATTTGTATTCTTTCTTCCATTTTCTCATAAATATTTATTGTGATTTTAAGTTCATCATTTTGAAATTTATGTGGTGGAACAACTTTAAAGAGATTCTAATATTTTTTTTTCACTAAGTGCCTTTATGTCATTTAGTTTAAAACTAAACGTATTGTGAAAACCATTTTTTAAAAGAAAAGAATCATCTTTCATAGAAAGGATTTGTAATGCATGATTTGGGTGGTGCGTAACATTATCAACATAGATCTATTTTCAATCCGGATTTATTGAACATTGAGAGAGTAATCCAATTTTTTAAAGTATAATTTTTATTGTTATTATTTCATTCCATGTCAAGTTTTACATGGTGCATATAATTGTTTTTTTTTAATTGAGCCGACTTTATTTTTATTATTGTTATTTTTTTAATTGAACGGACTTTAATATTTTTTAATATAGCATTATTTAAGATAACATAACATCTCAACATCTCCCCCATACTACACTGTAGAACTCTTAGTGCAATAATATGCGGTGGGTGACAAGTAGGACTCAATGAATTATGATCTCTTTTTAAGAAAAATGGAGTCATGTGATCAGTGGCAAGTGAGACTAAATAAATTATCATCTATTTTTAACGAAATGAAATTGTCTTTCATATGAACAGACTAAACTAAACGAGTGATGTGGAATCATGGTACATAATATGTGGTCGATAGCTAAACCAATCAATGAAACTCTTGCACTGAGGAAGAAATTGCCACACATTTCTAGTTTCCATTTCCTTACTCGCTAAAATTTTTATTGGTTTTAATTCAATTTAATCTAATAATTAAAAATTAATAAACCAAGGTAGTATGTTTCGGTTAATAAATAATCTGAGTCTTGTTAAATTAAATCGAATATTCACTTTTTTCACATCAGATCACCGTCGTATTATCACATCAAAAAGAAATTAAATCGTCTTTATGTGGCTTTGCATTATTGTTCGAGAAAAAAAAATCCATAACACGTAATTTAGTTGGTGTGGGTGATGGCATGTGGTACTAAATGAAATCACATCAAAAGAAAAGGAATAATCTTTTCTTTTTCTTTGGAGTAGAACCAAAAGAAAATGCAACATGGAATCACCTACACTAAACACGTGATGTGGGGCATGTCAGTGGTTAAACCAATCAGTAAATGCACATACCCATGAAGAAAGTGCTACACACTTGTGGACACACTAAATGTTGGTACCCATGAAGAAATTACCACACACTTCTAACTGAACTAAAACCTAAGTAATTTGATTTCAAATAATTTCCAAGTGCTATATAAAAATATGGAAATTCAACCGAAACATTGGTGGGTGTGATCATAAATCTTAAGTGAAAATCCATCATTCAATAAGAAAATACTAATAAGATGTTCTCAAATAGTCCTTTATGATGCTCTATGATGGTGCTAGAATTACTATTATCTCCAAAATGGAACAAGAGGATACCCTTGGTTAAGGTTTTTACAATGCACACATGTTATTCATATTATTCCCATAACTCACAAATCAGGGCCTAAATCATGTTTATATCAAGGTGCAACTCAAAAAGTATCTAAAAAGGGAATGCACATGCTATTTTTACAAGAATCTTCATATTCAACATCAATAATCTTAACATGAACTTTAGAGGAATTAGCATGGGGTAGCATCACACTTAACTCATGGAACACTTTTAGTAAGAAGGCGATAATGAGTAAAGTATCCATACTTTGTATATATATTTTATAGTGTGGTAATTTGACATCACTTCATTTTTTCATTATCTGATTGATTTATGACTGTTGTAATCTCTTTAGTGTTTTCATGAGAGTTGGACCTCATAGATTGATGATGATTTGAATTTGGATGCAAAAAACAATTTAAAGGTCACAATTTATAAGGCATGACCATTCAATGCATGGGATGAGAGGATGGATATATTCCAAGCATTTCCATATCTTGCATTCTCTATGTAAAATGAATACAAACAACCAAAAGTCATAGTTTTTTAAAGCATACATTAATTGAATCAATGGATACAAATATGTAAGGATGGTTTCTTGCCCTCCAAATCTTGATGTCGTCTTATTTTCTTCTCTCAAGTCATGCAATATGGTTCACAATTATCATTTTTTAGGTCACACAATATCATTTTTATCTCTCTTAGGTTATGCTATATGGTTCAATATTATCATTTTAATCTCTCATTGGATATGCAATATATTTGAGAGATTGGAATTAATTTCACTCTTAAAAAATGCTCTAAAAGGAGAATTATCATTTTTGGTTCTCTAATCTAAAACATGTATCCATCCAAATTATTTTCATGCAAGATTGATGTTTCCATTTTCACAACACCACTTATAATGTGTATAATGATAGATCTGGTAGAAAAACACATATGCTAATGGAATATACAATTAATTAAAGGGAAAAAATGGAAATGACGCTACATGTAAATGGTCATGTTACAACAACTTAGGATTGGAAACAATGAAAGTGAAAAACACAATAAAACGTTTTGTTGCGAACATGTAAAATTTGATAATCACTCTCATTAATGACTAACACATGTTTTAGAAATTACATGGATGTTGACATCAGAACCTTCCATTGTATAAACATGAAAACAAAGAAAATATTTCATTAATTGAATTTGTCTATGCACCTTCAAGTTTTTCATTACAATTAATGTGGAAACTATATCTATCCTGCTATGCAACATTGAATGTTGTGGTAGGTGGAATATAGGTCATCAAATCTGAAAAAAAATCAGATCCGACGGCCTATATTCCACCTGCCGCAACATTCAATGATGTGTAGTAGGCTGGATATTGGTTGCCATGTTGGAATGGTCAGTCTCACTCCCATAGTCCATGAGATACATTTATGTACGAAGATTCTTGGCTGCCATGTTGGAATGGTCAATCTCACTCCCATAGTCTATGGGATACGTTTTATGTATGAATATTATTGTCTATAATGGTGATTTGTATTTGGAAAGAGACCTGTATAAAATTAATGTCATCATCTGTACATAAAATCGGAGTACGAAAAACGTATCGAAATGTTGTTTCCACCTTCGTTCTGTGATCTAAGTAGCTTGGAGGAATTGAATATCTTTTGTTGCCCTTTGAAATGTTTCCTTGATTCCATTAGAATGTTGACTCAATTGAAAAGGTTAGAGATGAAAGAATGCTCGGTAAGAGAAGTAACATTCAAAAACGTTGGAGGGGAGGTTGAAACAACAATCGATTCAAGAGCGTGAAGAGTGCTGAGTAAACTGGACGCTTCTAAGGAATCCTCTTCTAAAGTTGTTTTTCCCAACCTTCAACTTCTCTAAATCGAATATTGTTTTCATCTGGTGGAGGTTGAAGCATTGCCAACAACACTTCAAACACTATTCATTTACTGGTGAAACAAATTGGAGGAGATTCCAAGCATGGAAACATTGGTATCTTTGGAGTTGTTGTGTACATACCAAAGTAAATAAATAAGAAATGAAAATTGGGAAAGTAAATAAAACAAAAAAAAGTATTGAAGTTGTAGCAATAGAGAAACTTGTATTGATATTATGAATATGATGCAATGTTCAATTCCTCTTGGAGGGGGGAACCTCTAATTGAGTAGAGCTTCAAAAAAATATTAATCATTTAACATTTGATTTACATTGTTTCTACCTCTATAAATAGTTTTTATATATTTCAAACCCTAACCATCTAGTGGGCCTTTATTATTTAGATTACATCAAATACCTAGAGGACCTTCTTTAATGAGGCCCTTACATTATTGATCACACACTTTAATTCCTTGGTCCTTATTTAATAAATATTGTTATTATACATTAAGTAACAATATATTCAGTTAATTAGGGGCGTTAGGGTGGGACCCTAACATTCCCTCTCATATCAAAGGTAGCATTTCCTTCAAGGTTGGAGATGTATAAATCGTTGTAGGATCACAGATGATTCCCAAGTTTCATTGTTGCATTGTGTATCCTTCCACTCAATTGAGACTTTTTGGATAATTTGATGTCACGGAAAATGCTTTCCTTTGTCTAAAACCACCTAATGCTACAACTAAATGGAGCCCTCATCATCTAGTTCTAGGAGGATGGTTTGAACTTCACAATTTGTTCCTACCACTTTCTTCAAGCATGACACATGAAATATGGGGTGGATATTTGTTGGATTATTGAGAGGGGGTGTGAATCAGTAATAGATAAATTTAATCATTTTTAACCATATAATCCAAGTGTTATATCAATGTAGCATTATCATCCAATAACTGCAGAGTAAATAAGTAATGAACAATCATACACATACATAGTACACCAGTGTTTTATGTGGAAACCCAAAGCGGGAGAAAACAATAAAATGATTTTTCTTATATGTCTTGAAGAATTACATTCATTGGAAGCACCAACTTCCTTTGTTTTCTAGATGCAACTGGAAGGAGGCTCCAACCCCCTTGTTTCTCAGGATATAACTTAAGGGAATCTATAACTCCCCTATTCTTTGGCTACAACTAGAAGGAGGCTACAACACCCTATGTTCTCTGGATACAACAGGAAGGTGGCTACAACCACCTGTCCTTGCCCCATCCAACAGCCCTAAAGTAGAAGTAGAATGATGGAATCATTGTCACACTATAAATGTGAGATATGCTGTTGCAAACCTATACCAATAAACCTGAACCATGCATCAACCATGCATCAACCTGTACCTCAAACTGTAATCAACCTACACCATAAACAAGTGCATCAACCATGCACCAACCTGTACCAAACAACCTGTAATCAACCTGTATCATATACAAGTGCATCCAACCATGTATCAATTGTTAAGAACCAAACATCAATATAGCATAGAAAAACCTCAAGAAAAGTACTCAACGCCTTGAAAAAGAGATAATTTCAGATAATAAGCCTCTTCCAGGGGGCAACCTCCGTTTACTCCACTTAAATGTTCAAGTACAAGATGATTCAAAATGAAAATGTCTCCTTGGTATATATAGGAGACTAGGAGGTATAATTACAACTAATGGCCCAAAGCCGACATAAATAAAATAACATTACTAATATAATATGCCCCAATTAA